>OZ038483.1:109326338-109333838 GCA_964036315.1 Acanthosepion esculentum | reverse complement strand
CCTGGCCAGGTACGTATATTCAGAACGTGTGAGTAGCCAGCCTTCCCACAAAAAAGGTCATGCGAAATTCTAATTTATCCTAATTCTGGGCCTGAACAAAAAAAAAGAAACGAAAAGAAAATGTTAATTTGGTAACGTTACACCACTACAATGTTGTGCAAATCTTTCGGGTTAACTACCTAAAATAATTATACACCTTTATTTTCTTAAAGTTAAGACTGCTTTTATCAGTAGTTTCCGTGAATCTTGAGTATTGGAAGGTAAGTTGTTGCGTTTTCATAGGTGCTGTGTAGCAAGACACGCCGATTTAATTAGTTTGAAACTGAAAAAAGGCCATGAAAAGTGATTGGGCCAATAAATGGATATTTATTGCATAAAAATACAATTATGGCACAAGGCCGAAAAAAGGAGAGGGGTCGAGACTAGTCTTCACTATCTTATACCTATCTAATCCGATTCACGACCCATTCACTCATTACAATTTGCCCATTCACCATAAAGACTAGTCAGTCACCAATCAATCCTCCATACACCATAATACCGCATCCTCTCAAGGGGAACCTACGAAACGCGCCCCATGCCATAAATTTAATGATAAACTATATATACAATTCTAAAGAGGAAAAACGAGAGGGAAGGGAGATGAACCCAATAACAAACTAAACATGAAGACAAAGTGAACTAAACATAACTGATGTTAGTAGGGCCCGTCCAACCATCAAGGAGGAGAGAGGCCGATCTATTCTGCCCATTGGACAAAATCAAGAAGCTCTCTTACTAAGGGAGTGGGTAAAGGATAAAATATATACAGACATGGACCAATAAATGATTCGAGATGATCATGTCATAATATGCAAGTATTTTTTCAGCATCACTACACTTACGGTGATCTATCATACAACATAAGGCAAAACTTATTTTTCTGGTCTCTAAAGAGAAAATATATCAAGAAAAGCATACATCACTCTCGATTTTGGGGTAAAACGAACAAACGTAATTTAACACGATGGAGCAAAAAGTTTTACACACCAGTGTATCTCGTATATCAAGCCAGCCCGAAAGAAAAACTTTATATTAATAATGCGTAAAAACTTGTAGTGCCTCTTCTATACGCTTAAAAAGAAAAACAGAGCTGTTTTTTCTCTATAATACTAAAAGTGTGATTGCGTGCGTCGTGCGTGTTATGATGCAAATTAATCCGATTTAAAAAAATATTTCAATTGAACAAGATTTAAAATAAGTTTTATACAATAAGTATTTTAACTTTATTCAGACAGACAATATTTTTAATTAAAATATTTTTTAAGTTAATGACAGACACAAAGAAGTCCCGCTTGCTGTTTCGTCCAGTCGTTTGTAGAGTAATTATATTTCAGCTTTTTTAAAACAATATTTTAGATATTTAAAAAAAAAATAGTCACGTGAACGATTTAAAATATTTTTTGGCATATTAAGTTTAAGTGAATTTAAAAATACGAGTTGTTTATACAGTAAATATTTTTTTTATTTACACTTCAAATGTTTCATAGCCTGAACCGTTAGTGACCCAACGGGTCACTGGTAGTCTAATGTGTAGTAAAAACAAAAACCACCGGAAACTTTTGCACAGAGTTACTTTTTTTATTTTATTTTTTTTTATTCAGTATGACGAGACAGACCAAGAGATAAAGAAAAAAATAGAGAAAAGAGGGCTTGGAGAATTTGACGCTCTTGGGAAATATTGAGGGAAAGAAATGCAACTAGCAACCTACCTAATAAGCTTGTGTGGTTGGATGGCAGATCGGGGAGGAGCGGGAGGAATAGTAAAAAGACAATCACAGCTAATAGCTACAAATGATAGGAAACTGTGGAGAGCTATTATCGCCTAAGTCCAGAGGAACACGGCTCTTACAAGACAGCTTACCATTATGAAATAAAGACGCGAGTGGGAAAGGTACGTTAATGTATATAAAGGTATTGCAGATTATGAAAATCAGTAAATAAGTGAGAGAATTTTTCTCTCCAGAATCTTGTCTATAAGTCTACCATTCGTACATACTTGGAATACTGCTGCCACATATGGTCCAGTGTCCCCGCTATTTACATTGAGCTCCTTGATAACATCCCAAAATAAATCTGCAATATTATTGGTCCTGAGCTGGCGACTCAGCTCCAGTCACATTCATACCAACGTAAGGTTGTCTATTCCATAAATACTTTCATGGTAATTGTCCGAATAAGCTTTTTCTGGCGTCGAGATCTCATCAATTGACAGTTAAGCTGGCGAGATGTAACCGTAAATTCTGTTAACAGTTTCTTATCTCACTTGCGGAACTCTCCTCTGGCTCCATACTTTTCAGCCAACATTAATCAGCAAAAAAATGCAATGTCAATTGTTATCTACTGTTTTCCGGAATACTCTTTTTTTCCTCTTCCCGCTCATGTTTCTGTTTTTACTTCTTTCACACCCAGTAATCCCCTTGCGTCATAGTACCTTTACTGCCTTGTACGGAGTGAAACACACAAAAAAAAAGATGCGATGGAGAGATTTGAAATCATTCTATAACGTATTATAATCATTCTTATTTGTCAGAGTTAGTTTGACCAGTCATATTATAATAGCATCGATAAAAAAAATTGAAACCGATTGAATTCTAACAATTTTCGCTGTAAATTTGACATTTATTCTTGCCACAATACAAGCAACATCGGTGTTTAACTTGCGTAATTGAAAAGTTACAGGTCTTTTTTTTTTTAGTTAACGATTTCATGAACCAGTTTTTTTTTTTAAGTCAGCTGTTTTATGACCAGATTTGAGAAACCCGTTTATGCTAATAGGAAATTAAGTCAATAAATTTCTTCGACAGTCAAAGTTCAGAAGAAAAAAAAAATAACCTCGTGCATAACCTGTGTTGGTTTGAACCATTCACGTTGAATTATTTTTATGATTTGGGGTGAGGACTAATTCCTTCCTAACAGCCATCGCAGTTTCCGACATTTTTTGTTGTTTAGTACGTTCTCATCTGCCATGATTGAAGAGTATTTTTCAGCGCGTCCAGGTTGACTACCGAAAGTGACACAAGGTCACTTTTAAAGTGGGTTTAACGGCAATACTATGAAAAAAATTACTCGAGCGTCCTCGGCACTTCCTTTTTGTGTCCAGCAATAACCCACCCCGAACGAGAAAAACTGCCCCACACCCGATCATCTGTGGCTGGGTCTTAATGTTTTGAAACTTTTCCAGCAGAAGTGTCAGGGAAGGATAAATGATTTTCTCAACGTAGCTTAGATGTGGCACAAAGCAAAAGTGCGGCGTACCCAGTGAGGATCAAACTCAGTCATAATTGATCTCGCGAGACAAGTTTGATAGTCAATACATCACATCGAAGTGAAAATATCAGGATACAAAAGAATGGCTCTGCATTCGAAATTTACCATTTTTTCACCTGGACTGGAACACTAACATTGGCTCCTGCAGTGAAACAGGCTACGACTTCAGACACAAGACAAGCCACCCCCTCTCTCATACATTTGGTTAGACTTAAGAGAAGGCATTTTTCCGAGTATTAAAAGAGTTCAAAGTTAATGCATTTTGAGCGTGTGGTAGAAGCGAGGTGTAGCCGGATTGCGTGGTAGAAGCGAGGTGTAGCCGGATTGCGTGGTAGAAGCGAGGTGTAGCCGGATTGCGTGGTAGAAGCGAGGTGTAGCCGGATTGCGTGGTAGAAGCGAGGTGTAGCCGGATTGCGTGGTAGAAGCGAGGTGTAGCCGGATTGCGTGGTAGAAGCGAGGTGTAGCCGGATTGCGTGGTAGAAGCGAGGTGTAGCCGGATTGCGTGGTAGAAGCGAGGTGTAGCCGGATTGCGTGGTAGAAGCGAGGTGTAGCCGGATTGCGTGGTAGAAGCGAGGTGTAGCCGGATTGCGTGGTAGAAGCGAGGTGTAGCCGGATTGCGTGGTAGAAGCGAGGTGTAGCCGGATTGCGTGGTAGAAGCGAGGTGTAGCCGGATACAGCTGGATTGTTGGTGCCAAAGGTTAGCTTATCGTCATCTTAAATAGTAAGCTTCTGTTCGATTTTCACCGGTTACCTTGAACCAAAATTTTCCTTGAAGTTACTGCTGCCTTATCTGATCAGACTAAAAGCCGAGCACGGCTGCCTTTTTGTGGGCTGGAGCTGCCCAGTCTTCACTTTCCAGTCTTGATAATAGTTAAGATGGCTCTACGCGGTCTTATGGGTAATTGATATTGTCTCTGCAAGCCTTCCTCACCCCGACGAAACGTCGCAAGCCCCTCTCTACCGCTATTTCCATGATAAATGTTCTGACATGTTACAGACTTTAGTTCCACCAGTTCTGACCTTCACAGCTAAGACCCACCATATCACGCACACTCGGACGAATCATCCAAATTCCTTTCGCGTTCGAAGGAAGTTTCATTCAGACAGTTTCATCTTAAGACCCATTACTTTGTGGAACAGACTCTCGAGAGGATGCTATATCGATCGTTAAAGTCTTAACCACTTTAAATTTACCGTTAACCGCTATCTTTCCTCCATACCCTCGTAAACTATTTCTTACCACCTCTTATGTTCATAAAACCTCATTCAGTAACGGTTTTAAGTGACTCTTGGGCTATAACGCCGAGCGAAAAATGAAAATCAATTCAGTCGATTTTGTAGAAAAAGCTCTGTGGAAGGGGAATAATGAGAGAATTCAACTGTAATCTTCTGACGAAAATATCTTTCATTATACAGGGTGTTCCAGAAGTCTTGGGCTCATTTCAAGTCCTCGTATCTGCTGAACTATGAATGGTAGTAAAATTGGTACCATTTTAACGCTAAATTCATTAAACTTTTTGTAATGCTAATGATTTTGCCATATTTTTTCAGATTCAGTAAAAGCGTTCACTCAACCAGAAAAGGCGTTTTGTGTCCTTGAATTTGCAAAAACTGACACTTGTTCAACGTGCATTTCGCACAAAATTCCGAAAAGAGGCACCAGAAAGGAAGTCCATATTGAGATGACATAGTAAATTCATGAAACATGGGAGTTTGTGCCCAGCTAAGAGAACGGGACGGTCCTCAACTTCAGATGATACGGTTGAGCGAATTCGAACTGCCTTCAAACAGAAGAGCCAGTAAGGAACTTCAGTTTCTTATAACTGTTTGGCGTGTCTTAAAAAGACGACTGCACATGACATCTTACAAGCTACAGTTAACCCAACAGTTGCAGGACACTGATAAACCAGCTCATGGTGACTTTTGCATTGCAATGCAGGAGAAGTTGGGAGATGACGGATTTGATGTGTGCCGTGTGACCAACGCTGCTCACATTGAACATCTTTGAACATTCCATATAAAACTTGAGATTAAATTCTTTCAGAATATGCCAGGCGCGTTTTTATATCCTTAATAGTTTGAGATTCAATGTTAAAATGTTCCCAAGACGTTTGGAACACCCTGTATTTCGTCTTTACAACAAAAAAAAAAATGTATCGAAATGAGTTCCATTCGACACCATCCAGGGAGTCAAAATTTGCATATGCGTTCGAAGAGAGATATAAGAATGCAAAAAAAATAACCAAAATAGTAGCAGTAATTTACGACCGTGCTGCGTCTTTCGAAGACGACTGGACGTGCTACCGAAACTGTTAGTAAGAATCTTAACTTTTTTTTCCAACGTTACTTCTACAAGGAAAACTACTCGTAGGCAACATACTCGTTTTTTATTGCAATTCTTTTTACACAAAGGATTGCCACCGTGAAACTACACCTGTAACAAGTGAGAAGTCGTTATTTCTTTCATCGCAGAGTTTCGCTTCAAATGATGATAGTTGCCATTATAGTTTTTCTACCTTCCCTTTCCCCAAACAGTCAGACTTGAAATCCAGGCAATTTAAGCTCTTAAGTCTCCACGTGGTGTCATGAACTTCATTTCTGAAGTAATATTCGAAAATCTGGGTTTCAGCAAATCCAAACGGCGAAAGTTTCTAGTAACTAAGATATTGCTGGAAACTCACTGGCTGGGCTTGTCTGGGAATATCTTCCAACATTACGATGTGGAATCAGTTTCCTGACGAGATACTGTCTGATTGCACAGTTCGACGGAAATTTATGCGTAACTAACGTCCATTGGTAACCAAGCAACTAAATCCATCTACGAATAGGCTTCGTTCGAATGCGTCGGGTTCATTTTGTTTCCGTAAGGTGTTGGAATAGTTCAACGGTATTTATGACAGTTCATACCATTTAAGCAAAGTGGCAGTGTTCAGTTTTGGCCGAGTCTCAGTTAATCCCGATCGAAAAAGGTATCTTAGGATTTTGCCGAAACTTCTTTAGTTTTATTTTGAATGTTATTAGCATTGCATGGTTGGCCGAATGCGGTTTCCAGATGTGCATTCAGGGCGACTCATCTCAGGATAAATAACAGAAAACGTGGAAACAAATTCATGAATTTACCATTTTTAAATGCTATCTAATTATAAAAAAAGTTTTAGGCGCTATTACACTTTCGTACCCCTGGCTATAAAAACGAAAGCAATTTTCAAGAATAGAATAAACACAACTACCGTAGGGCGTACTTGGTACAAAAATAGAAACAGACGCGGGAACAAAAAAGAGGTAAATAAAACTATAAAATTACTGTACACACTGATTAAAAAGAAAGTAGGGGGAGCGAAAGTATAATAGCGCCAAAGTTTTACAGGGTTTAAAAGATAATTCCTTGTAGAATTACAAAGGTTTCCTTTACGAAAATAGCTAAACTGTAGTCAAAATTATACCCGATGCCCTCAACTGAAAAAAAAAAATCTGAAAAAAAGCTTTAAGCAGTAAATAAAAACAAACAGGTAAATTAAAGTAACCATTTTCATGAATATAACTAAATATTCTAACAAAAAAAAAAAAAAAAAAAACCCAACTGTGTTGGTGCAACCAACAGGCAACTTGCCAAAAGACCCAACACCTTAAATAAGAGAAAATCTCGGGTAAGGAAATAAAAAAATGACCTACCAGTAAAGAAAAGTGCGCAATACCTAGACAGAGCAAAAATAAACGCTTCACAAAGTTCACTTCTATCACAGGACAGCTTGAGTCGTTAGTTATGTCTCGCGATCTACAGACGACTAGAACGCAAATGAAAAAAAGGGGAGGTGGGAAGTGTAGCATTATATACCCATGACCATAACGCAAAGCATCACGGGAACAAATTAATTTTATTTACAAAACCCATGGATAAACCCTCACTCACTGGCGAGGGGGATAATATAAAATAAAATAAAATAATGGTAACATAGGAAAAGGAGGAGGTAAGAAAAAAAAACCCAGCCCCCCCCGCCAAAAGAAACAACAAATAAACTTATTTTAACTTGTTCTCTTCCTAGCTGAATAACTCAGAGACCGTCCCTTTCCCCCTGCCCCTTTTATGGCCTTGTATCATATTTTCCGTATAAACAAATAAATATCCTCAGAGAGTTTTTCAGTGATTCTTACGACAAGTGGTTATTCCCCTCTCCGCCAAACGATAAATTG
>OZ038483.1:109298838-109321338 GCA_964036315.1 Acanthosepion esculentum | reverse complement strand
TATGGCAACAAAGATGAGGACAATAGTCCGAACAATGTAAATAGTGTACATAATACCTCATCTCAGAAATATAAACAGATACTGAACAAATGCAGTGAATATTTCAGCTCTTCCTCGTATGTTCTCACGCTAAAGAAGCAAATTTATGCTTTTGTTACTATTTATATTGTTCGGACTGTTGCCCTAATCTTTATTGTTCTATTCATGACGTTTCGATCGTTGTACGCTCCGATCTTTTTGAGAAACACAGCTGTCCCCATAAGATAAGACCACAGGAACACCGTAAGGCCGTAACATGAGGAGAAATCGAAACATCGGGCATGGCTGACCATATATGGAAAGAAAAAAAGAGATCACCGCCCTCTGTGGGATGAAGACGAAATATCAGACAGAGAACATCACGGGAAAATACGAAAATTTAAGCAATCAGCGCATATGCTAGGCCACAAAAATCTCCAAAGCCGGCTAAGCACAGATGTGAATACAGTACGGGAACCGGTAATACAGAAAGTTATAGAAAAATAATAACAAAAAATGGACTAAATAAAGAGTTCGAAATCCCAACAAATATCACCTGAAGAAGGTTGGGGTGTAGAACAGCCGAAACGTCGTGAATATGACAATAAAGGTGAGGATAACAGTTCGAACAATGTAAACAATCTCAAGAAATATTGATACTAGTGCTTCGTTTTAACGGCTTAACAAGCGAGATTTGTAAATGCACTGACAACGTATTTGTTCCTCGTTAGCAATATGACGTTGTAGAGAAGCAGCTGAAGCTTAACACGTATCTACTTGACATTTAAAGCTAGGAGAATTTAGATAAGAGACAAGCATTTGACACTCGTAAAAAAGGGGCCTTGATGAAATACATTGATAAGCACGTCCCCGGGGGAAAGTCAATGCTCAATAAGTGCGTACTTTTACGAGTAATTTTCATTATTTTAAGCATTGTTCTATTTTGTAAATAATGAATGTCAAGAAGGGTAATAAAAAAGACGAAACCCTTTTTATTCCAGTGTATGAAAAGGTTTATGCCCTGACATGCCCGCCGCTTCGACACTGATAGGTATCTTCTTCAAGAATGAATAATCGCCGTATTTATCTCCAACTGAGACTCTTTTTAAAAAACTTTCTAATCATTTTACCCTAAGCAAGGCAATAAAGCTACTAAGTCGCAAGGCGTTACTGGGTGTTAGAGAATACGAGAAAAAAATATACTATTAAGAAGAGACGGCAATAAAAGAACACCTAAGAAGACAGAAGTTAACGATTGACATTGCATTTAAATTTTTGAAGATAAAAGTTGACAGAAAAGATAGAATACGGAAGAGATTTCTACAAGCAAGAAGTGCGATTGAAGAAACTGTTAGCATAGAACTTACGGTTACATTTAGCCATTTCAACTGTAAAATATTGAGACCTTGCCGCCAATCTAGTACTGCGCTTAAATGTATAGTCTAGATAACATAGTGGAAAGCAAAATTTATTATTTTTAGAACATAAAAATGTTGCACAAGGCCAAGAGGGGGATAGGGAAAATGCTGGTCTTCTTCTCTCTTATAATTAAACTTAGATAGACACAATCACTGACCGAAACATACCGCAAAATTCCTTACACCAAAACAATGCATTCTTACCATTCTTACTACAGCTTTTAGTCTTACTTCTTACGTCACGTAACTCTATGAGTGCTAGTGATGCCATGTAACTCAGTACTATATGTCGCATGGCCGGGTCATCTGGTAATAAACCGGTTCCCATAGCAGCCTTTTCTAGTGGGGAGGATGGCCAGCCACCCGGCGGGATTAACAAGACCTGTACAAGGATGGAGGAACCTTCTTGTGGGTGTCAACAGCCCTCTAGCACAGTGGAGTAGATTGGGATCCATGTAGGTGGCATGGCATTAAAGAGCTTTCTAGACTGAAGTCGATGGCCTAGGCGGAATCAATGATCACGTGTTCGAGACCAAAACGAGGCTACAATTTGGAGGACATCGGCTGAGAGTTTGACCTGGAGAGGGATGGGCTCCGCCATGTCTACTTGCTAAAGAGGCACAAATGGATACATCTCCAGCTTTCAACCCGGATATGTGGAAGCGAACAAGTCGGGTGCTCAGCGTTCCTACGACCACACCCGGTTATGAGACATGACGATGACGATGACTTACTTCCAACGTGTTTTATCGATAGAATAAGCGTCACACCGACATTTAAAATGGTAAATTACACACACAATCAATAGGGTGAAGAGTTGAAGCATCCTTACAGATCGCTGTTTGTATTAGAGGAACAGTAACGACAAGGCGTGGATTGGCAGATGAATAAAAGTTTTTTCCGACCAGCAGATATTTGTTTTGCAAGCCTCACACGAATATTACTAATGCGTGGTATACGCAAACAAACAGGACACTTTTGGAGACCAATAAATATGGATTTTGCAAATTGCATTATTTTAACATGAAAGGTCGACTCCACTGTGGCGAACGCGTGTCACTACAGACGCAAAAAGGCTTCGGATCGCATGCGGACATGTTTGTCGACACCAGTTACATCCGGGTTTTTCTCGTTAGCAGAGGGACAGCTTGGCATGTCTAGATACGGGCCTCTCTACAAGTGGTCGAGATCCGGGACTTTTGTAACATCCTTCATGCCAAGAAAAGCAGGGGGAAAACCAGTAATCGGCAGAACACGGTATATCGGGAAATCGGTCTTGTGGGCACTTTTGTTCCTCAGGTTGCTGTGGTTTCCGAATTATTTTTTGTTTTCTCCCGTCTCTTTTGACCTTCTCTGCATATTACCCCCCGTACTTGTTGGGAGAGAAGCCCGATTAGGTTCCACCCATCCCCAATCTGAACACACTCCTTGCATACATGACAGCATAACGAGGGTGTCCATTTTCACCTAAAACCTTTATAAATTCAATTTCATAATTCATTTTGTCATTGTTTAGCAGTGAAAACGTAAAAAGAACAATATATTCAAAGAGTGCTTATAATAAAATCCCATTTTGAAAGATCAGCACGCGAAAAAGCACTATTAATGAATAAACTAATTATATGTGCATTTTAAAGATCTTTTAAAATTATTTGAAAGAAAAAAAGAAAAGGAATATACGAATAATATATCGTGGACTCTCCCTTCGTAATCGATGTATGAGGGTCAAGCAGCTCAGTTCCTATGAATCGACAGCCAGACACCGGCACATATGATTTGATTATAGTGGTGAAGGCTTTGTGTAGATCCAACCACACTTTTTGAAGGGCCGAATACAGGGACATGGTGCACTACGTGCCACAAGGTCCCCAAACGACCCTCCGCACTGTTTAAAAAAAAAGCTCGTCTGCACAAACTGGTGTATCCAGTAAAAATAACGTTCGAAATACTACTACTGCCACTAGTATATATATATATATATATATATATATATATATATATATATATATATATATATATATATATATATATAATTTTTATTATACGTGATTATAATAAAAACATGTTTAAATCGCTACACAAACATCAGAATCGTCAATGATGAGCTGTCTATGTCCCGGTTTATCATGACATGAAAAAAATAAATCCTCCACCTCCACTCTCTGAGCTTACTTTTTCTATTTAGCGTAGATATGACATTTAATTGGTTAATCAAGATATACCCACAAGTCTATTTTTTTAATTCTGACCTTATGTTTCCACCCTTTAACTTTAGGGATAAGCGGTATCACCTCTGTTTTGAAATTTTCTTAAAAATCATTTAATCACCAGTTACTTACCATCACCTGAGAAGTACAATCAAAGTATTGAAACATGAAAGCTTTTGGGTAGCGATTTTAAACTGTTTTTATTATAATCTCTAATAATAAAAATAATAATATATTGCACTACTTTGTATTTAGTACTTTTTAAAAAGTAAATGCTACGAACCATGGAATTTTACGCCATCTGTTCTATCTCTCATTTGTATATATATATATATATATATATATATATATATATATATATATATATATAATATCAAGTATGTGGTGCAGTTCAATTTACATTACAATGAATCATTCATACAGAAAACATGTATTCTCGCCATTTTATCATTAACTTCTATATCTGTTTTCTGTATGAATGATTCATTGTAATATATATATATATATATATATATATATATATATATATATATATATGGATTCACATCGCTTTTAATATATGTGGATATATTTTGAATTTGAAGAAGATAGTATCGTATTAAATCGATAATCATTACGTGATATAACCCCCGCGTAGATTACGTCAGACGATTTGACACCAGTGCTGACTAATCGTCAAATATCTTAATGCATTGGCTTCTTTTTACGAGTATATACTTTGGGGAAAAACAGTTTAACTAAGAATGGATATAGATTTAATGCAAATGATAATTTTCGTTTATTTAATTTGAAGTAAGGTGATTTCAGATTGTTTCTCGAATTAACAGCACTTACTTGGCAGATCCTCTACAACATCACCAGACCTAACACCACCAAGCTTTTTGTCTTGAGAGGGTCTACTGAAAGATCTTGTTTATAGGCTCAAAACGAAAACAATTCCTGAATTCAAGCAAGCAATTTCTTATAAACTTTAAGAATAAGTGTTACTGATATTTCTCAGCCTTGTATTAAACATGAAGAGGAGAATTTTGAAGAAATTAAATAGTTTGTTAATCATAACAAATCATGTTGTTTTCCGGTGACAATATTTATAAATTTTCTTAAATTACTTTAATTTATTTTTCTTCAATAAAAGTTACTAAATAAAAAAAGGACGATAATTCGAGGGGCTCCCAGACCTTGTACAGGGTAAACCACACTGTAAAGAAAATAAAACAAAAAAAACAAAACAAAAGAAAAACAGTAGTCACACGTTATCCGCGCTGGGGACGTGTTCCATAACCTCTAGCTAATGCTTTACGCCGCGGATATGTTTAATCCAAAATGAATAGGATGTTCCTTTTTATCTGATGTCTTATTAATATATAAACGCTATATTTAGTAGACACGTGTGTTTCAGCTTTTAAACAGTGAAATTCATGCCTATTGTCCTAGAGAGCAAAAGTCCCAACCAAGAAAATGTGCCTCCTGAAAAGAAACGAAACTGTACAAAAAAAATTCGAAAAAACAGTAAACTGTTTTCAACTCAAGAATATGCTTTAGCATTATACCGTCTAGTTACGAGAAACCATAGCTGCAAAATAAGACTAAATTACCCCACAAAAGAAATTCACATCTCACGCCGTTAACTTCTTGTTGTAACCTAGGGAAGGTTACTGGATAGAATAATCAAACGAAGGTTGGTAATGAACGATAATACTTAGAACAAGAACAACACATATAAGATTCGCCAGCTGCGCGTAGAAAAAGTAGTCAACTGCTCGAATTGAGTCAAATGAATTCCACAATGAATCTCCAACTCTAGAATATCCACCAATCTCCCCACGCGGTCAGATGTGGCATAAAGCCGAGTTTAATGTTTAATCTGCCCTTCGACATAGCCTCATCTCGGGATCCTCTCTGCCCAGAGGCAGAGAGTTTGACCAGCACAGCTGGAGACGAATCTCCAACTCTAGGATATCTACTAACCGCCCCACGCGGTCAGATATGGCACAAAGCCGAATTTAATGTGGGGTATCCGAGCTCGTAGGCTCGGCCAAAAAATCCCCGTAGACCCCGTATAAAACGGGACCGGGTAGCTGTTTCCCGAGACGAGACTCTGCCCTTCGACATAGCCTCGTCTGGGGATGCTCTCTCCTCGGAGGCAGAGAGTTTTACCAGCACAGCTGGAGACGAATCTCCGACTGTAGACCAACATACAGTATTTACTACTGTATTTATGTGAATGTAGACATACCCATTATCGTCCGTGGGTATGCTACAACACTTCTGAAGTCTACATACGCTAAATTTATAAGTAGTATAGACAAAGCAATTTTAAAAGAATTATTGTATTTAAAAAATCCTTACATTACTTGTTATTACCATAAACATATTTATTGGGCACACGTGTTGGCAGTCAAGTAAAGTAACAGAGCACAGTTTTAGGGTAGACACCGCGAAGAGAAGATACTTTCCTTACACGTAAATAAAAAAACAGCTTTTCTAACATCCAATTGTTATCCTTTTCAGGACCCTAGAGAAAGCATGTAACCCATTTCTAGACTATGTGAGAATATTTTCCCAGAAAATAAGACCTTCATTTACTTTCATTCGACTTATCGCTAACCATCTTTATTCTTTAAATGTTTGAGTAATTAACTGTATTATGAAATGGACAAAGTCCGACAATTATTTTAAGACATTTTTATGTTTATACATTCTTCTTATAGATACAAATATTTAAGTAAATGCACTGTTTATAATAAACAGTATTAACAACATTCGAAGGACGAATATTTTTGTTGTGGGGCAGACCCCTTTTACGCAAGATGGACTCTGTCCAAAGTATACTTATACTGACAGAGAGAATACCTACTTACAGAGACTTGTACATATACTTTCTACTAACCCGCATTCCTGGACTACTAATCTTCACTTCAAGTCTGTATTCTTACATTTAATACACTTATTTTTCTATCTCAATTACTGGCGTTGTTTATTTATTTGTGCAGGATTCCATTCCCGGAATCCATAACAATTTTCTATGAAAATTTCTCGGACATTCAGGCCGGTAAATGTTGTTAATACTGTTTATTATAAACAGAGCATTTACTTAAATATTTGTATCTATAAAAAGAATGTATAAACATAAAATAATGTCTTAAAGTAATTAACTGTGCCAATGGCAGGTACTACAGAGGCCGCTCATTATATTTGATAATGGGAACGTTAAGTTCAGTAAAATAATAATTCTTTTCTCTTTAAATAAACCGTGTTTGGCAAAGCTGAACAGAAAAAGAAAAGAAATTTATGTTAACGCAAACGGGTGATAACCGATTTTGTACAGAAGACAGATTTGTTATGATCCAGAATGATGATCATATTTCATCTTCTAAAAATAACCTTGTCATCGGATATGATAGAAAATAAAGATATTTCATCATCCCTGAAATAAAGATAAACTATTTCATCATCCTAAAATAATCTTGCCATCAGTGATGATAAAATATAAGGATATTTCATCATTCTAAAATCTGAAACTTCATGATAATAAAAACGACCCTTGCACCATAAGCAAGGCAGTCAGTAGTGTCAAGTCAGTAGAGTAAGGTACAGAGCAAGTGGCAGTAGCAGTAGTAAAAATGTCCAACACATACGTATCCCCACCAGTAGTAAAAAGGCCCATCACATACGTATCCTCATCCGTCTAACGTTAAACGTTATCCTCACAAACGAAATTCTCGGAACAAGCAAAAACAGCTAAGCACAAATTTTTAAAGAAGCAAAAGAGACAATGACACTGAGAACATTTTTAACACACACAATACCAGTATTGTAATTGACATCATTAAAAGATAAATACACATTCTTGTCATTAATGTCAACATGTGTCTCAAAGTCTTATTATTGTTGTTGTCGTTGTATGTTTTATGCATTTTATGTTCAGTATAAAAAAGAAAATGAGTCCTTTAACTATTACATATAACAACAGGGTAACTTACATTAACAACCACTACACATTGACCCAGTTACACACACAAACACACACATATAGACTCTTTGTTATTTATATGATTTACAAACAAACTAATGCTCTCATCTTTGTTGCCATTACAATTATTATAGGTGTTTACTATTATGTGTTTTATTATGGAATCATTGATTTGCCTAATAAAATCTGATGTCATACTGTCACATGTGTGACAAAAGAAATAAGATAAAGAGAAATAAAGGGAATGACAGAAAACCAACCAAGTTTTATAGTGAACAAAGAATAGGTTTTATTATAATTTTAGTGATTATGGTCAATGGCTAAAAAAAGGGAAAAACATAAAGGCTTAACAGCAAGAAGTTAGAAATACTTAAAAAAATAACTTCAGTCGGGAGCTGCTGAGTTTTTGTAGTATAGTTTACATATAATGATAGATGATAAAGATATGTCATTATTCTAAAATCTGAACCTTCATCATTATAAAAACGACCTTTTCACCACAAGAGATCAGTAGAGTGGACTAGACTAGAGTAGAGTAGTAAGTAGAGTAACAGTAGTAAAAAGGAGCACAACACATACGTATTACCATCGCTCTGGAAAATCGAAAGTTGATGGTCTCAAATGCTATCCTTAACAACAAAATTCTCGGAACAAGCAAAAACAACTAAGCACAATTTTTTAAAGAAGCAAAAGAGTCAATAACACTGAAAAAATTTTTAACACACACTATACCAATATTGTAATTGACACCATGAAAAGAAAAATACACATTCTTGTTATTAACATCAACCCTGTTACACACATCAAATAATATCGCGTAGGGATAACTACTACATTAATAACTACACATCCATCCCGTTACAGATTTAGCATAAACAATGCGAAAAGATGCTTTCCTGGCAAGTGGGTAAAGTACAGCATCTCGCAACACGAAGTGCCAGACTTGTGAGCAAAGATAGGTTTTATAACATGTTCTATATTTTATTTTCAGTGTCGTAGCGAAGTAAATCGTAAAGGTGCCCAGAAAACAAAAATAAAAACGGATATCGACGTAAATATATAGTGATATCATCGTAAACACAAGCTACTTAATCATTCAGTTTTGCATATTTCTCTGGTGCGAGTAATTATGGAAAAAGTTTACTGATTTTAATAATTAGCCTTTGACTAATTAGTAACTACTTTGAATGCAATCACCGTTCATTGGCAATGCTCCGCAAATATAAAAATACAATTTTACTTTCAGTTGTCTTTTGACGTCAGAACCAGTTTTGTTTTTGTATGACGTCAATATCTGCTTTTCCTCGGAGAAGTCTGCAATGGGCATATATCTCAGCGGCAAGGCCGTTGGAATGCAGGGAAAAATCACTGAGGCTTTTGTCGTTCTGTTGATAGAGAGATCAATGACGAATGATTTTCAAACATTCATTCGTTTTTCTTTCCGATCGCAACATCCGGGATATTCAATATTTTAACAATTAAGTGAGATATACAGGAACATTATGCGTATTTTCCAGATCATTTTCGGGTTCATAGTTCATAGGTCAGTTAGGTCTCATACAAATACACACGGAGACCTACCAAACTCCATCCGCAAAATAATCGTTGATAATACAGATATAATGGCCTCAGACACATTTGAAAAGTGGCTAAAAATAATGGAAGAAAAAGCAAACACTTAATAACATCAACTATGAACACGGCCACCATGTGTTGAACGTGTTTGGAAAATAAAACATTCCAATAACTCTGGATACATACGGACAACCCATACACCCAGTTAAAAAACAAAAATAAAAGCATCCTTGATAATGGCTAAAAGTATAGCCGAAAGTGCTCGGAATTACAGAAAACTTGGACAGTTTCTACATACTCTGTGTCCAGAAAAGAAAACACTTGTTCAAACACAAGAAAAATTAGATAAAAAGCTTAATTGCAGTACCTTGTCTGTCGTCTTTAATGAAAGACACACACACACACACACACACACACACACACACATATATATATATATATTTATATATATATATATAAGTGCCTGAAAACCGTATCACTGTGTTAGCACGAAGCCACAAGTCATCGTGGACGAGGGTTTGAGCGTGCTGGCCTTGTTCAAATTGTTGATCACGCTAGATAACACACTCTCTCCCAGAAACGGTAACTAAGGTTTGCTCAGCATAGTTGCAGTATAAACCACAGGTGGGTTCTGTGTGTGTTGAGCAAACACAAATGTGCCTGAGCGAGCATCTGCAATAGGCATTGGCTAGCCGCCCTAGTAGATAGGTATCCTCGAATACGAGTGGCTAGCTATTATATATATATATATATATATATATATATATATATATATATATATATATATATATATTTATATATATATATATATATATCAAGATTCCTCGAATATTCCGGCCGGTCGATGTCGTTGGATATAAAATGCTAAGTAAATAAACAGAGCTTCTGCTCGAGTATGATTATCCCTAAAAAATAACGTTTAAGCAAAATAAATTAAAAATAACAATATATGGGATTTAATCTATTTTCTAAAATAATTTATCTTTGTTTACGTTAAGATACGAAACGGCAGATATTGATATTTCGAGAATCGGTAGAGAGTGTGTGTTCAAAAGGCACTATTCAGGCTTTGTTTAGCCGTAAGTCCTATGAGGCCGAGCGGTTAAGCAAGTCAGAACCATATATATATATATATATATATATATATATATATATATATATATATATATATATATATATATATTAAGTTGCGATAACAGATGGCATTACTTTCGTGATCGTAGGGTCAATGAATGCTTAATGTGTCTTTGTAGGGAAACAGCTAATATTATGATTACCATTAAGGATCTGACTAGTTACTAACTAACAATGGTAACTTTAGACCAGTGTTTCTCAACCTTTTTCTATTCATGGCCCCTTTTTGAGTGATGATTTTCTGATGGTCCCCTTTCTAGCCGTTTACTTAAAAAAAAGCACATTTCTGGAACAAGTAAGCAAAGATATTTCTCCATATGAACATCAAAACTACTTGTTTTATAAACCAAACCAGTTAGATGAAATAAATGTTTATTTTGCTAACAAAAGTTCTGCACAAATTTACAAAGTTCTGCAAAGTAAAAGAATAAATAAAGTTATGCAAAATAGAAAGGTTCTGACATATAATTTTTACATATATGCACGCTAGTAACATAAAAGACACTTAAAAATTATGTTATTACATAATTTAAGTTTATTAGTAATAAAATAATGTCCTGGGTAAGACAATAAACTCCATCCAACAGCAAGGCCTCTGATGAGGAGGTTTTGAGGAGTGTGGAACAACCTCTTAATTGCTGGTGTTCCCAGGTCCACCCTGACCCCGGCGTGGTAGCACCTGTTTGGGTCCCAGCTATGGGCAAATAGTTGACCTCACAACCCGACTCAAAACACTATGAACGTGTAAAAATAAATTTTAATACCAGAAATACTTTTTTAAAAAATTAGTATCAGCAATAAATATTTGAAAAAAGAAAATATTACCAGAAATAAAAATCTTGTCAGCATTAAATAACCCATTGAGGTGTTGATATGCCACAAAACAAACCATACTATACATTTAAAAAAAAAATTACCAACAATACATTTCTGAAAAAATTACCAGCTATACATGTTTGCAAAAAAAATGTAAATTTTATTGGCATTAAATAACCCATTGTGGTTGATATGCCGTAAAAGAAACCAAACCAACCCAAACCAAAAAGTAATAAAATATTGACGGCAAGCAGGGGTATAGCACTTTGAACCGTTTCATTGAATTTGTGCCTCGCTCAAAACCCAAAGTTTTTTTTCTTTCTCCCCCACACAAATCCCCAAGAAAAAAAATCTGAAATAATATGTAATATCAATCCTCCTACATAGCGATGAACTGTAGACATAAAGAAGAGATTTCTAGTTTGATTTTACAGAAGGATGCTGATGTAGCTATATAGCCAAGCATGTTAACAAACGTAAAAGTTTTAAGCTGAAATGAAAACGATACTTAGAGTCAGAAAGAATTCAAATTTCCGAGGAGACATAATGAGGAAAGAGAGAGTGGGGGTGGATTTGACCCTCATCGGACGTACTGAAAGCAAGAATTGATGGAAGGAAACAGCGAGTTACATACCCAGTGAGATTGTGTAAATAGATAGCATCAGATGCATTGCAGGAGTCAAGCTTAAAGCAACAAAAAAAATAAGGAATCGTGGAGAGCCATGATCCCTACGTTCAGAAGAGACACGGCACATGAAATGGTTAATCGATTCATTTTCTACAGCTTATCAACCCTTTTCAGGTCATTTAAAGCCAGAAAATATATTTTAGATAGTAAGAATTTGTTGTAGTTAATAATGGTTCAATGATACAAGTCTTACTAATTAACCCGCAGCTAGGTGGAGAAGAGGTGGATTCCTATATTTCCCACGGGGTATTTGCGCGTAAGCGAATAAAATGAACCTAACGGGAATTAAAACTCGGATCTCCGATTAAAATTTCCGAGCCATTATACCAACCGCATATCCAAAATTGCAGCATCTGATATCCCGAAGCTGTCACTAATCTCGGTGCTGGCCAGGTATGACGTTGCTTAACTTCAGTTTCGAGGCGATGTGGCAGTAAGCACCGCACATAAAAGCAAATGCAACAAAATCAAACCGAGCCGAGTTCAAATTGCAGACATGAACTCGACTTGATTTGATTTTCCTTGAATACATTTGGAAAAGTCATGAAGCCGGATTTCCCTTCTCTGGCTATTAGCTTTAAAAGCCAGTCTAAGAGAGTGAAGACTCTGAATTCCAACACGTGGAAAAACATGATGGCAACAAAGATGAGGACAATAGTCCGAATAATGTAAATAGTGTAAATAATACCTAATCTCAGAAATATAGACACATACTGAAGAAGGAGCCAATCCAGAAAAAAAGTAACAAAAATATTAAGCATAAGGTAAAAAGAAAAAAATAAATGTTGAACTGTAAAAAAATAATGATGAACTGCAAAAATAATGATGAACTGCGAAAAATAATGATGAACTGCAAAAAATAATGATGAACTGCAAAAAATGAAGAACTGCAAACTAATGAGGAACTGCAAAAAATAATGATGACCTGTAAAAATAATGATGAACTGCAAAAATAATGAGGAACTGCAAAAAATAATGAACTGCGAAAAATAATGATGAATGCAAAAATAATGAACTGCAAAAAATAATGAGGAACTGAAAAAAAACTAATGATGAACTGCAAAATATCTTTTCTAAACTTGATTCATATAATAATGATTCTGTTGGAAATGTCAGTGTTTAAGCATGTCAATGTCAAAAATCCTTATTGTTCTTTCTCAGTGAAGTGTTTACCCTGTACAAGGCCCAAGAGCCACTCGAGGTAGAGAGTTACAGATAAGAGGCACGGCTTATGTGGATATGCTCGGAAGATAATGGTTAACCATACACTTTACCAATTCTTTACCTTACCTTTCCCCAACAAGAACAATTCACAAACAATAAAAAAAGGAATTTGTGGAGAGTCATGGCCGCTTTCGTCTTGAAGGGGCGTGGTATTTAAAGTTTTTCACCATTGCATAAAAACTGATATTTTTACGAGTGAATAGTGATGCTCCATACGTTCGTCCTTGTGTCATACTTAAAAATGACCACAATAACTAATATTTATGCCTTTATTGAGCTCTAACCTCTTAGCTTTCCCGCATCATACTCGATAAGAGGATAATACAACGGTTAGCGTCGGAAAGTAAAATTGCCTAGACGGGTTCAAATCTTAGTCGTTTCTGTTTTGTTTACTTCCCGTTATACCCTCGAAAAAGTCATGAAAATGACATTTTACAGCTATGGGTTAAACAGCTGTGCAGACTGGGCTTTTTATCCTTTGTAGGGCGATCAGTTTAGACGAAGGTTAACTCCGAATTCACAGCTAGCCCCAGAGAGGGATAGGCTCCGTCAGATTATCTAGCATTCGACACACACCCTGTTACTATGTTAGCAATATTTGCCTGACTCATGCTCGTAAAAAGTATGTTTATATTATTAAACATGATAAATTATGAATAGGCTCTATAGCATTGTAAAGGTTACATCCGGTTCGGTGTTAACTTCAAATCCTAGCTCTACTGAAATGTTTGCAGTCCCTCTGTGAAGCACTTAACATCTAGTCCAATCGCCTATAAATCCATCCCATTATGCAAAACAAATGGCATACCCTTAAATCAAAATGTCTTTCACAACGCACCACGAAAATTCGACTTTTGCATTGGATCGGTCTGGCTGAATTAGAGAAATAAATTTATTGCTACCACCCAAAAATCTTTTGAATAAGCCAGTGGTCAACCGGACGCCCATGTAATTGTTATGGGGGACCAAAGAACAGTTTTTGGGGCTAGGAGAAGGCACAAGTTGAAATGAAAGCGGCCACAGTGCTACAATCTAGTACTGCACTTCAATTCAGTAAGTTTAGGTACCAAAGAGAACATCAGAACAATTACCATGAAGATATTTATAGAAAAGGCACAGTGAAGCTATGGAAGGTCGGAAGGGGACTGAAACCGAGATGAGCCAAGTCTGATCTGATTATTGGGAATTTTAATACATTTATGGATGTTTTTCCTGTTTCAGTGTGTCAATTTAGTTTCATGTCGCAAAATTTTCATTTTTTTAAAAATCAATTGTTCACCTAATGCAAGGTCCAAGAGCCACTCAAGATAGAGGTTTACTGAATTAAGTTGTTATATGAATGTAAGAGGAGCAGGTAAATAATACACATTGTGAGGATATGTTTAAAAAAAACGATTGTTAACCTTAGACTTGAAGAGGTTAGGAATAAAATTATAGTGATAAAGGAATCTTCCTATTGGGAATCTGTTCTATACAATAGCAGTTATTGGGAAGAAGATGATGAGGATATGTGAGAATATACTTGAAGAGCTTAAGATTATAGTGATCAGGGAAACATCTTCAACAGAGTCGCTTTCACAAAGTAGAGGTTCTTGGGAGGAAGATGAGGATTTGTGTGATCATTTGTCGACTGTAATCTGCTTCTAGTCTGTTTGCATCTTACTAGTTGCTATTAATCTATATACGAGAGTGGACTAAAAGGTTTATAGTCTCACTATGAAGCAGTCATGCTATAGCTGTAAAATACTGCATGCATTAATTTCAACTTATTTCAATTCTTATTAATAACGGCATTGTTTCTTTCCAGGCAAACTGACGTCTGACCGTTCAAAGAAGACTTTCAGCCCTGACCACCACTTTACCGGTGGTAGAGAAAAATGACGTAATGCCCAGCCACTGGTTGAACAGTGGTAGTGAAAAGTGTCTTAATGTCCAGCTACGGTTTGAACGGTGGGTAAACACTTGTAACTATTTTTATATCTACCATGAAACATTGCATTCCGATTATTTGCGAATTTTGACCCAGTAGCTCAGGCAGAAGGGTTGAAATTGCTCAGGAACGCATGGCTGAGAGGGTTAAAATGTAACTAGCAATGACTTCTCTTGAAAAGGGACAAAATCTGGCATCGTGGTTTTATTATGTATCTGCAAAAAAAGGGGTTAACCCTCATGGACATTAATGTTAAAATGGCTGTAACATTAAGGGATGACGCCCCAGTGCAAAAATGGGCAGGTGACTCTAGGAAAAGGAAGGGTGAATCCTGAATATGACTCAAGCAATGAGCGTCCTCAACTGACGCCACCAAGGAAAACATTGATCGTGTTCACCACATGGATGAGTAACGA
The DNA here is from genome assembly GCA_964036315.1 of Acanthosepion esculentum. Lineage (NCBI taxonomy): Eukaryota > Metazoa > Mollusca > Cephalopoda > Sepiida > Sepiidae > Acanthosepion > Acanthosepion esculentum. Next base: position 109,305,939 of record OZ038483.1, on the reverse strand, counting down.
CGGACTGTAAATCAAATAGTCAATGCTATTAGCATATCCTGTGCGCGAGTTGATAATATTCTGCACAGTGGACTTGGCATGACGAAGGTATCCGCGGGTGCCACGTCTTCTGACACCTGATCAAAAGCGCAGTGGTCTGATAACATCGCGGGCGAATCTGATATTGTCTGAGGCAGATCCAGCTGGTTTTCCTTGAACGTTTCCTCACCCAGGATGAATGTTGGGTTCATCACTTTGAGATAGAGACAAATGGACAATCCACGCAGTGGAAACACCCATCCTCGCCTGCTCCAATTAATGCCAAAGTAGTTTCATCTGCTGGGAAGGTGATGGCCTCAGTGTTTTGGCTGCAAAAGATATTGTGTTTATTGGCTATCTTCAAAACTGCCACACCATCACTGGAGAGTACAGAGGCAGATACGAAAGGCTTTTAAAACCAAACACCCAGGAAAACTGAAGAAATGTCTTGTTTTATCAGGACAGTGCTCCAGCAGATAGGTCCTTGGTTTCAATGGCTGCTGTTCGTGACTGTGGCTTTGAACTGGTTGACCACCCTCCCTATTATCCTGATTTGGCCCTCATCTGGCTATCATCTGTTCCTCGACGTGAAGAAAACACTTGGCTGGCAATGAGTATCGCAATGATGATGACGTCATATCTGCAGTTGGTGACTTTTTTTACCAAGAGGATGAATGCTCCTTCCCTAATGGCATCCAAGCACTGCAACATTTGTAGCAATATGTCAGCTAAGGTCTTGTTAAATTCAAAAATGCATACAGAACCTTTACTTTCGATGGATGGTCATCAGTAAGTGAAGTCAACTTCAAAGTACAGAGCAAGAGGTTCTGTTGATGACTTTTAGGGGCCAACAAGATGAACAGTCTTCTTTTAACAGTCAGATGTCAGATTACTTGGAAATAAGCACTGGCGTTATTAATAGGTAGGGTTGCAATTGATCCATGCAGTATTTCACAGCTCTAGCACTGCTTCTTCATAGTCAGCCTATGAACTTTTCAGTCCACCCTCGTACAATTTGCTAAAACCGGCTTTGACTTAAGAAGATTTAGACATTTCAGAGCTAATTATCAACGTCGAACGAATAAATGTTTTAAGACAGCAATTAAAAAAAACCCCAAAAAATCCAAAAAGGATAGAATGTGGATCAAAGTCTTTTTATTTAGTAGGAAATCTGTCATTAAAACACACACACACACACTTCTTCTCAACTGTCCGCTGCTAACTCTATTTTGAAACCAATTAATTACGACGCCTTTTCTCCCTGCTTGTTTGTGATTTTTGTTGTTGTTTTTGTTTTTCCCCCCCCCCCCACTTGAGTCAACAGATTTCAACTTCAGCAACGTAAGATGTTAGGATGTTTACAGAAGTGCAAATCGATGACGTCTTCCTTTTGTTTAGCAATACGTTTCTTGGTCTGTGATCCATTTAAAACGTCGTCTCTTGCTTGATAATCGGAGTTAAGGAGCCACGGTCAAGACGGACTGGCATATCAAACCGTAATTGAACAGCTTTTAATACTCGGAAGATTTCGGAGAAGACTTTTACTAAATTTAACTTAATCGTGTCAGGCATAACCTTACAATAACAGGGAACCACTTGCGAATCAAACTCGCCAACAATGTGTGTTGTAGACTAGCTGTCGGAACATCGCTCCAAGGTAGGCGTCCAGTTTTGATATTTTTTCTAGACTTACGTTAATCTGTTACAAGAACATGAACATAAAGGTACTCGGTGAGAACCTTACTCACTTTACTAATAATTGTCTGTAAGAAACGTTTGATAAATATAGTTCTAGACGAGCGTACATGGTTGTTGTGGTCTCCTCTTGTTTTGTTACTCTCCTCTTTGAGAGAGCTATTTCTGTTTACTGGGACTATAAAAGGACACTACACGCGAACCTTGTTTTCTCTGTTGAATAAAGTTTTCTTAAAGCCCGCACCTGCGTACTTTTGTCATTACAATGGATGAGATTTATTGTAAATTAATACAATTTTGGCACAAGGCCGAAAAGGGGGAATGGGTTGAGGCTGGTCTTCACTATCTTATACCTAGCTAATCGGATTCACGACCCATTCACGCGTTACAATTTCTTCATTCACCATAAAAACTCATCCATCGTCAATCAACCCTCCATACACCATAATAGCACGTCCTCCCAGGTGAGGGGGAGGGGTTAAAAAAAAAGAAAAACATCTCAATGAAATTATTTACATTATTCGGACTATTGTCCTCATCTTTTTCGCCATATTTATTACAACGTTTCGGCCGTTGTACGCTCCGGCCTTCTTCAGGTGGTTGGAATGTCGAACTGAACCCTTTATTGCGCTCACTGGGGTAGACTGTTATAGTTCCACGTACCATGTTTAATAATGTAAATAATGTACATAATACCTCATCTCAGAAATATAGACAGATATCTCAATGAAATGAAAAATATTATTTATAATAATTATATATATATATACAAATCGGATGAATGATCATGAAAGGGGAGGGGTGAACCCCAAGACAAAGTAAATGTCAAAACAAAGCAAAAATAAACATACCTACAATGGTTTCTGTGAAAGAATAAGATATTTTCCATCTGGGTATTAAAAGGGTTTTTTTAAATAAAGACATTTATTGAAAACAAGTCGTTTTTTTAAATGAAGTCGTGTTTTGAAGGAAATTTTTAATGACAGCTAGACTAGGCTAGGTCGTCCATCGAGACGTCTCATAGCATCCATACGCTCCTTCCACTCACCATGGTCTACCATGATGATGGCGACTTCCTCTCTGAGTAATCATGAAGTTTTTCTACGAACGTGGGACATCATATTTCTCTTCTTGGCCTTCCCTTGGCTACCAGAGAACTAATTTACTAGCATCTTCATCATCAGGACTGATAGTGTCCCGCTAGAGATGTATCCTTCTTTGTTGCTACTTTGATGTTACATATTTGAATATGAAACGTGTTTTAAATGAAGGTAACGCTCGAAGATGAGGCATCATACATAAAGGCAATATTTGTAGACGAGACTTGTTTTAGATGAAGACAATGACTGTAGGCGAGACATATTTTAAAAAAGAAGGAAGATAGCAGACCGGACGAATTTTAAATAAACAAAATTGTTGTCGATGAGACATTTTAAATGAAGACAATAGTCGCAGGGGAGAAGTGTTTTAAATGAAGACAATGACTGAAGACGACACGGGTTTTAAATGAAACCAATGTTCGTAGACGAGACGTTTTAGATGAAAACAATGGTCGCAGGGGAGAAGTGTTTTAAATAATGACAACAGCTGAAGACGACACGGGTTTTAAATGAAACAAATGTTCGTAGACGGGTCGTTTTAGATGAAAACAAGGGTCGCAGGGGAGAAGTGTTTTAAATAATGACAACAGCTGAAGACGACACGGGTTTTAAATGAAACCAATGTTTGTAGACGAGACGTTTTAGATGAAAACAATGGTCGCAGAGGAGAAGTGTTTTAAATAATGACAACAGCTGAAGACGACACGGGTTTTAAATGAAACCAATGTTCGTAGACGAGACGTTTTAGATGAAAACAATGGTCGCAGGGGAGAAGTGTTTTAAATAATGACAACAGCTGAAGATGACACTGGTTTTAAATGAAGCCAATGTTTGTAGACGAGACGTTTTAGATGAAAACAATGGTCGCAGGCGAGAAGTGTTTTAAATAATGACATCTGAAGACGACACGGGTTTTAAATGAAGCCAATGTTTGTAGACGAGACGTTTTAGATGAAGACAATGATCACAGAGATGTATTTCAAAGGAAGTCAATGTTTGTAGACGATGTATTTTAAATGAAGACAATTGTTGTAGACGAAACGATTTGAAGGAAGACAATAGTAGCCGAGGTGACGTGTTTTAAATGAAGACAGTGATTGAAGGTGTGGGTTACCCCAATTGGACCCACTAAAAGCTGCCATTAGGTGTTGATATATGTAAGTCTATAATAAGGCAATCATTTATTTCTCTTTCTTTTTTTTCCACTTGCTTCCAGATATGGCAGGACATAGATGAAGAATGCTGCCACCGAGGCACGTTCCCTTCATTGGTCCTCTGTTGACTGAACTCTCACAAATACGCAAACGTGTATCACACGCACTTGTTTCACACACACACACACACACACACACACACACACACACACACACACACACACACACATGTTTTGATTTCCATAGTGTACACATATAATTCCCTTTGTTAATAAAATACATTGTCATTTGTTTTAAATTCTATGTTTTGTGTTCCTTTTTTACCCGGATTCGCATGAGTCCGCTAATATTGTTTGCGGGACAAATGTTCCAAGAGCCCATAATATTTACAATAAATCAGCCATACACCTCTCATCAAAAGTGTCGATTCCCGCAACAAAGATTACACCTCTGTAAAATCTCATCGTTGCTCACACGCTCGGTCCATGATATCCTTAGCATCCTTCTGTAGAACCACATATCTGTCGCCTGGAGTCTCTTCTTCATCTTTGAGGAAATCGCCCGACGTTCGCTGCCGTAAAGAAGGACAGATGTCACGTAACAGTTCAGTATTCCTTTCTTTGTTACCAAAGAAAACCTCCTGTCTCGTAATACTCTGCCCAGCTTTTGGAATGTGTCCTACGGATCTCAGTGTCGCACTTACCGTCCTTTTAAACGTCCGAAGACGAGGATAACAGTCCGAATAATGTAAATAATGTAATAACTCATCTCAGAGATACAGACAGATGCAGAATAGTCTTTTCTTCGCGCAGGAACCGTTAAACACTTCTTTCTTTCTGTTGCCGTGTAGAACTCAGTGTACTTCCTGGTCTTCCCTACTACTGTGACAATGGGCTGCTCCAATGTATAAATACGGCAAGTAGCCACATTAAAGGAAGATCTTGGGCACCTTGACAGGGTTTTAATGGTTAGCAAGATTGTTTCGCTAGACCATTTACGGCTAAGTAGTGAGTTCGATCCTTACTGGGTGCACTGTATTTTCGGCCTTGCGCCACATCTAAGCTACATTCAGAAACACGCTATTCGAGGAGGATGTAAGTAGTATTTGATCTACTCAACTATTTCCGTTCTATGTATGAGTAATGAACCTTTTCTTTGTTTCTGCTAACTCGTCTCCGGTTCCTTCAGTACTCTCTGCCAATGCGGCCTTCCTAATTCTCGGTTATTTTGGACAAAGGCAACATTACAACGCTTTCTTTTTCCTACTGAAACCAGGTAGACTCTTTTCCACCTCTTTCCACGCGATCAAAACGGAATGGTCTATCATTTATTGGCAGGGCGTAACGGTCGTGCGAACTAACGAAGAACGGTGCAAGCACGTTTATAATAGGATAATTATCGAAGCTACTGTGGACTTCACTTGCCCTCTTTTCAGATCGATCCTCATCTTTCCGCCTTACCATTATTGTCTCTCTTAATTCCACCAAATAGTAAGACTGGGTTAATGGTCCATGTCTTTGTCGCCATCAACCGAAATCATTGCCACGTCCGTCCTTTCTTTCCTTCCTTCCAATGATCTATCTTTAAAGAGGTGCAAAGTGAAGCAATTTGTTTGAGTGCTAAAGAGGAATTAATGTCTGACTACTTGTTTAGTCGAAAATATAATGATGGGTTTCGGTTGGTGGAAAGCTGCTAGCGTCAGGATTAATGGGAAGATGAGAGAAAGGCGAAAATTCAATTGGATCTGTAAAAAGTTTAACGATAATGAAATTTCGCTAAAAGAGAAACAATTTCTTCTAGTCTTTCATTATATTAATGAATAGAAATTGTTGCTCAAAGAGAACGGGTATGAAAAATAGTTACGTCGACTTTTATGAGTTGTATACATTGATTTTTTTTTATTCATACCGGCGGATTTCATTGTAGGTTTTTTTTCACAGTGAGGTTCACTCAGTACAGGGACGGGGAGCCACTCGAGGTAGAGTGCTACGGAGTAAGACACACAGTTTTTGTGGATATGTCTGTAAGATAGCGGTTAACTCTAGACTTGAACAGTCTAAGATTGTAGTGATCAGGAAAACATCCTCTTGCAACGGTTTGCGGGGGGTAAGCTGCTCGAGTGGAACATACTTATCACCAATGGATAACGGAGGGAATAAGCATGGCAGGTCCTAGCCGTAAAGGTTAGAACTGGTGGAACGAAAGAATGTAGCTTGTCTGAACACTTTCCATGAAAATAGCAAAGAGCAGCGAGAGGCTTGTGACATCTCGTCTGTGACAGAGGTACTTCAGGGTAGGAAATAATTTGTCACCCAGAAGGACGCGCAGACGCTTTTGGAATCTATCGAGACTGGAAAGTGAGGACTGGGCATCTCCTGCCCAGATATAACAGCAGTACTCCATTTTAGGCATAATCTGGCTATTGTTAAGGTATAGCATCTGGAGTCAGGTACTTACTGGAGCGATACAGGGAACTGGCTATTTTTCCTGCGTCTTTAGCGAAGTATCGGATGTACCAATTCCACTTCTCGGGTGTGTTTTTAGGCCCAATAGTCACTCAAGACACTGGTCCTCCAAGAGGGAATATCCATTCATCGTGACTGGTGATAGTTCAGAGTCCGAGAGGGAGTTTTCTGAATTGGGACCATACCAGTTAGAAAGATTTTAGAAGCATAGAAATAAATTAGAATAATGAAAACATGATTTTTTTTTAATTGTCGAACATCACGTTGAAACACCTACTCTAGAACGAACACCGAAGTTAAGCAACGTCGTGCTTGGCCAGTACCTAGATGAGTGACCCCTTGAGAATACCAAGTAATGTAAGCGTGGGTGTGCGAGTGTTGTAATGGATATTGGCTCAGAATTGTTAATTGGTTAACCGAATTTCAATTCCAGTTAGGTTTGTTATATTCTCTTAAGCGAAAATACCCTTGGAAATGGTATGAATTCACCTCTTCCCCCTCAACTATGGGTTAATTAGTAGGACTAGTATCACTAAACTATTATTGTCTCTAAAAAATCTTACAATGTAAAAATATTTTATGGCTTTAAATAACCAGCAAAAGTTTGATAAACTGTAAAAAAATGAATGAATCATTTGAATTGAATTGGGTGAAAAGAGAAAAAAATTG
>OZ038483.1:109283838-109293838 GCA_964036315.1 Acanthosepion esculentum | reverse complement strand
AGGTTTCAGTAAGGTAAAACCCGGTTAAAAGGGTATATTTGTCTTGAAGGTATAAGATGTGAATGTTTTTCACTGTCCTTGTGATTGTGATTTTCCAAGCGTAGCTTAGATTTGGCACAAGGCCGAAAGTAGGATCGAACTCACTACTCACTAGTAAATGCTCTAGCTAGACAAGCTTGTTAACCATTACACCGCCGCTGGGCGCCCTAGCGATTTTCCAAGCGTAGCTTAGATTTGGCACAAGGCCGAAAGTATGGGGCACCCAGTGAGGATCGAACTCAATACTTACTCGTAATTGCTCTAGCTAGACAAGCTTGTTAACCATTACACCGCCGCTGGGCGCCCTAGCGATTTTCCAAGCGTAGCTTAGATTTGGCACAAGGCCGAAAGTATGGGGCACCCAGTGAGGATCGAACTCACTACTCACTCGTAATTGCTCTAGCTAGACAAGCTTGCTAACCATTACACCGCCGCGGGGTGCCCTAGTGATTTTCCAAGCGTAGCTTAGATTTGGCACAAGGCCGAAAATATGGGGCACCCAGTGTGGATCGAACTCACTACTCGGTCGTAATTGCTCTTAGCAAGACAAGCTTGCTAACAATTAAACCGCCTCGAGGTGCCTCACAGTTCTTGTGATTTGACGTGAGTTGTCGAAGTTTGTGATAGAATCTATTCGTGCCTTCAGAGTCTTCAACGTAGAGCATTAGTTTGAGAAGAGTACTTGTTCTCTGTCATGGAAATGACTATTTTGTTACAATAGTCGGGGTGAAAAGAAAACTTAATTCTGTCGCGAAAACAAGAATTTAGTTGTCAAGACTTCGTTGAGGATTAAATTTCGTGACCGTTTCTTTGATTCTTATCTCTGTCAGGCTTTCAGATGTTTTGGAAGGTATCACGTCTCCCACTTCCAGTGTCGCATCACTCACTCTTGTTGATGGTCGTATTGTAGGAATTGTTTATAGACAAAGGTCGGCTCCGATTTACACGAAAACCTTTGGCGGTCAAGCATTTTCAGGTTGTAACCGGTTTGGTTAACACCTCATGTTAATCAAAACAATTTTGTCGTAGTAGAAAAAAACAACACTTCTGTTATTCTTTCCTTTTTCTTTGTCCCCAATTGACCCCCTCCACTCATTGGTCAATGAGCTTTTCACGCAGGGTGGCAGTTTGTTACATAGGAATAAAGTGTCGCTGCCAAAACTTGAGTTTGAACATAGATCGCCAGTGAACAAACACAGGTGATTCCATTTCCAATAAGTAGACCACGTGATCGTAAAGGAAATGTATATAAGGGAATTAGCATGGCATCTAAAGGATCACTCTTTCTATCCTATCCTCTATTACTGATGTAATGGAATAGCTTGTCACCACCATGAGTGACTACACTATAGGTAGTAACAATATAAACACAGACGATCCCATTCTTGAATTAAGTAGACCACGTGACCAAAAAGGAAACGCGTAAGTAGGAAGTCGCATGATGTCTAAATGATCGCTATTCCTAGTCTATCCTCTATTACTATTCGGATCGTTATTTCTAGTCTATCCTCTATTACTAAACGGATCGATATTCTCTACTCTATTCACTATACTATTTCTCTATTCGAATCACTATACGGATTACTATTTGAGCGAGTATTTTCGAGCAAGTACTATTAGTGCGAGTTATATTCGAAGGCGTCTGACACCAGTATTGTTCAACGGCGTTACTATAGTTGTATCTGCTATTACAAAGTCTCTACTACAACGAGCATTGCGAAAGTGACATAGAGTATTTGTTGACATTACAAAACTGTCAAACGAGTGTTCGTTGACATCACAATACAAGTTTTAGTTTTCAGTAATAATTTTATTACCTTCATCCTTTCCCCCAAACTACCGCGAGCCGAAATTTACTCAGAGAGAAAAATAAAAATTTTTAACAAACGGACGGCCATATTGCAGCCAGCAACCGGTGCAAAGAGGCAGAATGCCAACATCCTCTATTATTGTACAAAACGTCTCACGGCTCTAATTTGGTACGAACAGAATTTAGGTTATTCCCGAAATTGAAAGGAGTCAACATTTTTATCCGAATCCATGCTACGAGCCATATAATCGAAAGGAAACCCGACACTTTCTTTATAGACAGATGACGAAGGTGCAGCATTAAATGATGAGGGATTTATTTTTTACGTCTTATCAACCCTTTGTAGATTATTTAAAGCCGAAACATATTGAACAAGCGCACTTCATTTCATATTAACACGGGATTATCCCAGGTCTCTATCCTTGAACACACGCGGTTTCTGATCTTCATCGATGACCCCTGAGGTTATCAGTTTTCAATTAGGTATTTATGCAGATTACATTTACTTCTGTTTTAGTAGCAAGTCCGACAGACTCGACAAAGTAAACCTGGCAACTTCTCCTGAAAACAACCCCCAATCAGAGTTTAACTGGGGCAAGAATTGGCTTGCATATTTTAAAACGTCCAAAACAAAACTGCTTTGTTTTTTAATCACCACAGAGAACCTTTTCTGCCAGCCATCATCATGGCAGATGCTAAGCTCCAGATCAACGCTTTACGCCTTCTTGGGCTCACGTTTTCCACTGGTATGAACTGGAGCGACTATATCGAGTCAATTACTACGCCTGCTTCGGGGAATGTTTGGTCCACTGTATGGTTCCTCCAAAAAATTCCCTTCAGAATCCATCTTGCACATATACAGGCGGCGATGGATAAATTGTCGTCCAAATGACGCAATAATGAAAATAACACTGGCATCTCATTTTAACAGATATATTTACCAAAATTACAAAAAAAATATCTTGAAATACTAAAGAGTAAATGTATTCAATAAAATCTCTGTTAGCTTCAACCACGGTCTCCAGACGACTTCGGAATCTCTTGCAACTCTTCTGGAGGGTCTCCTTATTTAATTTGGGGAATGCTGCCATCATCTTTGGTGTTACAAGCGGGGTTTTTTTTTTGGTCTATCGCTCAAATTCACGCCAGGAATAATAATCAAGGATGTTGCAATCTGGGGAGCTAGGTGACCAGAAGTAAGGGGTAATGTTGACGCAGAAATTATCTGACAGCCATGGCTGGGTTCTCCTATTGGTGTGGCAAGGTGCAGAGTCCTGTTGCTAGACAAAGTCTTCCAGCAACCATTCTCTTGACCCAGGGGAGCACTACCTCCTCAAGTATGAGACTCGATGGGAAGATGAATGGAGACATAACGTCGCTATCCCTACTGATCACTCCAAACACCTTCTTAATCACCCTTAGAATCATCCAACTCTTTCTGAATCTTCTACTTTGTCCTTAGATTAACACCCAAACATTCTGAAATTTTTCTATTGGAGATTCTGGCGTGAATGCCAAACAGTACAGCATACCGTTTCCAAATTCCGGATTGAATTGCATCATAGTGCTCTTTTTATCTCGCAGACGGTGCCCAACTGACCCTAATATACTGTGCAGTCGACAAAATCAAAAACAAACAACGCGCATGCGCGAAATTAAAATATAAAATGGCGACAATTTACCTATTGGATCCTGTATAAATCTACAATTCTACTGCTGCCATATCTTGGCAAAATTCAAAGAATGGTCTCGTCTTCAGTCACTTTCTCACCGACTTAACTTCATTTATAATGGAGCACCTAGTGAAGATCGAACTCACGACTCAATAGTAATGGTTAGGCTGGGTGATCTTCTAACATATCAAACTGATGTCGAATAATAAAATTGAGAATAATGTTACCTCATCGTTTTGTATCATGAACTACTCTTAAAAGATACCCAACAAGTTTATGGGTGATCTAGTATGTATACAAATATATAATATAGTCATTCATTATTCATGAAGACACATGACTGTATCTCTCATACGTAACATTATTGCTAATGTCCCTCCAGTTTTCATCAATCACCATTTGCAAATAGTCGTGGGTGTACCCCAGGGACCTCTTCAAACGTAGACTCTACATTCTTGTGTGACTCTCTTCTCAGTGTGGTGGGTGTTTATATATCGCCTTGTGACAAGGTTCTTCCCTCACTGACCCATGCCAGATGTTCGGTTCACCTAGCATTTTCTGTGGTGATCTACATATTATATATATATATATATATATATATATATATATATATATATATATATATATATATATATATATAAGACGAGACCATTCTTTGAATCTGTTATATATATATATATATATATATATATATATATATATATATATATAAATTTAAAATATTGAAAATTAAAAGGACAACCATCTTTAAATATTTTAAAAGCACAATTTTTAACATATACACATACATATAAGAGAGAATACGAGTTATCTATCTATCTATCTATCTATCTATCTATCTATCTATGTACCTTTTCAGATCTATCTATCTCGGTCTTTTCAGATCTATCTATCTATCTATCTCGGTATTTTCAGATCTATCTATCTATCTATCTATCTATCTATCTTTTCTAATCTATCTATCTATCTATCTATCTATCTATCTATCTATCTATCTATCTCAGTCTTTTTCTATATATTAGAATAATGGCAGGTAATTGAATGACAAATTGTTCATTTCATACTCTAAACGAATTTCATCAAATTAAATTAATGTTCTTATTGATGGAATTACATTTTTTAAGTATCTCGCTCCAAGGAAGGCAATAAAGTCATTAAGATGCAAGAGGCTACTACTACGTGTGAGAGAATATGAAAAAAACACTATTAAAGAGAAAGAACAGTAAATGAACAGAAATTAAGAAGACAGAAGATATCGATTGACAATGCATTTCAATGTTTGAAGATCAAAGTTGGCTATGGAGTGTGTAGCCGGAAAGAGTGTTTCACAAAAGAGAAGTGCCTGAAAATAAACTTTTAGCATAGAATTTATGGGCTGCATCTAGCCTTTTCGATTGTAAAACGATGAGACCTAGCTGCCAGTCTAGTACTGCTCTTCAATTCATAAATCTAGGTACCGTAGAGGAAAGTTCATCAGAACAATTACCGTGAAAGTATTTATAGAAAATGCACAGGGAACATGTGTAAAAGGTGAAAGAGAAAACAATCTTCTAAATAGATAGAAAGTGCACTGATTGCTAAATCATCCACAGTAAATTTGTCCCGGTTCTTACAAGTATTTTTCCTTTCTTGGCAGATTTCCTGTTGTCACAATGTGGCATATTTAAAACCAATGATAAAGACAGGAGCATAAGGAAATTGAATGAGATCAGCTTTGTCATTCAGTTGCCTAACAGACATGAAGATTTTCCAACAATCCACAATTTCAAGAGCGAATAGCTGAATAGCCAGACAGAACAGAAGTCATTGATGGAAACATACGACAATTTGTATGTTTGCAATGTAATCGCATCTGTTACACCCAAGCAGCCCTTATCAATCACATAAACGCTTACAAAGTAAGACCCAGCTGTATCTAAAGGGAATTTTAGATTTAAATAAAATGATCTAACCCATTCACAGTGTGATATGATATGTTCCAGTCAATCTGGACTGGGCGGACACTTGAAAATCCATAATCGGTAAACCCAGGAGTCACAAACTCACCAGAAATCAAGGACTTGCACCTATCACCTGGACAATAAATCTTGCAAATCACGTGTCGGCTTCAAGAACAGTTGTCAGTCTCATGAGCACAAAGGTTTGTCAGTGATGGTCATACTCCTGGTCATGCTTTCCAGCTAACTTTAATCTGCAAAAATTTAAAAGCAATGTCAATCGCTACCAACTGTCCACCCGATTATTCTCTTCTCTTTCTGCTCATCATTGATGTATATGTTCCTAATTCTTCTACACCCTGTAACCCATTGTGTTTTAGTGGTATTACTGTCTTGTTTGGGATGATTCTTATTAAAAGAAAAAAAAGCTATGAAACCAAAAACTTAAGTTATGTTCGTAAACAGCCTCGTTAGATTAATGTTTTCATAAGGATGTCATGCATGGCACCAAACCCGTTCAGAAAGACATGTCAGGTTGTATACAACTCCTCCTTAAGATCAGTGATGAAAAAAAGTATTTGTGTGAGTAAATCCTGAGGATTTTTGGCAAAGATCATAAATCTTTGAATACCGTGGATTGGCGCAACAGAATCACAAAGAAAGAACTGCACCAAATAACAGAAATCATGTCCCTTGACGACTACTAAACACCGGCAGCACCTAAAATGAACAGCACATGTAACTCAAAGAGAAAATGATGACATAATCAAAATGCTAACATTCCACACCTTTTCGAATAGAAGCTTCAGAAGAAAACCGACATTAATACTGGAAAGAGCGATAACAGCTACTGGACATGAGGAACCTGATTTCCTAAAAAAATATATTTTAAGACAAAGATTTTATAAATTTCAACTGAAAACAGACTGTCTGCTCGGAGATGGAATATCAAATGTTTCCTTATAGGGAAACAGTTAATATTATCATTACCATCTGTCTATCTATCCATCTATCTTTCTATTTATCTATTTATCTATCTATATATCTATCTGTCTGTCTCTGTCTTTTCGTATCTATCAATCTATCTCAGTTTGTTCGTATCTATTTATCTCAGCCTGTTTGAATCTATGTATTTATCTGTCTCAACATGTTCATATATATCTATTTACATAATTCTATCTATCTATCTATCTAATGTTTCCTCATAGGGAAACAGTTAATATTTTCATTATCATCTATCTATCTAATCTCAGTCTTTTCCTATCTATCTATCTATCTATCTATCTATCTATCTATCTGTCTATCTATCTCTCTATCTATCTAATTTTTCCTTATAGGGAAACAGTTAATATTTTCATTATCATCTATCTATCTAATCTCAGTTTTTTCGTATCTATCTATCTATCTATCTATCTATCTATCTATCTATCTATCTAATCTCAGTTTTTCCGTATCTATCTATCTAATCTCAGTTTTTTCGTATCTATCTATCTATCTATCTATCTATCTATCTATCTATCTATCTATCTATCTATCTATATATCTGTTCTTATCTACCTATCTAAGCATATCGTCATATATATTGCCTGTCATATATTTTATACCCAATTTTGAACTGAAAGATTACTTTTTATAATTTATTATTTTAAAATTCACTGTAATTTTGTTGCACATTAAAATGTCTTGTGATATATTTTTGAACTCCAAAGTTAATGTCATATTCCTTCACATATTCATTCGTATATACACGTATATGCATATAAACATATAATTTACTGCGAATATGATAAATATTTATTTATTCCAAGTTATTACAGATCTATATGATTTCATCTCCGTTCATATATACAGACAGATCTCAAGGGACATCTGCAGACACATTACAATGATTTACTTTTATTTTCCTGAGGCCAGTATTTTTAGCTTGGCATTAGTTGAAATTATTAATCGAAAATAATATTTTTTTAGACTTGGTTATTTTAGAATAATTCAAAATGAGAACATCAAATTCCATGTAATCTGAGTCTTTTCATATCTATCTATCTATCTATCTATCTATCTATCTATCTATCTATCTATCTATCTATCTATCTATCTATCTATCTCAAACAGTTTCTATCTATCTATCTATCTATCTATCTATCCTGTTCATATCTATCTATGTAACTATCTAACTTTTTCCGCCTACTCATATCTATTTCAAACTGTTTCTTTGTTTCATTCATTCATTCATTCTTTCTTTCTTTTTTCTTTCTTTCTTTCTTTCTAGCTAGCTAGCCGAGGAAGTTACATTAGTAGCTAGCTAGTAACTTCCTCACCCTGTTTCTGTCTGTCTGTCTATCTCAGCCTATTTATATCTATCTATCTATCTATCTATCTATCTATCTATCTATCTATCTATCTATCTATCCATAACAAACTGTTTCTATCTGTCTATCTATCTATCTATCTATCTATCTATCTATCTATCTATCTATCTATCTATCTCAAACCGTTTCTATCTATCTATCTCAAACCGTTTCTATCTATCTATCTATCTATCTATCTATCTATCTATCTATCTATCTATCTATCTATCTATCCTGTTCATATATATCTATGTAACTATCTAACTTTTTCCACCTACTCATATCTATTTCAAACTGTTTCTATCTATCTATCTATCTATCTATCTATCTATCTATCTATCTATCTATCTATCTATCTATCTCAAACCGTTTCTATCTATCTATCTCAAACCGTTTCTATCTATCTATCTATCTATCTATCTATCTATCTATCTATCTATCCTGTTCATATATATCTATGTAACTATCTAACTTTTTCCACCTACTCATATCTATTTCAAACTGTTTCTATCTATCTATCTATCTATCTATCTATCTATCTATCTATCTATCTATCTATCTATCTATCTAAAAGTGTTGCTATGTATTTGTCTATCATTTCATTAGACAGCTACCTAGCTAATGTAACTTCCTCAACCTGTATCTGCCTTTCTGTCTATCAATCTATCTTTTTGTCCGTTTGTCTGTCTACCCATTTTAAGTGTAGTTTTAATTTTCATATTTTTGTCACCTTATCTACCTGAGGTTCCTTAAAAATTAAAATGCATATATTGATAGATAATTAGAATGAAAAGATTTTTTTTCTCATTCGTTTCTTATTTATTTCCGAGTCTCTACATATCATGATTTATCGATCTCAGCCGATTCATAAATCTGTCTAACAATTCATTATAAATGAGTAATCCAGAGATGTGTGTGTGTGTGTTTCCTTTTGTCTCCATTGTTCGATCATGAATATCTATCTCTCTATCTGCTCAATCGATCGACTTGTAGTAGTCAGTACCTCCATATGCTTTTAAAATCAGAAATACCTGTTGCTCCACTTCACGTATAAGATTGCCTTTAGAGACTTTACTTCTGTCACCAGAGATCAATGTTCCAATGCTCTTTTAAGGCACGCATGTCCCTGTTATACTCCATCGGTTAAATTACAGCAACACAGTTAACCATCCCTGTAGCCAATACTTTCATTGATTTATAAAATCTGTGATATCCATGGAGTACAGTTTGTTTTTTATCAATACAGAAACATGACACGATTATCATTCGACCTACCTCACAAAGAAATAGTGATTCTAAAATGTATTTTAATAACAATCTTTTTCCTGAAATGTATGTCACGTTTTTTTACCTTCTTTGCCCTCTCTCATTGAACTTTTATAAGGTCAAAGGTAACATTAAGCTTAATATTTAAAGTTCAGTAGTGATGGCAACAATTTATGCTTATAAACGTGTTCTTTTTTTCTTTTTCTTTTTTTTTTTGTTGCGGAGTTTATCTGCATATAAGCAAGTCTATTACAAGTAGACAGAATGCATTATTGTCAGCAAAAGAAACAGCCCGACATGCAAATTAACAATTGGAGATCCTGAAATCAAATACTCGCGGAACATGCGTCATTTAAAGACCTAATTCTGAAGCTAATTTTAAGTGGGTTGCATCATACACGAGATATGATAGAAATATAGGGTGACCCCCCAAAAAACGGGAACATTTTAACAATCCAATAAAACCAAGAGTGATGGAAGAAAAATATTTAATTCATAGTAATTGAAACCTTAAAACATGCCATTTAAGAAACAATGATGGAATTTTCATTTTTTTTAAAATTACGTCATGTAGATGGCGTCCTCCTGTACGAATGCATTCTTGAAATCTGCTGTTGAGATTCCTCATTGACTGCTGCAACATCTCAGCTGAGATACTGTGAATTTCATTCCCGTTACTAAAATGGCGAAATGTTTACTAGCTCAAGGTCACTGTCTCGCAGTGTTGCCACTTGCTCATGTCTGGCAATACGCACTTCAAAAATTCCCATTTTTTTGGGTCACCCTGTATATATACGCTCTATATTAGCGTTGTTCTGCTAGCCGTTGCCAGGCCGTTGACCAAACTATATATCCATTTACTGTAGTCAAAAAGTACAGCTGTATTTAAAATAACCATTGCACGTAACACGAGTATAGATTATAAAG
>OZ038483.1:109261338-109278838 GCA_964036315.1 Acanthosepion esculentum | reverse complement strand
GTTGTGGTAGAGAGCACCGAGATGAGCTCTTAAACCCCCACCCACATGGATCAAGACCTCGGCACGCCATTAACGGCGCAGACAAGAAGAAGCAAGTACTTCAAATGTTCAAAAGAAATAATCTCCATGTTTCAATAATTCATCAAACATTATACAGTGAAAATTTCAGATCAAAATTTACATTATTCTATTTGCATTATTCGGACTCTTGTCCTCATCTTTGTCGCCATATTTATTACAACGTTTCGGCCGTTGTACGCTCCGGCCTTCTTCAGGTGGTTGGAATATCGAACTGAACCCTTTATTTCGCTCACTAGGGTAAACTGTTCTAGTTCCACGTGCCATGTTTAATGGATGTCAGTTATCGGGTATCTCCTGTTAATTTTTCCCTCTGAAAGTTCTCCACTGCCTTAGCCGGGTATTGAATTCACACTCTTTGGGTCCTGTCATTGGATCTAACCAACGCCTTTATCCACTGTGCCATTGTCCTTGGGGATCTAAATAAAGGGTTCAGTTCGACATTCCAACCACCTGAAGAAAGCCGGAGCGTACAACGGCCGAAACGTTGTAATAAATATGGCGACAAAGATGAGGACAGTAGTGCGAATAATGTAAATTATATGCTAGAGGGGGTTGATAAATGAATGACAAAATATAAAAACACGCAGAAGTGCAGAAAACTTCTCACCCTGATCCACTTCCCAAGATCTGGCCCCAATTTTTTCTGTCAGGCTGAGAACTTTTCATCACTCCCTTGTATGCTAATTTTATACATATTAATATGTTCATTTTTCTAATTTTTTTTTTTTAATCATTTCACCCCAAGCAAGGCGGGAGTGCCACTAGCACGCAATGGGTTACAGAGAGTGGGAGCAAGAGTAAGAGACGTGATTGAGGTAAGGATAAAGAGTAGAACGGTGAATTAGATCAAGGCATCAGAAGATGTCGATTGACATTACATTTGAATATCTGAGGACTATAACTGCCAGGGAAGCGAGTAAGAGGAAGGGAGTTCCGCAGACGGGAAGTGCGAGGCATGAAGCTATCGGAGTAGAAGAGGCTGCTAAATTTAACCGTCTCGACAGTGAAAGGGTGGGACTGAGATGTCAACCTAGCAACACGCTTAAATTCATGCAGTTTGGGAACCAGCAAAAATAACTCGTCGGAGCAGTTACCATGAAAGTACTTGTAGACGAGACAGAAGTAAGCGACGTCACGTCTGTGTGAAAGTGACTGTAGGCGAGATGCCAGACCAGGACCATCTATCTATCTATCTATTTATCTATCTATCTATCTATCTATCTATCTATCTATCTATCTAAGCCTTTTCATTATCTATCTATCTATCTATCGATCTATCTATCTATCTAAGCATTTTCATTATCTATCTATCTATCTATCTATCTATCTATCTATCTATCTATCTAAGCCTTTTCATTATCTATCTATCTAAGCTTTTTCATCATCTATCTATCTATCTATCTATCTATCTATCTATCTATCTAAGCCTTTTCATTATCTATCTATCTATCTATCTAAGCCTTTTCGTTATCTATCTATCTATATATATATATATATATATATATAAGCATTTTCATTATCTATCTATCTATCTATCTATCAATCTATCTATCTATCTAAGCATTTTCATTATCTATCTATCTAAGCTTTTTCATCATCTATCTATCTATCTATCTATCTAAGCCTTTTCATTATCTATCTATCTATCTATCTATCTATCTAAGCTTTTTCATCATCTATCTATCTATCTATCTATCTATCTAAGTTTCCCTTGCGGTCACTATATTTTCTTGCATTCTCTTTCTTCCAATGAGGTAGCCCTGGCAGTCGATGCTGCTTGCGTCTGCTTTGTAGAATTGATAAAAGAACGCGGCTCAGGTAAGTAGATTAGAATGTCAAGAATAACTGTGATTGTTGGGATGGGGAGGGGGAAGACTCGAAGAAGACACGAAGAGGAAAATAGAATGAAGGAATGAATGAAAAATGAGAAGAGCGTGGGAGAAGAGAAACTGCGAAAGGTGGGAACTGACAAGCAAAAGAGAAGAAAGAAAAATGAAGAAGTAGCAAAAGGAAAAAAAGAGGATCAAGGATGGAGAGAGAGACAGAGAGAGAGAGAGAGAGAGAGACAGGGTGACATGGGAATGAGAAAGGAGAAAAAGGTGTAGAAAGAGAAGAATGAAGAATTTATAACAATAAAGAATACACACAAACATTTGGGGTGGGAAGAAGAAGAAGAAGAAGAAGAAGAAGAAGAAGAAGAAGAAGAAGAAGAAGAAGAAGAAGAAGAAGAAGAAGAAGAAGAAGAAGACGTAGTAGTTTGAAAAAGTACAAAAAGAAATAAAAAGAAAATGAAATTTAAACAGGAAATAATAATAATAGTAAGAAAAAGAAGAAAAAAGAAAACAAGAAAACGTAGTTTGAAAAAGAACAAAATGGAGGAAAATGAAAAGAATGATATTTAAACAGGAAATAATAATAATAATAACAGCAGTAGCAACAACTGCAAGAAAAATGAAAAAAGAAAACATAGTTTGATAAAGAACAAAACGGAGGAAAAGGAAAAGAATTAAATTTAAACGGAATAATAATAATAATAATAATAAGAAGAAGAAGAAGAAGAAGAAGAAGAAGAAGAAGAAGAAAGAGAAGACGGAGAAAAAGGATACATAGTTTTAAAAAGAATAAAACGAAAAAAAAGGGAAAAGAAAATGAAATTTAAGAATTTCAATTTAATAAAAGGAGAATTTTAAATTTAATAATAATAATAATAATAATAATAATAATAATAATAATAATAATAATAATAATAATAAGAAGAAGAAGAAGAAGAAGAAGAAGAAGAAGAAAAATAACTAAGAGAGATAAAGTTTGTGAAATGGATCATATAAATAACACAGAAAGAAGAAAGAAACAAACAAACAAAGATAGAAAATACCAAAATAGTAACCTAATTTTGACTATATTTTACTTCCAGTAAATTTGACATGTTTTTTTTTGTTTTGTGTTTTTACGTCATAATACCAATCTCGTCATAATACCAATCTCGTGGAACGAACCTTAGACCGGCACTAAACACCTTAAAAGTTTGAAGGCTGATAAACCAAAATAAAATAACGAAAAAAAAAAAAAACAAAAAAACAAATAAATAACTTTGAAAAAACCCTAAGCCAAACGTAAAATGTTAAAAAGGAAAAAAAAAGTTGAAACTTGAAAGGATAAAAAAAAAAAAAATTCGATGACGGAAGGAAAGAGAAGGGAAAAGAGGGAGAAGTTGAATAGCGAAAAGAAAGAAGAAAAAAAACAAAACAAAGAAAGGTTAGAGAAATGAGAAGAGGAGGAGGAGACAAGGCTGAATAACAGGTGGAATTGTAAAGAGTAGGAGATAAGAATAAGAAGCCGAGTTTGAATTTAATTAGAAATCTGACTTGGAAGTCAAATGAGTGAGAAGAGGAGGGATGGTGGAGGTGGGTGCGGGGGGGGGGGGACAATGACGGCCTCTCTCTCTCGGAATTACATCCTGTTACACTAGTGATTTGTTCGCATGTTCGATGTCTGTCGCGCTAAAGGCGAGCTGGGAAGGGAAGAAGGGTGTGGCAGTACGTGGGCGTCTTAATGCTGCTGGTGATAAAGGTGTGTGGGGGAGGGGTAGTAAATAACACCCGGCGGATAAGTAAGAGTTAGAGAAAGAAACGAATGCAAAATCATGGTGGAGGTTTGTTGGCGAGTGGCGTAGACATCAACACAAAATACAGGTAAGAATGCTTCTGATGCTGATGATGAAATTGAGGTGGGGGCTCTCCGTTTTTGAGAAGCGGGTAGGGGTTGAAATTATAGTGATGGGGATATGGGATTTTTCGGGTAGTTCCAGGGAAGTTAGATTATAACTGAAATAAATTTAATAAATAAACAGAAATAAAAGAATATATAAAAAATAAAATGGCGCTTCAATTGTTTATCACGAAAGAAACAAAGAAAAAAGAAAGAATGAATGAATGAATGAATGAATTACACAAAGAAAGAAAGAGAGAGAGAGAATCAAAGAAAGACTGAGAGAAGAAAGAAAGTCTTGAAAAAGAAAGAAAATAAGAACGAAATAAATAAATAAATAATAAATGAATGACACAAAGAAAGAAAGAGAGAGAGAGAGAGGGGGAAGAAAGAAAAACTAGTAGAAAAAAAGAAAGCCTGGCAAAAAGAAAGAGTGACAGAAAGAAAGAAACAAAGAAAGAAACAAAGAAAGAAAGAAAGAAACAAACAAACAAACAAACAAACAATGAATGACACAAAGAATGAAAGAAAGAGAGAGAGAGAGAGAGAGAGAGAAAATAGAAAGACTGGCAGAAAGAAAGAAATAAAGAAAGAAAAAAGTAAGAAAAAACAAAGAAAGAAAGAAAGACTGAGACAAAGAACGTCTGACAAAAAGAAAGACTGTAAGAAAGAAAGAAAGAATGTATGAATGAATGACTTGCAAAGAAAGAAAGAAAGAAAGACTGGCAGAAAGAAAGAAAGAAAGAAAGACTGACAGAAAGCAAGAAAGACTGGCAGAAAGAAAGAAAAAAGAGAAAAAAGAAAGTTAAAAGAAAGAAAGAAAGAAAGAAAGAAAGAAAGAACTGATACAATAACAAATAATAAGAATTGAAAAGTGGCGTGATGGTAACTATAATAGTGGTGGACGTAAGTGATCAAATCTAATGCCGTTGATGACGATCGTATATAATAACATTTAAATCCAAACGAAAAGCAATTGTTGAAGAAGAGTGAGGAGGCGAAAATGAAGACGGATTCCGTTGTGAAACAGCATGGAAAAAGAAAATATAAATAAATAAATTAGGCCAGAGAGGTAAGATTGTTAAAAATAACAAAGTAAACGACGGCAATATATATATATATATATATATATATATATATATATATATATATATATATATATATATATATATATATATATATATATATATATATATATATATATATATATATATATATATATATATATTGCTGACAACGCTATTGACGGATGGACCGAAAGATTACAAAAAGGTTCGTCTACGAAAGTCTGGAGTCAGGTGCTGAATATAAGATCAATCAGCTAGATGACAAATTTTATATTTGTATTAATCATATATATATATATATATATATATATATATATATATATATATATATATATATATATATAATTTCGGCCGCAAAACCCAACGTAGAAAGTTACAACTGAAGAAATTTACTTTACTCATCAAATTTTATATATATATATATATATGTAATGGCACACCATTATATATATATATATATATATATAATGGTGTGCCATTCGTTTCTGGGTATAATAGCCAATCCCTGTGCAAGACACCTTCTCAGGCACATTTGCGTTTATTTAACACACAGACAACCTGTAGTTTATAGTGTGAATGAACAAATTATCTAGCGTGATCAACTGTTTGAACAAGGCCAGTGCACTCAACGTCTCTGTCCCGATGACTTGAAACTTCGAGTCTTGCACAACCATCCGTCTACCCAATTTCATTCAAAAGGTTTGGGTTAACCCTTGATATAGTTTTCAGGCACTTTCCAAAGGTGTCACCAGGTAGGAAGGCTTCTCCAGCTCGATAACAACCAACAGTCAGTTAACTTCCTGACAAATCGACCATGGGGAGATTCGAACCCGGGTCTCATGGTGAGAAATCGAACGTTCTAACCACTATACCGATCAGAAAGCGAACATTGTAACCATACATATAATTAAAATGTTGTACTATTGAACAGTGAGTTCGATCCTCACTGGGTGCTCCATACTTTCGGCCTTGTGCCACATATAATCTACGGTTAGAAAATTATCATATAATTAATTTTTCTTCACACACGCACACACATACACACACATATATATATAAACACACACACACACACACACACACACATGTAATGGATTAAATCCGACAAATATTTTAATATATTTTCTGTTTAATTATAAAAATAATGTATCAACAGAATATATATATATATATATATATATATATATATATATATATATATATATATATATATATATATATATATATATTAATTCGAACAACCAGGTTAGCAGTGACTGGCCACTACTATTAGTTTCATGTGCTTTCACACAATCATCAGGTAGCCAGTAACTTGTAATAAGATGAATACCCTATGTACCACCGGGCGAGTTCAATTTGAGAAGCAAGACAAATATATATATATATATATATATATATATATGTATGTATGTATGTATATATGTATATATATATATATATGTATATATGTATGTATGTATATATATATATATATATATATATAATTATGTATATATATATATATATATATATATATATATATATATATATATATATATATATATATATATATATATATATATATATATATATGTATATGTATATATATGACTGTACTTATGTATTTACCTGATGCTGGCTAAACGAATAATTGTTAAAACACAGTAGCAGGGCAGGTGCAAGCATCTTGTGCACCCACCCCCAATCTATGATACGGAGTCCCCACTCTACTGCATCACAATTTTCATAAGGTAGTATTGATATGGAATACAATTTTTATTGTAGCCTAATTATGTACAATAATGGATCATATGCAATATTAGTGAACAATTGAACTAGAAAAATTGAAAATAAATACAATGTATCTAAATACAAATTAGATCATTCCATCTTAAATAAATCAACAATATTTTGCGGTAATTGTTCTTGTTAAAAAGTTGAATAATTCTAACACACTCAACATTATTTATAAAAAAAATAGTGATTTTTATATAGATTTTTTTTTCGAGACTTAGCATGAGCAAAGAAAACAATTTCACGGATTTGGACGAAGAAAAAAAAAAGACCCCAGAATGACGTCAAATTCCCCGAAAATCTTCCATCCTTTAATAATCAGCTGCGCTTAGTTTAATTTGTAACGTATATAAATGTAGATAGATATAAAAGCAAATGTTGATGAGATAATGACGGACACAAAGCAATGCCCGGGGCCCCCAATTAGAACCGCAACACCGATCGGGGGTCGAGGGTAGTACACACCGGTCTTGCATAGTAGTATGTGCGCGTGTTTTTTCTACAAAAGAAATACGGCTTGTTTAATTTATACACGAAACTAATCAGTAAATACATAACATGAATTTTGATCTGAAATTTTAATCTGTATAATGTTTTCTTTTAGCTGAATTAAGTGCCTTCACAAGGAAGGAGATCCTATAAAAAATAAATAATCCCTTTGTAAAATATTTTTTTTTATATAAATTACGGACCTGTTGATATACTTAAAACGCTTTTATCGACATTGTTGTCTTTATTTTTGCAATTGTAATAACAGACTTCACATTACCTTTGCCGTTATTAAAATTTCTCGATAGAGGAGGGAACAGGTAAAATAAATTCTCATAGATTTCATAAAAGGCTTGGTATTAAAATATATTCTAGCTAGAACTACCATTTGAGGTAGGTACGTTGATTGTATCCTGTGTTCACGCATAAAGACTACCTGTTCTTCGTGAATATCGCAGATTTTATAAGTACAAATAAAAAAAAAAACGTATTGCCTCCGAATTTAATAGTGTTGTGATAATGTAGTCAATTGAAAGCGATAAGTGTGTTGCAGAGGGGGGGGGGGCAAACGTGTGTTGCAAAGTGGGGAGGGAACCCGGGAGCCTTGATGAAGCAGTGAAATTCGCTTACGGTCTTCTTACGCGCGAAGTGCGCCAATAGGCAATTCTGATTTTAAAAGCACGTGAAGGTACTGACTGCTAGATGACGATCGATCAAGCAGATTGAAGGATAGATATTCATGATCGAACAATGGAGACAAAAGAGCGCATACACACACACACACACACACACACACACACACACACACTCAAACACACATACTCACACACACACACACACACACACACACACACATCTCTGGATAAGTTATTCATAATGAAATGTTAGACTGATTCATGAATCGGCTGAGATCGATAGATCTTGATATGTAGAGACTCGGAAATAAATAAAGAACTGAACGAGAAATAAATAAGGAAACGAACGAAAACAAAGTTCTATCTATCTATCTATCTATCTATCTATCTATCTATCTATCTATCTAAGCTTTTTCACTATCTATCTATCTATCTCTTTTCATTATCTATCTATCTATCTATCTATGTATCTAAGCTTTTTCACTATCTATCTATCTATCTATCTATCTATCTATCTATCTATCTATCTCTCTATGTATCATTTTTTAAGTTAAATAATTTTTAGGGGGCTGAGAAAGGTAACGTGAAAAAATATGAACACAATTAGATACTCTACAGTTAAAGTAACGTGGGTAGATATAAAATAATAAGATAGACAATAAAAAGGCTTAGATAGATAATAAAAAGCTTATATATATATATATATATATATATATATATATATATATATATATATATATATATATATATATATATAGAGAGAGAGAGAGAGAGAGAGAGAGAGAGATAAATAATGAAAAGGCTTAGATAGATAGATGATGAAAAGATTTAGATAGATAGATAAATAATGAAAAGGCTTAGATAGATAGATAGATAGATAGATAGATAGATAGATATATAGATAGATAATGAAAAGGCTTAGATTGTTAGATAGATAGATAGATATATAGATAATGAAAAGGCTTAGATAGATAGATAGATAGATAGATAGATAGATAGATAGATAATGAAAAGGCTTAGATAGATAGATAGATAGATAGATAGATAGATAGATAGATAGATAGATAGATAATGAAAAGGCTTAGATAGATAGATAGATAGATAGATAGATAGATAGATAGATAGATAATGTGAATCTAATTATAAAATCTTATTTCGAACAAAAGACTCGTGCTCTGATAATTAATGAGCAATGAGAGTGCGCCGAGGACGCTAATAGAAGAAGATTGAATATAAATAAGTTAAGATGGGGAATTCCGTCCAATGCACACTGATTACGCACACAATCACAAAGCATATACAAATGCCTGGAGTACAGAAATAGAAATTCCTCATCAGCAAAATACATTAAAGACGGATAAAGTAGAAAAAAAAGAGAGAAAGGGGGAGAAATTGTTATGGAGAACAGAACAGGAAGCAGGGAAATCGAAAGGAGAAACGGTGGAAAGTGACGAGAATGACGTCTCTGTGTCATTTGTCACTAAAACATTTCATAGACAAAAACTACAAACATTGACCTGTCGCGGCTGTAAGAGTAGAATTATGAGAAGGCAAGAAGAAGAAAAAAACCTAAATCTCTTTTAAATGACTGGAATAAAATAACGAATAAAATAAAGTAAAAAAATAAAAAAGAACACAAACAAACGTGAAAACGAGATGGATTAAAAAGTAAAAATACGAAAAAAACAAAACAAAATAAAATAAACAAAAACGTGAAAAAAAAACCCACAAAAAACGAGATGGACTGAAAATTAAAAAAAAAATTAAAAAAAAAACGAAAACAAAAGAAACGTGAAAACTAGATAGACGGAAAAGTAAAAAAACAAAAAAAAAAACAAAAAAAAAAACTAAAAACGAGAAAACAAGATGGACGGAAAAGTAAAAACAAAAACAAACATGGAAACAAGATGGTCGGAAAAGTAAAAAACAAACAAAAACATGAGAACGAGGTGGACTGAAAAAGAAAAATTCAAAAAAAAAAAAGAAAAAAAAAGAAACCCAAAAAATGAATACGAGATGGACTGTAAAGTAAAAAGTAAAAAAAAAGAAAAAAAAAAACGAAAAAAAAAACGTGAAAACGAGATGGACTGAAAAGTAAAAATACAAAAAAACAAATAAAACGTAAAGACGAGATAGACTGAAAAGTAAAAAAAAGTGAAATCAACATGCACTGAAAAATAAAAACAAACAAAAAACGTGAAATAGGGATGGACTGAAAAGTAAAATACAAAAAGACCACCTACCCTCCAAAAAAAATAAAAAACATAGAAGCGTGTAAATGAGAAGGGCTGGAAAATAAATCTAAAAGGAGGGTAAACGAAAATGACGGAAAAGTAAAAAAAAAAAAATTAAAAAAATAAAAAAATAAAAATAAATTGAAAATGAAATGTACCGTAAAATAATAATAAAAAAAAAAGGCGGGAAAAACGAAGTAGATAGAAAACTTTAAAAAATGTGAAAAACGAGTGAGACGGAACAAAAAACGTACAAAACACGATGAACTAAAAAGTAAAAAAAAAAAGAAAAGTTAACTAAATGAATGAAAACTTAAAAAGAAGTGAAACCAGATGGACTAAGAAAAAAAAACAAACCTGAAAACGAGATGGACGGAAAATGAAGAAAAGAAAATATGAATTGTCCAAATTTGATTTTTGCAAAGACAGAGCATGGCTACTGGATTCAGATATTTTCTGTAGAGATACAAAAAATCGACCTCCAACCTCTTTTGCGATGGCACCAATATACGCATACTATTTGAGGTCGGGAGTGAGCTTTAGACCCAGTCCTCGGTAGAGGCAAGGAATTTCTTTGAGTGTACTGACCACTCATCAGGATTAGTGCAGGTTTAGAGTCTTCTTAATGCTGATGAAACTTTACGAGTTTAGTTTTGGATGTATTGAACGATACCAACTCGTCTTTTCTCCGTTGAGCTTTGAGAGTTAGGTCAGATGAGGGATCAACTGACAGGCACTGGTCATCAAGCAGACTTTTCCTCATTGATCTGTGAGAGTTAGGTCAGAGGAGAGATCAGATGACAAGCACTGGTCATCAAGCAGGCTTTTCCTCATTGATCTGTGAGAGTTAGGTCAGAGGAGAGATCAGATGACAGGCACTGGTCATCAAGCAGGCTTTTCCTCATTGATCTGTGAGAGTTAGGTCAGAGGAGAGATCAGATGACAAGCACTGGTCATCAAGCAGGCTTTTCCTCATTGATCTGTGAGAGTTAGGTCAGAGGAGAGATCAGATGACAGGCACTGGTCATCAAGCAGGCTTTTCCTCATTGATCTGTGAGAGTTAGGTCAGAGGAGAGATCAGATGACAAGCACTGGTCATCAAGCAGGCTTTTCCTCATTGATCTGTGAGAGTTAGGTCAGAGGAGAGATCAGATGACAGGCACTGGTCATCAAGCAGGCTTTTCCTCATTGATCTGTGAGAGTTAGGTCAGAGGAGAGATCAGATGACAGGCCCCGGTCATCAACCATGCTTTTCCTCATTGATCTGTGAGAGTTAGGTCAGAGGAGAGATCAGATGACAGGCACTGGTCATCAATCAGGTTTTCCCCATTGATCTGTGAGAGTTACATCAGATGAGGGTTTAACTGACAGACACTGATCACCAAGCAGTCTTTTCCACATTGATCTGTGAGAGTTAGGTCAGAGGAGAGATCAACTGAAAGGCTCTGGTCATCAAGATATTTGGGCGTGTACTCATACATTGGATTCTCATATATATTTACTACGAGTATTTTTCCTGGACGGATCGTTATGGTAATATCAGCCATTTCCTTATAATGAAACATTCGGCATTCTTTGAACGAGCAACAAATGCTACTTTCCGTTGAAATTTATAAATTCTTTCTTTTAAAACAATTTTTTCAGGAAAATAGGTTTCTCAAATCCACTCTTATTGATCTTTCCAGTGTTGATGGGGGTTCCCTCCCTAACCTTTTATTTGAAATACAGTGGAACGTCAGCATCATGATGTCATAATTTTCATTTAGGGTTACATGTGCTTTCTATTTTAGTTGTCGCAGCTGTTGAAAATCCTCTCGCGATGTAGTTTCTGTTATCTGGTAAAGTTCTTCGTTTGTGATCCTGTAGCGCCAGTCTACGAAGTTTGAAGAAGCATGGTCCTCTCCAAGATCTACAGGGTTCGTTCACTCGAAGTCATTTTTAAATCATTAATCTCAAAAAGTGAACCAGTTTTGCGCTATACATGTCAAGAAAATCTTTCTCTAAAAACACTTTCTTTAGGAAAACAGGTTTCTCAAGTCCAGTAGCTGTTATCGCTCTTTTCAGTACTAATAGTGGTTTCCTTCCTAGCTGTTTATTTGATGTGGTGTGTAATTTTAACATCTTGATTATTTCATTATTTTCTCTCTGAGCTACATGTGCTAATACTTTAGTTGTTTCTGCTGTTGGTAGTCCTCAAGTAATGCGGTTTCTGTTATTTGGTACAGTTCTTTGTTGCGATTATGTAGCGCCAGACCAGTGTTCAAAGAAGGATGATCTTTGCCGAGACCCACAGGCTTCACTCGCTCAAAGCCTTTTTTCCCTATTGATCTTAGGAAGCGGTTGTGTACAACTGACATTTTATATATTTCTGAACGGGTTTGGCGTCATGCATAACATCCAAATGAAAGTGTCCATCTGACGAAACTATTTAAGAACATGACTCTAGTTTTAGGTTAATGTTTTGGTTTTGTAGCAGTTGGTGGTGTTGGGAGAAACTATCCCATGTGCAGCCTATTTTGTGTTCAATTTCCTATAATATATCTGTTATAACTGATCCATACACTGGGTTATTTGAAGTGTTTAGTATTGACTATATTCCATTGAAACAGAGTACGTTCCATCATTATTTTCATTTCAATTTCAGATCACAGTTTCTGTTTAGGAAAGGTTTATCTTGAGTCCTGTTTATTGGAATAAGTAGAGGATGTTATTGTCGCAACTGGGAACACCTATGTCATCAGCATACTCACCTCATCATCAGTATATTGACATCGGGAGGGAAAGCTAGAATTTTGTTTTCTATTAGTAGATCTGTTTGGGAAGTGATATGCAAGGTATAAAGGATCAGTGTT
This sequence comes from Acanthosepion esculentum, assembly GCA_964036315.1. NCBI lineage: Eukaryota > Metazoa > Mollusca > Cephalopoda > Sepiida > Sepiidae > Acanthosepion > Acanthosepion esculentum. The sequence continues at coordinate 109,265,999 of OZ038483.1, read as the reverse complement.
AGTCTCTTCATGTCCATGCTTGTATAGGGTGTTCCAATAACTTGGACCAATTTTAAATGTGAATTAAGTTTAAGCGTCTAATGATCTTTTTTCTTTTTCTTTCAGATTTAACAAATTAAGTCTTTGGCAATTTCAACCATGGAAAGATTAAGAATCAAACAACGTGTTAAAGTTTCAAGAGTGTAGTTGGAAAAATTGTTCGTAAATTCAAACAAACTTGGTCGGTGGCAGATGTGAAAACAACATTGCGTGCACGGTTACGCCGTTCAGCTAAAAACATTGCTGCAGTGCACGAGAATTGGGCCGAAAATCCAGACACCTCTATTCGTCATCGCACGCAGGAATTGAACCTCTTCACAACAACGTTACATCGAACTTTGACAAAAGATTTGTCTCTACACGCTTACAAAATTTAGTTCACACAAGAAACCTGAAACCTGTTGAACATTTGGAGCGTCGTACATTCGTCAGTTGGGTGCACGGGTAAAGACAAGCCGATGAAGATTTTTTGCAAAAAATCCTCTTTAGTGACAAAGCCCATTTTCATCTTGGTGGATTCGTTAACAAGCAGAATTGTCGCACTTGGGCTGATGAAAATCCAAGGAAGATTGTGGAAAAGTCACTGCATCCACAAAACATCACTATTTGGTGTGCATTTTTTTTTTTGCTAGCGGAAACATTTGGCCGTATATTTATAAATTTGAGCGTCCATTTTCGTAATAGGCTTCGATAACTTTAACACGTTGTTTGATTGTTAATCTTTCCATGGCTGAAATTGCCAAAGACTTACGTTGTTAAATCTGAAAGAAAAAGGGAAATTCATTAGACGCTTAAACTTAATTCACATTTAAAATCGGTCCAAATTATTGGGAACACCCTATATATGCGCTAAGCATGGTATTGGTAGTCCAAAAAGCAATTCATTTCATACAATTTGCTCGTGATGCGGAGCAGGTACAGTATCTCCAGGGAATATCGTTCGTCTGAGAGGGAGCTAGGATCATTATACGGTATCTGAGCTGACCCACAAAATGGGAAATGGCGAGCGGTTTTTGTCCGTAGTCCATAGACAATTTGGAAAGATTTATCTTGAGTCCTGTTTCTAAGAACACTTTGTATAACGATAAGATTACCAAGCGGTCACACTTCGTTGCAGAATAGGCTCCATAAGAGCCCAACTCAACGACAAAGCGCACGAAATCGCCCGGCTGTTCTAGAGATTTTCAATCGCAGTCATCCGCGACGCTGCACTTGCCATCATAGCTGCAGTGTCTTATTAGGATTAATTTGAAATTCTATTGCTAATATATATATATATATATATATATATATATATATATATATTATGTTATATATATTATATTATATATGTATTATGTTATATATATATTATGTTATATATATATTATATTATATATATATATATATATATATATATATATATATATACATATATATATATATATATATATATATATATATATATATGGCACCTCGAGGAGGTGTAATGATTATAGCTTGTCTTACTCAAACAATTATGTCTGAGTAGCGAGTTAGATCCTAACTGGGTACCCCATACTTTCAGCCTTGTGCCACATCTAAACTACGCTTAGAAAATCACTATATATATATATATATATATATATATATATATACACACATACACACACACACACACACACATATATATATATATATATATATATATATATATATATATATATATATATATATATATATATTGTCCATTTGTTAGATTAACCTTAGAGCCGTTGTATCTTAGAAATGATTAAAGATATCTTACTGGGATTCTCCGAGGTTTTTATAACACTATTGGACTCTAGCAACAAGAATGTATAATTACTCTCCAAGCTTGGCAGAAGAGTCGTGATGAAATCGATCATAAACGAAAATGACATGTTCATCATTAATTAATCATAGCAAAGGGTTTGGAAGCTCATGAAGTATTGAAATAAAGTTCAAATATATATTATTCCGGGATCATTTTCCAACTTATTCAAGATGATTTTCGCCTTAGCTAATCTTCTAACTTTCAGTCTTGGAGTAACAAGGTGCCTCACAGGTTTCACATACGATTTCATTTCCAAGTCTTTTTCACTGCTCTTTAGACTATCATAGCTGAAACACCACTCTCACGTGCCAAACGTCTTATAGACTGAGTTGGATCTTTTCTAATTGACCTCTTTAACTCTAAGTTGAAATGATGTCCCCTCTTCCTGTTGTGACCTCCTGATCCAGATTTACTCTCCACTGTTCTCTCTTTTTTAAGCTTATTCACCGCCCTCGTGATGGTTCTTGAATAGATTTTGAAGATGAAAGCCAGAGTATGAATGTGGTTACCATTACTGAAGGTCATAATGATCTTTTTCCTCTCACCATTGCTCATTTGGGAAGACTATGGGCTGACACAAACGATTTTTTAGTGATTCTTATGACAAATAGTGTCAAGATGGCTAAACGTTTTATCAGAAAACCTGGAAAAAGTAACTCAATTAGTCTAGCGTTTTTTAGATATTAAACATTTTGTGGGATGGACAATTATGCTGTAACACGATTTGGACAATTTTGCTGTTGCACCCGGTATATATATATATATATATATATATATATATATGTGTGTGTGTGTGTGTGTGTGTGTGTGTGTGTGTGTGTGTGTGCATGTATATATATATATATATATATATATATATATATATATATATAGAAAGAGAGAGAAAGAATACAAGTAAAATGTCTTTCTCTTAGATGATTGATGCTACCTTTAGCATCCTGACTCCAGAGTTTCGTAGACGGACGGTCAGGGAATCACATCGTTCACTCGTCAGGAGGTATCATCAATTGAATGATTGTATTTCACGATTTTTCTTTTTTATATGCACTTTCATTGGTGCAAGTTTTTTTTTCATCGTCTATATGTACGTGTTTGTGTCTGCGCGCGCGTGCCTTCGTACGAGTGTGTCCGTCTTCACGTATGCAGGGCAGTCAGTTATGTGCCATGCATGATACACGCTTAGGCAATCATGTATCTTTCGATACATGACTGACGAGGCAGATTTTTCCCTCACATACGTTGCCATTTCTTTCTGCAATAGACCAGTTGCCATCCTAGGCTATGAAACACGGTCTGTCCTGTTATTTACCCATAGCTGGGGGTAGAAGAAGAGGATCCATAAATTTTCCCAAGGGTATTAGCCATGATTATCCATCTGAAGTAACCTTCCTAATCAATTTGTGTGAATGAATCATAGAGCAGGAACAAGGAGGGATGGTAAAGAGTCAAATGTTACTTCGAGCTACAAGGGAGAGGAAGTTGTGGAGAGCCATGATTACCTACCTGAAGTAACCTACCTAATCAATTTGTGTGAATGAATCATAGAGCAGGAACAAGGAAGGGTGGTAAAGAGTCTAATGTTACTTCGACCTACAAGGGAGAGGAAGTTGTGGAGAGCCATGATTACCTATCTGAAGTAACCTACCTAATCAATTTGTGTGAATGAATCATAGAGCAGGGACAAGGAGGGATGGTAAAGAGTCAAATGTTACTTAGAGCTACAAGGAACCGGAAGTTGTGGAGAGCCATGATTCAGTTATGTACCATGTGTGATACACGCTTAGGCGATCATGACTGACAAGGCAGATTTTCTTTTCGCAGTAGGTTGCCATTTATGCCTGTGATAGAGCAGTTACTATCCCAGGCTATAGAACCCGGTCTATTCTGCTATTTACCAACTGCTGGGGGAGGAGAACAAGAGGATTCATACCTTTCCCAAGGCTTCCGAAATACTGGGCCGTATTATACCCAAGGAAATACGGTAAACGTTCGTCTAGTTCTTAGCGAGTGTGCGAAGAATGTCAGTCGTCTACTCTTCTATGGTTTACACTACTCTAATCAGTCAGTTATGTGCCATGCATGATAAACGCTTAGGCGATCATGTAACTTTCGATACATGACTGACGAGGCAGTATTTTTCTTCCCGCAGTAGGCTGCCATTTCTTTCTGCGGTAGACCAGTTGACATCCAAGGCTATAGAACCCGGTCTGTCCTGGAATCTTGGGGGAGAGAAGAAGATGATTCATACCTTTCGCAAGGGTAATAGTACGTAAGTTAATGTAATAGATTCGACTGGAATTCGAAGTCGGCTCTCCGATTCCTAAATCCGAGCCGTTATCCAGTACTCCACTGTATATAGTGGTTATTTATCCTTTTCGTCTCTTACCTTTTCTCTCTTTCTCACTTTTTTCTTTTTCCTGTTGTAGCCATTTTGACTTCTAGTTTTCTAGACATATACTGTTGACGCTAGTTTTTGAGCGTTCTATTGTTTTCATGAGTTAGCTTCCCTGTGCTATTTCTATAAATACTTTCATGATAATTCTTCCGATGAACTTTACTCCATGATACTTAGACTTTATGACTTTAAGCGCAGTACTAGATTAGCAGCAAGTTCTCATCCTTTTACAATTGAAATTGCTAGGTGTAACCGTAAGTTCTATGCTAACAGTTTCTTCTCTTGAACTTCTTGCTTGTGGAACCCTCTTCCCGCTTCTCGCTTTTCAGTCAAGTTTGATCTTCAATGCAATGTCAATCGTCATCATCTGTCTTCTTAATTTCTGTTCTTTTATTGTTCTCGCTCCGAAATAAC
>OZ038483.1:109253838-109258838 GCA_964036315.1 Acanthosepion esculentum | reverse complement strand
GACTTGAAGCAGCAGAAGTGTGGCTCTACAGAAGGATGCTGAGAATACCATGAACTGAACATGCGAGCAACGACAAAGTTTTAGAGAAAATGGAAACAAAAGGGACACTTATCACCAGAAAGAGTCGAAAGAAACTGTTCTAGGGCACATCATGAGGAAAGGGGGCTTGGAAATTTTGATACGCACAAGACATTGAAGGCAAGAGTGACATAGAACAACGCATAATCTACCCGGTGAGATTCAGTAAATTGTTAGCAGAACAATTAGGGTTTAGGACAGATAATACAAAGACAAAATTTATGAAGAGCTACAAAGGACAGGAAATTGTGGAGAGCCATGATCTCCAACTTCCAGAAGAGACGCGGCACATAGAAGAAGAAGATTGTTCGCCACTGGACTGATTAAAGACAGCAATCGATGGAAAACGCCGAGGAATATCCAATGAAAAGAGTGTTGTCTTCTGTAATGAAAATGCAACATTTCACGTCTTTGCACACCCGACAGAAATTGATATATATATATATATATATATATATATATATATATATATATATATATATATATATATATATATATATATATATATATATATATATATATTGAGTCGGGTTTCGATCCTAGCTAAAGGCAACCGGACGTATAGCCACACTGAAGAGCTGCGAAACAGACTGTCTGTGGATGACAATATATATATATATATATATATATATATATATATATATATATATATATATGCGTTTGAATTGAATTTTTGTATTTTTTTAAAAATTAGCATCTGTGACAGAGACTATGCTTAATTCCTTTTATTTTCGATGTTGGAATCAATAAATAAAAATATGGTAAGCATGACTTGTGAAAAAAATAAAAACTCAATGATATGACAGCTGCCACATGACAATCAAAAGTGACCTTTTGAAATACAAAAAAAAAACGCTTAAACTACACTCTTTTTTTATATAATCTAACAATAGGCACGGAATATTTTGGCCAACATTCTGGTATTGTTTGTATGGATGTCAGTTTGACTTGAACTCTTGCTTTTGACATGGTTAGTGAGGTACGAATCCAAAAAAAAAAAGAAAAGAAAAAAGAAGATATGTGCCGTTTTTAATGGTAGTGCAATAATTGAGAGTAAGATTCGTGAATGGTTCGCTAGATACGATTTTATGAACTGAGTTTAGAGTACTGGGTGGTAATTTGTTGTGGCCTTGTGTCGTACTAAGATAAGTAAATCTCGCTAAGTCCTTGTCTCGATTACTCATTATTTATCTATTATCTATTTCATATCTCAGAATTTTAGATATCTAGCTCAGTATTGTAAGTATCTATCTATCTATCTAGCTATCTATCTAAGCACTTTCATTATCGATCTATCTCAGTATTTGAAGTATCTATCTATCTATCTATCTATCTATCTATCTATCTAAGTACTTTCATTATCGATCTATCTCAGTATTTGAAATATCTATCTATCTATCTAAGCACTTTCATTATCTCAGTATTTTAGGTATCTATCTATCTATCTAAGCACTTTCATTATCGATCTATCTCAGTATTTGAAGTATCTATCTATCTATCTATCTATCTAAGCACTTTCATTATTGATCTATCTCAGTATTTGAAGTATCTATCTATCTATCTAAGCACTTTCATTATCTCAGTATTTTAGGTATCTATCTATCTATCTAAGCACTTTCATTATCGATCTATCTCAGTATTTGAAGTATCTATCTATCTATCTATCTATCTATCTAAGCACTTTCATTATTGATCTATCTCAGTATTTTAGGTATCTATCTATCTATCTAAGCACTTTCATTATCGATCTATCTCAGTATTTGAAGTATCTATCTATCTATCTATCTATCTAAGCACTTTCATTATTGATCTATCTCAGTATTTGAAGTATCTATCTATCTATCTAAGCACTTTCATTATCTCAGTATTTTAGGTATCTATCTATCTATCTAAGCACTTTCATTATCGATCTATCTCAGTATTTGAAGTATCTATCTATCTATCTATCTATCTAAGCACTTTCATTATTGATCTATCTCAGTATTTGAAGTATCTATCTATCTATCTATCTAAGCACTTTCATTATCTCAGTATTTTAAGTATCTATCTATCTATCTAAGCACTTTCATTATCGATCTATCTCAGTATTTGAAGTATCTATCTATCTATCTAAGCACTTTCATTATCTCAGTATTTTAGGTATCTATCTATCTATCTATCTAAGCACTTTCATTATCGATCTATCTCAGTATTTGAAGTATCTATCTATCTATCTAAGCACTTTCATTATCTCAGTATTTTAGGTATCTATCTATCTATCTAAGCACTTTCATTATCGATCTATCTCAGTATTTGAAGTATCTATCTATCTATCTATCTAAGCACTTTCATTATCTCAGTATTTTAGGTATCTATCTATCTATCTAAGCTCTTTCATTCTCTCGGTATTTAAGTATCTATCTATCTGTTTTCATTATCTATCTATCTATCTATCTATCTATCTATCTATCTATTTCAGTATTTTAAGTATCTACCTATCTGTCTCTTTTCAAATCGATATATCTATGATCAATATTTCGCACTGTGTTTCTCTCTATCTATTTGTCACTGGAAGATGTGAGGAAGACGTTGAAATAAAGCATCGTGGAAAGACGCAACAGACGCATTTCACACACACACATACACATAAACACTCACGTACACACGCACATGCACGCACGCACACGCAGACACGGACGCACAAAACTGGGGTACTGACGAAGAGTCCGTTCTATCCATAACCCGGAAATAACATTTTTCAACCAAAATTCGGCTCACAAAATGTTGCGCGATTTTCCTCATAGAAACGGTAGAAATATTCACAAACACATCATGTTTCTTCTCTTGATTTTTTCTTGTTCTATCTATCTATCTATCTATCTATCTATGTGTGTATGTATATTTTCATGTATTTTGATGTTGAGATTTTTGTTATATAGGGTCGAATCTCTCTCTTTCTTTCTCTCCATTATCGTCCTCATTCTTGTCAATAACGATTGCATTCTCCGAGATCGTAATTCCCGCTGCTGCTGCTACTGCCTTTACGCCGAACGACAGATACGTTCATTTTGAAAATAAATGAGCTAAATAGCGGACACAACACAAAGATAATTTCACAAAAAAAAAATACATCGAATGAAAAAGTTTGCCCACAATTTGCATAAAACCGCACAATTTTTTTTTATGCATTAAATTAGACATTTATTATTCATATTATTGTGCATTTCAACAGCAATCCCTGTTTTATACATGTTTCGTTAAAGACGACTGACGAGTTAGTGATTAAGCTTTTTATTTAATTTTTGAACAGTTTTTTTTTCACAATCTGTGTCCAGAAAAGAAAGCCATTTTTCTGATCCAAAAAAATTCAAGATTTTTAACGAAAATTTTGGACGTGCTAGAAATTATTAAAAATGTAAAAAATATTCAAAAAATACTTTGATCTTTCCTCTTTATAATAACATTAACATTTAAACGATAAAAAATTATTTCCATCAAATTCAAGGTCTTTTTGTTATTCATGGTATGCTATTTTTTATCGATCTCATGAACATACCTACATTACGAACTCAAGTAAAATTAAATAAAATGTTTGATTGCAGTGTGCCTTCTCCGTCACCTTTAACGAAAGCAGGGCCGGTACGAGGGTCTCGTGAGCGCCCTTCCCGCTGAATCTATGATACCGCCCCCCACACTTTACTACATTTCATTTTTACTAAAGTCGTGGTAGTATTCATATAAGAGTACAAATTTTATTGTAACCTATTTTCAATAATGGATTATATGCAATATAGATGAACAGTTCAACTAGGAAAATTGAAACTAAATACAGTGTACCTAAATATACAAATTGGTGACAAGGCTTAAAGAGATCATCCCGTCTTAAATAAATCAACAGTGTGTCGCGGCAATTTTTAATATCGAGATTTTTTCTTGTTAAAAAGTTGAAGAATTTTTTAACACATAATGGATAAAAAATAATGAATTTTATATTTATATATATATATATATATATATATATATATATATATATATATATATATATATATATATATATATATATATATATATATATGTGTGTGTTTTTTTCGGGACTGAGCATGAGCAAAGCAAATTTGGACGAACAAAAAAAAGTCAGTTGTTCTTAGTTTAAATTTGAACGTATATAAATGTAGATAGAAAAAGTCAAAGGGTCGGTCACAAAGCACTGCTCGCGATCCCCAGTCAGGCTTGCCTCCTCCGGTCGGTGGGTTCAGGGGTAGTATGCACCGGCCCTGGTGAAAAGAAACACTGAGATAAGCGACTCTCATTTTTTTCTTCCTTTCCTTATGATCACGCAAACAGTGAAACATTCTTCGTTTACGGCTTTTTCTTTCTTTCTTTTTTTATCCCCTATGTAAATCTCGCTATGTCCTTGTCTCCATTGCTCATTATTTATCTATTTGAGTTTGTTCATATCTCAGAATTTTAAATATCTAGCTCAGTATTTTAAGTATCTATCTATCTATCTATCTATCTATCTATCTATCTATCTATCTATCTATCTATCTAAGCTCTTTCATTATCTATCTATCTATCTATCTATCTATCTTTTCCAGTCTGTTCATATCTATCTATCTATCTATCTATCTATCTATCTATCTATCTATCTATCTATCTATCTATCTAAGCTCTTTCATTATCTATCTATCTATCTATCTATCTATCTATCTATCTATCTATCTATCTATCTATTTATCTATCTATCTTTTCCAGTCTGTTCATATCTATCTATCTATCTATCTATCTATCTATCTATCTATCTATCTATCTATCTATCTATCTATCTATGTATCTAAGCTCTTTCATTATCTATCTATCTATCTATCTATCTATCTATCTATCTATCTATCTATCTATCTATCTTTTCCAGTCTGTTCATATCTATCTATCTATCTATCTAT
>OZ038483.1:109243838-109251338 GCA_964036315.1 Acanthosepion esculentum | reverse complement strand
GGTCAAAGTTGAATCAGACTATGAAACAGTAGTGCTCAATACACGTGTAAAATAAATAAAAATAAAGGTAAAAAATAATATGTAGAGCTTTTAACTTGAAAAATTAGGAGCTTAGTTTAATACGCGACCTAGGTTTCTCACAAAAAAACACAGAAAAAACTCACAAAGAACGCTACCTTACTATTTTTCAAAAATAAACAAACAAACAAACCGTACAGCAATCATACCCGCATTTGCAACCGATTGGATCTCTGAGATGATTTATAATGATTACTTGCATTATTTACATTATTCGGAATGTTATCCTCATCTTTATCGCCATATTCACATCGTTTCGGCCGTTGTACACCCCGGTTTTCTTCAGATGATTGGGTCCCTGAGATTACGTATTATGATTACTTGCATTATTTACATTATTCGGACTGTTATCCTCATCTTCGTTGTCATATTCGCAACGTTTCGACCATTTTACGCTCCGGCCTTCTTCAGATGATTGGATCTCTGAGATGATTTATAATTATTACTTTCATTATTTACATTATTCGGAATGTTATCCTCATCTTCATTGCCATATTCACAAAGTCTCGGCCGTTGTACGCTCCCAAAAATGCATACACAGATGTCCTCAAGGACACATGGGCCAGTGGATAAAGACGTTGGTTAGATCCAGTGACTAGGCCCAAAGATTTGTGAGCTCAATACCAGGCCACAAAAGTGGTGAACCAAAAAAAAAAACAAAAAACAAACTTGGAGAGTTGAATTAAAGTGAAATAACTGAGACATCCGAAAGAGGCATGTCACGTGGAACTAGAACAATCTACCCCGGTGGGCGAAATAAAGGGTTTGGTACGAAATTCCAATCGCATGAAGAAGGCCATGCAAGTACATGGTTTCCCTTTCAAAGTCATCCCCACTCATGTCTAATGTTATTTTCCATCCTTCTGTGTCATGCTTCTATGCACTGCTGGAAGAATTCTTCTTGGATGGCCCTCAGCCCCGTCGATACACCCCCTCCTTGATGGCCCCCGCATTTTCAAAACGGGTCCCCTTGATGACCCTTTTGTGCTTGGGCAAAAGAAAAACGCCATACACAGCAAGATCAGGCGAATAAGGAGACTGTTCCTGTACGGCGATGTTCTCTGTCAGGAACTGACGAATGCTCGGGGCAGTCGTGGTGAAGCAGCCACAATTTGTCCTGCTACAAAAGTGTGTGAAAAAAAAAACAATAATATGGTTGCAGAAAGCTATGATTATAGTTATATTCTCCCAAGATATCATGTTAAATGATAACACTATCCACTTATCCCTCTTTCGCGAACAAGCACACCCAGTTCCAGACAAACCACGTATTTAATGAGTGTTTATTAAGGATGATACGTTTGCTATTACAATTGGTTCCCAAAGACGAATATTAAATATGCCTCAACCATTATAAATGCGGTTCTAAAATTGAAGGAAAAACACCAGTAATAAAACCGAATATAATTAAAAAAAATAATATGTAGAAACCCAAAGGATCACATTACATTCTATGGAGAGGAAGTTGGAAATCATAGAATTCAAGAACTTGAATGGATTAATAAATTTATTATTAATAAATGATTTATTTGCTTTTTACGGCTTATCAACCCTTTGTGAGTTATTTAAAGCTCAAACGTATTTCGAATTGTATGCGGTTTATTACAGTGTCCAATATTCGCACGAGCTCCCCTCCCCCATTTAACTATTGACCAAGCTCGAAAATTCTTAACTTTGGTGATCGAACGAAAACCAGTGTTTTCAGCGAGATTTGACCGTAAACTGGAATATGCGGGGAACGAGGCAGTCTTAAGGAAAATAGGAACGACAAGAAATCTTATACTGGTAATCGGAAAGAGAGAGCTGACATTTCTGGGATATATAATAAGGAGAGAAGAGCTGGCAAATCTAACACTCACAAGACATACTTAAGGCAAGAGAAGCAGGGGAAAACAGCGAACACCTAGTTCAAGAGTTTGTACGAATGGGGAGCAGAACAGGGGCAAAAAGGGATGGTAAAGAGTCAAAATTAACTTAGAGCAACAAAAGACAGGAAGTTGTGAAGGGACATGATCGGCTATGATCTGAAGAGACATAGCACATAAAAGAAATGAATGGATGGCAGAGCAAGGACATAGAGGGATGCTATAGTGTCAAAAGTTACTTAGAGCAACAAAAACAGGATGTTGTGGAGAGCCATGATCAGCCATGACCTGAAGAGACATAACATATAAAAGAAAGAATAGATGGCAGAACAAAAACAATGAAGGGTGTCAACAGTGTCAAAAGTTACTTTGAGCAACAAAAGACAAGAAGTTGTGGAGGGCCATGATCGGCCATGTTCTGAAGAGATATAGCGCATAAAAGAAGTGAATGGATGGCAGAATAAGGACAAAGAGTGATGGTAAAGTGTCAAAAGTTATTTAGACCAACAAAAAAGGAAGTTGTGGAGAACCTTGATCGCCTACGTTCTGTTACTGTGTCGTGAGCTTGATTCTCCTTTGGTGCACCACACTTGCAGCCTTGTGCCAAACTAATGCTAGTAAATATAAAAACACCTTGCAATGGAACAATAGTTAACAAAAGTTCCACTCAAGTCTTCAAGTCAGAAGAACTGTTACTTTGTCGAAGAGACACCCGCGTTGATGCTTCCCTGATAACTACAATTTTAACCTCTTCAGGTCAAGGGTCATTCTTTTTATATCCTCCTTATCCCCATAATCTTCTTTTCCTACTACCTACTCTTTCATTTATATCACACCCCATAACCAGTTTAACAGTAACTCTGATTAACAGTAACTTTGAGTGGCTGGTAAGCTTTGAATTTGCAGTGGGTCTGTTCTTACTGAATGACCCACATTTGTTTCCTTGTGCCGATTTGAACCTAGTTTAGTGGATATCAATTCAACCTCCTTTAAAGTAATGGTTAACAAGCTAGTTTTGCAGGCTACTATTACGACTGTAACAAGTCCGATCTTCACTGGGCGCGTTAAATCTATGATCTCGTGCCAGATTGGAGTGAGCTGATGAAATGTCAAGGCACTTAATTTCCAAATATTGGTTGTCAAATTATAAGTCGGGTCGGAAGTTTTCTTCATATGTGTTCTACAAAGAAAAGAGCACTAAACTGTTACGTGATATCTGTCTTCCCGTATGACAGGAAATGCCGGACAGTCTCCTCAAAGATGAAGAAGAGTCTTGAAGCAACCGGAATGTGGTTCTACAGAAAGATGCTGAGGATAGTATGAACCGAACATATGAGCAACGACGGGGTTTCGGAGAGAATGGAAAGATGAAACTTCTACTGATGAGGAAGTGGGGTTTGGAAAATCTGACACTCACAGGTCAGATTGAGGGAAAGAGGGACCAGAGGAAAGCAGCACGTGACATACTTGATGAGCTTGAGTAAATCGATGGTAGAACAGTTAGAGAAAAAAACAGAAACAATACTTATTAAGAGCTGCAAGGGACAGGACGATGTGGAGCCCGTGATCGCCTACGTCCTGAACAGACACGCCGCATAAAAGAAGACATGCGCGTAGTTACTGGTTAATAATATAGTAAGGAAAACACTTGAACAAAAGATTAGTGAAGAAAGGTTTTAATCAGATGAAAGATATGGATTAATAATACAATAATAGTGAATACTGCTCAGACCAATCACCACGCTCGTTGCCAGGTTTCAGCTTCTTCCAATCAAACACTTAAAAATAACTCTTCAGCCAGATCGACAAACACGAATTAAAACCATGGGACTTTTGGAGCAGTAAGCGACTTTTATTTTCTGGTCGTAACCTACTGTTACAGATACGACTGAACGCTACGCCTTCCGACTCACTTTGCGACACCGTTCCTACGAACGGACATCTTACACACCAGTGAGCGGACGTGTCTGTATTCGACAATTAGGAAAAGTCGACCGTCTTTCTACGCAACAATATGTGAAACTTATAAACGGTGTGCTTTTAATACGTTCGGAGAAAAAACAGTCCCCCATTCCTATTAGCCACCTAAAATTACGCGATTCATCCCAGACAATGCTTTGCACCCAGTATCACATCAGACAATCAAGGGAACGAGGGTTGACCTAATGGAACCCCCCCCCCTAGCCGGTTGGTGAAGATCCACGATTCGCCCAATGACACGTGATCGATTCAGCTGGAAATTTTCTACGCGAGGATATTTGCCAACCGTCCCACGCGGTCAGTTGTGGCACAAGGCCGAATTTAACATGGGGTATCCGATCCCGTAGGCTCAAGCAAAAATTCCCCGTAGACCCCGTAAAAAACGAGGTCGGGTAGCTGTCTACCACCCCAGATATAGCCTCGTCTGGGTTCCTCTCTGCCCGAAGACTAGCTTAACTGGAGACGAATCTCCAACTAACGAGGCCAGCGCAATCGACGGTTGCGGGGACTCGGGGAATTTTTGCCCTTGGCCCGAGTGTAAGCGCTCGGGTTCCCCACAATAAACCCGACCTTGTGTCACATCACGTCTCAGTAGGGAGACGAGATAAACATCAGGCATATACATGTGTGTAGAAGTGGTAATGGTACAGCGTTCCTCTTATGCCATGCGTGAAACACTCTTAGGTGATCATGTATCTTTCGATACATGACTGACGAGGCAGATTTTTTTCCCGCAGTAGGTTGCCGTTTCTTTCTGCGGTAGATCAGTTGCCATCCAAGGCTATAGAACCCGGTCTGTTCTGCTATTTACCCGCAGCTGGTGTAGTGTCCCCAAGAAGAAGAGGATTCATATCTTTCCCAAGGGTTATTAGCACGTAAGTGAATGTAATGGATTCGACTGGAATTCGAACTCGGCTCTCCGATTCCTCAATCCGAGCCGCTATTTGAATAAATGAAGAAGTATTAAACTTTTTTTTTTTCAAATAATTATTTTCACTATTCTTCGATTTATCATCATCATCATCATCATCATCCCCTTGACTTTTTTTTATCTTTTGGGGGATTCGAATACAGAAGTCATAAATATTTTGTTTCTCTTGCTTCATAATCCTTTCAGAACACAACTCGGCGACACCCATCTCCTCTCCAAGATTCTTCGATTATGTTCTTTTAAATACTTTGTTGTAATAATTCATTTTTTTTTTTAAATATTTTTATTTTTTAATTTAACTCTTTAAAACTTTCCTTTATTTAAATAAATGAATACAGTGTAACCCGGATATAAGAGAGTTGTCGGGACCGGATAAGTCTCTTATATCCGGGTTTCTCTTATATCCGGGTTTGGTCTATTTTGTTTAGGTAAGTATGGCTCTAATTTGGGACCAGAGAAAATCTCTCTTATATCCGGGTTTCTCTTATATCCGGGTCTTTTATATCCGGGTTACACTGTATTAACTTTTTTTCATATAATTGTATTCAACATTCTTTGTTTAATTCAAAATCTATGGTTTTATTTCATAACATTTTAATGTATACCCTTTAAAAATATTTGCTAAGTGTGCCGTGATATTTTCATTTGCTCCTAGGTGTGCCGTTGCTTAAAAAGGTTGAGAAAAACTGCTTTAGGGTCTATCACAATGGGATCCAAATACTCCAACCCTGATGGAAGAAATGTGTGCACCTCAAGACAGACTAGGATGAAAAATAGAGATTCTTGGATCACATTCCATGATAGTATCTTGGTCAACCTCTGAACTTTTCAGCCGACCCCTTACCTTTGGATAGGACCCCGAAACTACAAACAGGACGATTGTATTTGGCGAAAAGTTGAGATTTACTCTCGTGTTTTCAATCGTAAAGGAAGACAATAATATTTCGATGTTATTAGGTGCTGCACACTCATGGCATTAGCCCTGGGTACGACGATAAACTACATCCTGCAGCAAAGCCTAGGATCGGGAGATTGGAGGTTTTGAGGAACGTTTAACATCCGCTTAATTGCTGTGGTTCCCAGGTCCACCCTGACCCGGAGTGGTAGCACCTGTTAGGGTTCCAGCTATGGGCAAATAGTGAACCACCAAACAAAAATAAAACACTATGACAGTATAAAAATAGATTTTTATAGTATAAATACCAGCAATACATTTTAACTGTAGTTGAAGGCATACAATTGCGTTCAAAATATATTTAGTTGAAGCCATTAAAATGTATGTAAAATATTTAGATTTAAATAACACACAGAGTTTGATATACCGCTAAACAAAATCAACGAACCAGCTCATGATCTTGTGTCAAGCTAAGCTACACATACATTATTTTTGTGTGAATTTCTCGGATGAGGTAGTTATCAGTATTTACTTAAGAAGTGGCTCGGACTAAGGAATCAGAGAGCCGAGATCGAATCCAGTCGGATCCATTATATTCACTTAGGAGCTAATACTCTTGGGAAAGGTATGAATCATCATCTCTCTCTCCCTCTCAGCTATGGTAAATAGCAGGACAGACTGGGTTCCTTAGTCTTGGGTGGCAACCGATCTAGGAGAAAGTATATCTGAATTCAAAACTGTATGTAGCCCTGGCGTAGCTTCTACTATACAGCTAAAGAAAGGATTGTTCGCATTGGATCAATGATCCCGACTACGGTCGAATGGTGAGGACTATCCTCATTCAAACTAATATCCTCATCTTTGTTTATGATGACAGAACTGAATCTGGGGCAGGTGGGCGAAAGATAAACCTTATTAAGACACACTAATGAGTTCGAATTCCAGTCGGATCCATTACATTCACTTACGTGTTAATACCCTGGGGAAACGTATGAATCATCTTCAAAGCTATGGGTAAAATAGCAGGACAGAGTTCTATAGCCTTGGATGGCAACCGGTCTAGGAGAAACTAATTCTAAATTCAAAACTGTATGTAGTCCTGGCGTAGGACAGACTATACAGCTAAAGAAAGGATCGTTCGCATTGGATCAATGATCCCGACTACGGTCGAATGATGAGGACTATCTGTAATTTAGACTAATATCCTCATCTTTGTTGTTGTTGTTTCGCCATATAAAGGGTTCAGTTAGAAAAACCCAGACGGTTACCTGATGACGGTCGGAGAGCATAATTTAAAGTTTATGCACAACAATAAAATAATATGCTGATATTTTATTTGTTTGTTACTAGTTTTTTTTGTTGTCTCCGAGCGGACACTGAATTGTCACCTATCACAATGAACAGAGTTTATTGGGACTTAAGCTCAACCCGAACCTCAAACAGAACTGGTACATACGATCCATGGCTAGAGATGCAGATAAAAAAAAAAGGGACGGTTCCCTGTACCCCTCCAGTAAGTACTTGACATTTGGCCATCCTCTACCTTTGCAAGAGCCAGGTCAGTTCTTACTGGATTACCTGCTGCCATATACGGTCACGAGCTGGCCAATCTTCATTTTCAAGTCCCGATAGAGTACAAAAATGTTTCCGCGTCCTTGTGGGTGATGAATTATTTTCCAAACCTACCATCCATTTCCCACAGACGAATCGTCGCAAGCCTCTCGCCGCTTAATCGATACGTCTATGGAAAG
>OZ038483.1:109213838-109236338 GCA_964036315.1 Acanthosepion esculentum | reverse complement strand
CTATTTTTGCGGAAGTGGTAGAGAAGGAAAGAGTGTGTAAGATAGACAATGGAGAGTTTGACAGTAAAGCGAACGGAATTGCAGTCATACACACGGCTTAGGAGTCTAGACTCAATGGAAGTGTTAAATTGACAGAGAAGATTTAAAGAGGCAGGATTGGAAACAAAAAAATGTTTCTTTCTCTTTCAATTATTTATATCTATTTTTCGTTCCTTCGTTCAGTTTATTTTTCTCTTCTTTCTGGACACTTCTCTTCATTCTTGGCTTTTTCGATGTTTTGCATCATTCATTTTCAAAGTTTTTCTTTCTTTCCTTCTTACTCGTTTTTCTCTCTTTATTTTTTCTTGTTTTTATTTCTTTCTCGTTTTTCTTTTTCCCGTTCTTTCTTTTTCGTCTTTCTTTCTTTCTTTCTTTCTTTCTTTCTTTCTTTCTTTCTTTCTTTCTTTGTATGTTTATTTCCTTTTTCACTTATTTTTCTCTTTCCTTGTTTTTTATTCCTCCTTTCCTTGTTTCTTCTTCTTTCTTTATCTTTCTTTCTCGCTTTTGGCATATTCTCTTTCTTTCTTTCTTTCTTTCTTTCTTTCATTTTCTCTTTCTTTCTTTCTACTCCCCCATTTCCATGTTTATTTTCCTTTCTTTATCTGTCTTTCTTTGTATTAATATATTCTTTCATTCTCTCTTTCCTGTTTTTCTTTTTTTTCCCCATTTATCATACCTTCACGTTCTTTCTTTTTGTGTATGTTTATTTACTTTTTCAATTATTTTTCTCTTTCCTTGGTTCTATTCGTCCTTTCTTTGTTTCCTCTCCTTTCTTTATCTTTCTTCCTCTCTTTTGGCATGTTCTCTTTCTTTCTTTCTTTCTTTCTTTCTTTCTTTTTCATTTTCCTTTCTTTTATTTTCTTTGTCTCATTTTCCTTCCCCTTGTTTCTACTCCCCCATTTCCATGTTTATTCTTCTTTCTTTATCTGTCTTTCGTTGTATTAATATATTCTTTCATTCACTTTTCCCCGTTTTTCTTTCTTTTTCTTTTTCGTTTATCTTTCCTTCACGTTCTTTCTTTTTTCGTTTACTCTGTTTTTCTTTATGTTCATTTTCTCATTCATTTTTCCCTTTCCTTGTTTCCACTCTTCCCTTTCCTAGTGTCTTCTCCTTTCCTTATCTTTCTTCCTCTCTTTTATATGCTTTCTTTCTTTCTTTAGAAATATTCTTTCTTTTATCTTTCCTTCGTGTTCTTTCTTTCTTTTTTATGTTCATTTTCTCTCTCATTTTTCTCTTCCCCCGTTTCCACTCCTCTATTTCCTAGTTGCTTTTCCTTGTCTTTCGTTCTTTTTCTTTCTTTCTTTCTTTCTTTCTTTCTTTCTTTCTTTCTTTCTTTCTTTCTTTCATTTTCTCTTCCCTTGTTTCTACTCCCCATTTCCTTGTTTCTTCGTTTTTAAATTTTTCTTCCTTTGTTTCATTCATTCTTTCTTCCTTTTCCTTTTATTTTACTTTCTTTTTTCTTTGTACGTTTATTTCTTTTTCTCTTCTCTTGTTTCCATTCCTCCTTTCCTTGTTTCTTCCCCTTTCTTTATCTTTCTTCCTCTCTTTTTACATGTCCTTTCTTTCTTTCTTTCTTTCTTTCTCACCATTTCTTTCACACTTCCTTTCTTCTCATTTTCTATTCTTTCATTTCTTCTTTCTATTCATTTTTCTATTATTTTTATGATTTTTCTTTTTGTGTATCATTTTTGAAAAATTCATTCATTCTTCGAATCATTTTTCTTCATTGCATTTTCCTTCCTTCCTTCCTTCCTTTCATTTTTCTTTTTTTGTATCAGTTTTGTATCGTTTTTTCTGTCATTTGTTTCTTTTTATCATGTTTCTTCGTTTCCGCCATATTTTTCTTTCTTTTTTCTTTCTGTTCTTTCTTTTCATCACTTTTCTTTCTTTCTTTCTTTCTTTCTTTCTTTCTTTCTTTTTATCACTTTTCTTTCTTTCTTTTTATCACTTTTCTTTCTTTCTTTCTTTCTTTTTATCACTTTTCTTTCTTTCTTTCTTTTTATCACTTTTCTTCCTACCTTTCTTTCTCTTTTTCATTTTTCTTTCTCTTTTCTTTCTTTCTTTCTTTCTTTCTCTTTCTTTCTTTCTTTTTTTCTTACGACCATCAACCCTTCCTAATTTCTTCTCTTTGTCGTTCCTTTCTACTCCCTTTTGTCCTTTCACCTTTTCTAGGTTTTCCTTCTATTGAGATCACTGTGTAAAGTATGATATCTATTGATACATATATGTCTTCCTCTGTATAAACAGAAAACATTTTTAAAATTCTACACACACACACACACACACACACACACACACACACACACACACACACACACACACACACACACACACACACACACACACACTCACCGGACATATTAGGTAGCGAACATAATTCTGTCAGTTCTGATTCTTTTAGTCAGGGAACAAGACTATGAAAATCAAGAGGTTTTAAAATTCTGCTTTTCCAGACAGACAGGCTCCTCCCAGTTGAAAAATAAGCTAAGCTTAATTCTTTTCTTACCCCTTGCATGGCCTTGTGTCAAACTTTAAACTTAAATAAAACTTAGTAAATATCTACACTTGTAATTAATAGAAGCAATTAAATAATCAACCTTCCTCTGCATTACTTAGTCGTCTTCCTAAATGATCACCCATA
This sequence comes from Acanthosepion esculentum, assembly GCA_964036315.1. Taxonomy (NCBI): domain Eukaryota; kingdom Metazoa; phylum Mollusca; class Cephalopoda; order Sepiida; family Sepiidae; genus Acanthosepion; species Acanthosepion esculentum. The sequence goes on along the minus strand of OZ038483.1, from coordinate 109,233,658 downwards.
TCAATGTTGCTTAACTCAATAATGCTAACCATAAAAGCATATACAGTATTTACATTAGTCGGACTATTGTCCTCATCGTTGTCGCCATATTTGTCACAACGTTTCGGCCGTTGTACGCTCCGGCCTTCTTCAGGTGGTTGGAATTTCGAGCATATAATGATTATAAAAATTAAAATAAAATCCTACATTCATTACCGTAATCTGACTTCATGTGTATCCGGAACCCTGAATTTTTTGGCATGAATTTTAACGCCTCCAGAAAATACTACGTATGTATAGTATGACCCTGAATTTTGTGGCATGAATTTTAACCTCTCCAGAAAATATTTACCTGTGTATAGTGCAACCTGTCACTGAATATGCATGATTTTTAACCTCTTCAAAAAACACTGCCTGTGTATAGCGCGACCCCATTTCTTTCTTTCTTTCTTTCTTTCTTTCTTTTCCGTTTTTTCTTTCTCATTTTTCTCTTCCCTTGTTTCCATTCCTAATTTTCCAAGTTCCTTCTCCTTTCCTTTCTCTTCTTTCTCTCTTTTTATGTTTTCTTTCTTTCTTTCTTTCTTTCTTATATTTTCTTTTTTCTCTCATGTTCTCTTCCCTTGTTTCTACTTCCCCCTTTTTCTTGTTTCTTCATTTTCTTTAATCTTTCTTTCTCTCTTTTGAAATATTATTTCATTCATTCTTTCTTTCCCTTATATTTTCCTTTTTTGCTTATTCGCATAAAACCAATTGTGAAAACTTGCACTATACCCGAGAATATATAGTAAATGTTTCTAAAAATCCCTTATCAATTATAGGTCTGTTTTGAAAATAGCGATGCTTACGTTGATGTAAATACACATGTGCATGAAGGAGAGGGAAAGCTGAGGTTTTAAGCCTTTAAATTTAATTTTTTTAAAATATGTGTTTGGGTATATAATCTAGCCAATTTTATTTCTTTTTCTTTACGTTTTCACCACTTTTGATATTAAGTTTCCCACATTGTAACAATAGAAGACCTGTCCCCCCCCCCAACAAAAATAAAATGTAAAAACCCTTTCTTTTTGTTTTTATCCCTTAACACAGGAGTTCTCCAAGGATTTATCCTGGGCCCTACACTGTTTCTGATCTTTATCAATGATCTTCCCGGGGTCATCAGTTCCCAAAGTAGGCATCTATGCAGATGACACAACCATTTACTCCTGTCTCAATAGTAATTCCGTCCGCGCTGACAAAATTAACCTGGCTGCTGCTTTCGAAAAGAACCTCCAATCTGTGGTTGACTAGAGCGGGACGTTTGTGAATTTGAATGCTTCCAAAACTAAACTGCTCTCATTTAACCAACACAGAGAAACTTCCCTGCCCCGGTTGATGCTCAACTCCGTGAGAGTGTCTCACTGCGCCTTCTTGGACTCCTGTGTTCCAATGACTTGGGGTGGAACAACTAATCAATAGCTGCATCGTCTTCAAGGAAAGTTGGTTCACTGTGTCGTTTCAGAAGCTTTTTCCCTATCTTACACATCTACAAATCTACCATTCGTCCACGCACTGAATATTGTTGCCATATCTGGTCTGGTTCCCCTGCTGTTCATCTTGAGGTTCTTGACAAAATCAAAAGAAGGATCTGCAATGTAATGAGTCCTGACTTAACATCTCGACTTCAGTCACTTTCTCACAGACATGATGTGGCTTCCCTCGGTTTTTCTACAAATATTTTCATGGCGACTTTTATGACGAGCTATCTCCCCTGATTACATGAATTTAAGAGTGCTACTAGATTAATGAAATAGTTGAAATAGTTAAATGTAACCACCACTTCTGCTCCAACAGTTTTTTTTTCTCGCACTTCCCTACCATGGAGCTCCCTTCATCTTACTCGCTTCCCTGATAACTACAATCTTTAAAAAAATAAATGCAACATCAATCGCCACCTTCTGCTGATTTGATCCCCAATCGTTTATCCTTTCTTCACTCCCCACCATACGCAGTCTTTTCCCTCACTTTCATTCTTTGTAACCCCCTCCGTGCTAATGGTACTCCCACCTTGCTTGGGGTGAAATGCTTAAAAAATTAAGTATCCCACATTGTAATAATAGACGACCTCCTAAGAAAGGGGAAATATTGTAAGAACCTGGACAAAAATTTCAGAATTTCTTAGGTGAGGAGTTTTCATCTTTTTACATATGGACTAATATCTTTTTGCTTATTGCTATAACGTTTCAGCCATCCGACCATTTGGGCTTCTTCAGATATCTGTTTATGCAAGTGATCTTCAGGGAATTCCTTTATTTAATCTATGGTCTACAAGATCGTTTTTGTTCTACTGTCCATGTTTGAATGAGATTAGATATCCCTAGAGAGTCTCAGTAAAAAAAATCTATCGCCAAAGGTCAAATACATGGTCCAGTTTGAAATTCCCTGATAACCTCTAGAAAGTTGGAGAGTAGAACAACTGAAATTTTATCATGGTAACAACAAAGATGAGGACGACTCCGAGTGTAAATAGTTCTAATAGAAAAAAGACACCAAGGATAAAAGCTCATTAGACCAAATCCTGATCCAGGAACCTCTCCCTGATTAACTATCTCTTCAGTGAGGCTATTTAACCCATACTTGGAGGTTTTGAATTCAGAGGTGTCCTTCTCTGTAACCTAGGCAACCTAGTCTGTCCTGTTATTTACCCATAGCTAAGGGAAGAAGAGATGGATACTCTTCACAAGGTTGTTTGCACGTAAATGAATATAACGAACTTGACTGGAATTCAAACGATCCTTTCCTTAGCTGTATAGTAGGCTACATGTAGTTATTTTCTCTTAGAGAAGGCTATAGAACCCAGTCTGTCCTCCTATTTACACATAGGTGGAGAAGAAGAGGATACATACCTTTCCCAAGGGTATTAGCATATAAGTGAATGTGATGGGTCTGACTGGAATTTGAACTCGGCTCTCTGATTCCTCAATCTAAGCTGCTATCCATTACTCCACCGTGCCTCCCATAAAATAGCTGTTATTTATATGTCTTTGTAAAATGTTGGTAATAATTATAGATTTCTACCTATGACCTATCAGTAATCACCATCCTAATTTTAGGATGGTCAGTGTGAATGGGTTATCTTGTGTGATGTTGTGGGGCAGACACTTTTACACAAGATGGACTCGTCCAGACTATACTTATACTGACAGAGAGAATAATTGGGGGTTGAGATACGTTGAGTCAGGGTGAGAGATACGGAGACAGTACACAGGGTGTTCACAGAGAGTTATACGAGAGTCCAGCGAGAGAGATAATTACGGCTTCACTTACAGAGACTTGTACATATACTTTCTACTAACCCGCATTCCTGGACTACTAATCTTCACTTCAAGTCTGTATTCTTACGTTTAATACACTTATTTTTTCTATCTCAATTATTGGCGTAGTTTATTTATTTGTGCAGGATTCCATTCCCGGAATCCACAACATGTGATCAGACAAGAACAAGATCTTTAAGAATGACTTGACTGTGCACTGTAATGATGTATCCAAGATGTTTCTTGATTATGCATCTGGAGGTGTATTAAGACACATCCAGATGCACAATAGAGACACCCTTTCCCCATGTACATGTTAACATAATGAAGTAGGGGTGGGGTTAAAATGTTTTCAGCTTGGCCCACTTTGCAAAAGCAGTTTGGTTATTAAAATAATGGTTTTGGGAAGTGGGTCTTATCGCGGGCCAGCTTGACAAGGAGCAAAGTAATGTCATGGGGGAGTGATTTGCTGTCAAAATGCCTATTCAACATCTATTTCTTTTGACAGATTTCACTCACACATACTCACTCACTCACACATACTCACTCACTCACTCACACATACTCACTCACTCACTCACACATACTCACTCACTCACTCACTCACACATACTCACTCACTCACTCACACATACTCACTCACACATACTCACTCACTCACTCACAAACATAAAAAAATAATGGATATTTATTTATTAATCTGTCATTTTTTTATCACTTTAAATGTTATTTCCAGTGGATATCCATATTTGAGTAGGCACTCTGTTTTATTTTAAACAGAACCATATTTTATCTAACATCCTGAATATTCGAGAAATCTTATTAAAAGGTGGCAGCTTTTCTTTAATAAGATTTCATGAATATTCAGGCTGGTAGATGAAATAAAATATTGTTTACAATAAATGGAGTGTCTTCATGGATATCCACTAAAATGCATTTAATGTGATATATATATATATATATAATTTTGTATAATTTTATATATCAACAAACAGTATTTAGAAAAATAGTATGACAAATTGGAAAAAAGTTCTTGTGACGTGTTTCGTCTTTTAGGATTTAATTGGACTGGGCATTGTTGATGTTGCTAAATCTACACATGCATACGAAATGAGAGATGCTGGTAGTTTCAAAATTTTTGAACAATTTTTTTTTGAAAGAATATTTTTTTAATCTAGCCAAATTCATCTGTATTCTTTTTCTCTCCGTCACCTCTTTCTCTGACTATCCCACAAAATCTACCAAGAATGGTTATATATTCTAAGAGCCTGCATGCAAATTTACCATGGCTTAACTAGCGATCAAGGCACTTTCCAGAATCTTAGTGGATTATTTTCTCTTTTAAGCAAAGTAGCATTCCCTATGTCAAAATTGTGGTCAGTTTCATCACAGTGAATAACCAATGCATTTTGTGTGTTGTTTTTAAAGTATATTATTTTACCCACTAACTCAAGCGAAAAGAATTTATCTAAACTCAACATAAAATTTGTCACAACTAAATCTAAAACAATTAAAAACTTAATCATTAAGAAACAAAATTACAAGCCAAACCTTGAAAGAGGAATTTACTCTATCAAGTGCAGGAATTGCCAGTAAGAATACATTGGAGAAACCTTAAGTTTAATTGTGGTTGGGTGATAATAAAACATAGATGAGAATAATAGTATGAATATAAATAATGATAACACTTTATACCAGAAATTCAGAGACAATGTGATCTGGTGATAATAATAATAAAGATGGGGGTATTAGTCTGAATGTAAATAATGATAACTCCTCATCCCAGAAATTCAAACAAAAGGCGATCAGGTGATAATAACAATAATGATGAGGATATTAGTCTGAATGCAAATAATGATAACTCCTAATCCCAGAAATTCAAACAGAAGGTGATCAGGTGATAATAAGAATAATGATGAGGATATTAGTCTGGATGTAAATAATGATAACTCCTCATCCCAGAAATTCAAACAAAAGGCGATCAGGTGATAATAACAATAATGATGAGGATATTAGTCTGAATGTAAATAATGATAACACCTCATCCCAGAAATTCAGACAGAAGGTGATCAGGTGATAATAACAATAATGATGAGGATATTAGTCTGAATGCAAATAATGATAACTCCTCATCCCAGAAATTCAAACAGAAGGTGATCAGGTGATAATAACAATAATGATGAGGATATTAGTCTGAATGCAAATAATGATAACTCCTCATCCCAGAAATTCAAACAGAAGGTGATCAGGTGATAATAACAATAATGATGAGGATATTAGTCTGAATGCAAATAATGATAACTCCTCATCCCAGAAATTCAAACAGAAGGTGATCAGGTGATAATAACAATAATGATGACGATATTAGTCTGAATGTAAATAATGATAACACATCATCCCAGAAATTCAAACAGAAGGCGATCAGGTGATAATAACAATAACGATGAGGATATTAGTCTGAATGTAAATACTGATAACTCCTCATCCCAGAAATTCAAACATTAGGTGATCAGGTGATAATAAGAATAATGATGAGGATATTAGTCTGAATGTAAATAATGATAACACCTCATCCCAGAAATTCAAACAGGTGATCAGGTGATAATAAGAATAATGATGAGGATATTAGTCTGAATGTAAATAATGATAACACCTCATCCCAGAAATTCAAACAGGTGATCAGGTGATAATAAGAATAATGATGAGGATATTAGTCTGAATGTAAATAATGATAACACCTCATCCCAGAAATTCAAACAGGTGATCAGGTGATAATAAGAATAATGATGAGGATATTAGTCTGAATGTAAATAATGATAACACCTCATCCCAGAAATTCAAACAGGTGATCAGGTGATAATAAGAATAATGATGAGGATATTAGTCTGAATGTAAATAATGATAACTCCTCATCCCAGAAATTCAAACAGGTGATCAGGTGATAATAAGAATAATGATGAGGATATTAGTCTGAATGTAAATAATGATAACACCTCATCCCAGAAATTCAAACAGGTGATCAGGTGATAATAAGAATAATGATGAGGATATTAGTCTGAATGTAAATAATGATAACACCTCATCCCAGAAATTCAAACAGGTGATCAGGTGATAATAAGAATAATGATGAGGATATTAGTCTGAATGTAAATAATGATAACACCTCATCCCAGAAATTCAAACAGGTGATCAGGTGATAATAAGAATAATGATGAGGATATTAGTCTGAATGTAAATAATGATAACACCTCATCCCAGAAATTCAAACAGGTGATCAGGTGATAATAAGAATAATGATGAGGATATTAGTCTGAATGTAAATAATGATAACACCTCATCCCAGAAATTCAAACAGGTGATCAGTTGATAATAACAATAATGATGAGGATATTAGTCTGAATGTAAATAATGATAACACCTCATCCCAGAAATTCAAACAGAAGGTGATCAGGTGATAATAAGAATAATGATGAGGATATTAGTCTGAATGTAAATAATGATAACTCCTCATCCCAGAAATTCTCTACAATTTCTTGTCCTTTGTAGCTTTTAATCCATTTTGTCTTTTTGTCATCTCTCCTAAACCTTGTTCCGTCATCCATTTACTCAAGCTCAAGGTAGGTTATGCATTGTTTTCCTGTGTCCCTCTTGCCTTCCATCTGTCCTGTGAGTATCAATTTTTTCTAAGGCCCTCTCTCCCCTTTATGTGCCCTAGAAATTCCAACTCTCTCTTTCTGGTGCCACGTATATGTGTCCTTTCTTTTTCCATTTTCTCTAAATCTTCGTTGTTGCTCACATGTTCAATCCATAGTATTTTTAGATCATGTTGCTTCTAGTTTCTTCTTCATCTCTGAGGAGATTGTCCAGCATTCATTGCCATATAGGAGGACTGATATTACATAACAGTTCAGTACTCTTTTTTGTTGTTGTTACTGAAATTTTCCTGTTTCTTAATACTTTGCTTAGCTTTTGGGAGGCCTCGTTCACTATTCCAACGCACCTTCAGATTTCAATGCCACACTTTTCGTTCTCTGTTAAAACACTAACCAGATACTTAAATTGTTGTACTTATTTGATTTTGGAATATCCAATCTGCAATTTGTATGTTGGGCTGTTCCTTTCTCTAACAAACATGCATTCTGTCTTCCTGCAATTATTGTTAAGTTCTTTCGTCACACTTTCCTTCACTTCTGTAGGAGTTCTTGTAGTTTCCTTTCTACGTCTGCTCTCAACACAGTGTCATCTGCATATGTTTCTAAGGTTGTGGCTGCCAATAAGGAATCCTGGTAAAACTTCTAATTCTCTCAGAACCGACTCACTGGAAAAGTACGATGAGAAAACACATTTTTGCCTGACATCTCTCTATTTTTGTATATTTACGGAATTCATTTTCTATCCATGTGTAGGTGGTTTGCTGCGAGTATGGGTACTGGATTATTCTAATACCGTTCTTTTGGGATGTCAACGAACATTCGTTGCCACTTTGCCAATGTCAACAAATACTCATTGTCACTTTCGTAATGCTTGTTGTAGTAGAGACTTTGTAATCGCAGATAAAACTATAGTAACACCGTTGAACAATACTACTGTCACAAACCTTCGAATATCACTTGCACTAATAGTACCTGCTCCATAATACTCACTCGAAAAGTAACCACCAAACAGTGATCTGAATAGTAATCCGTATAGTGATCCCTATAGAGAAATAGTATAGTGAATAGTATAGAGAATAGTGATCCGTATAGTAATAGAGGATAGAGTAGAAATAGTGATCCGAATAGTAATCCGTATAGTGATCCCTATAGAGAAATAGTATAGTGAATAGTATAGAGAATAGTGATCCGTATAGTAATAGAGGATAGAGTAGAAATAGTGATCCGAATAGTAATCCGTATAGTGATCCCTATAGAGAAATAGTATAGTGAATAGTATAGAGAATAGTGATCCGTATAGTAATAGAGGATAGAGTAGAAATAGTGATCTGAATAGTAATCCGTATAGTGATCCCTATAGAGAAATAGTATAGTGAATAGTATAGAGAATAGTGATCCGTATAGTAATAGAGGATAGAATATAAATAGTGATCCGAATAGTAATCCGTATAGTGATCCCTATAGAGAAATAGTATAGAGAATAGTGATCCGTATAGTAATAGAGGATAGAGTAGAAATAGTGATCCGAATAGTAATCCGTATAGTGATCCCTATAGAGAAATAGTATAGTCAATAGTATAGAGAATAGTGATCCGTATAGTAATAGAGGATAGAGTAGAAATAGTGATCTGAATAGTAATCCGTATAGTGATCCCTATAGAGAAATAGTATAGTGAATAGTATAGAGAATAGTGATCCGTATAGTAATAGAGGATAGAGTAGAAATAGTGATCTGAATAGTAATCGGTATAGTGATCCCTATAGAGAAATAGTATAGTGAATAGTATAGAGAATAGTGATCCGTATAGTAATAGAGGATAGAGTAGAAATAGTGATCCGAATAGTAATCCGTATAGTGATCCCTATAGAGAAATAGTATAGTGAATAGTATAGAGAATAGTGATCCGTATAGTAATAGAGGATAGAGTAGAAATAGTGATCTGAATAGTAATCCGTATAGTGATCCCTATAGAGAAATAGTATAGTGAATAGTATAGAGAATAGTGATCCGTATAGTAATAGAGGATAGAGTAGAAATAGTGATTTGAATAGTAATCCATATAGTGATCCCTATAGAGAAATAGTATAGTGAATAGTATAGAGCATAGTGATCCGTATAGTAATAGAGGATAGAGTAGAAATAGTGATCTGAATAGTAATCCGTATAGTGATCCCTATAGAGAAATAGTATAGTGAATAGTATAGAGAATAGTGATCCGTATAGTAATAGAGGATAGAGTAGAAATAGTGATCTGAATAGTAATCCGTATAGTGATCCCTATAGAGAAATAGTATAGTGAATAGTATAGAGAATAGTGATCCGTATAGTAATAGAGGATAGAGTAGAAATAGTGATCTGAATAGTAATCCATATAGTGATCCCTATAGAGAAATAGTATAGTGAATAGTATAGAGAATAGTGATCCGTATAGTAATAGAGGATAGAGTAGAAATAGTGATCTGAATAGTAATCCATATAGTGATCCCTATAGAGAAATAGTATAGTGAATAGTATAGAGAATAGTGATCCGTATAGTAATAGAGGATAGAGTAGAAATAGTGATCTGAATAGTAATCCGTATAGTGATCCCTATAGAGAAATAGTATAGTGAATAGTATAGAGAATAGTGATCCGTATAGTAATAGAGGATAGAGTAGAAATAGTTATCTGAATAGTAATCCATATAGTGATCCCTATAGAGAAATAGTATAGTGAATAGTATAGATAATAGTGATCCGTATAGTAATAGAGGATAGAGTAGAAATAGTGATCTGAATAGTAATCCATATAGTGATACCTATAGAGAAATAGTATAGTGAATCGTATAGAGAATAGTGATCCGTATAGTAATAGAGGATAGAGTAGAAATAGTGATCTGAATAGTAATCCATATAGTGATCCCTATAGAGAATAGTTTGGGACGAGAATAGAGATCTTTATAGTAAATGTTATATCCCATACTAATAGGAATATATACTTGAAAAACAAGGTGGATAAAATTAGTAAAGGTTTATTGTAAACAAAAAAACCAGTACAATAAGAATAATGGTAACAGTTATGCACAAAGTCATCACAAGTCAATCAAGTAGTGAGTGCTACTATTGGAAGGTCGGTAGTTCTCGCATAAGTCTGAGTCATACTCAATAGATCCCGGCTAGTCTCCGTAGTCCGTTGACTTACAGATACTTATAGTTAGTTGCTAACTATAGTGTAGTCACTCATGGGGGTGACAGGCTATTCCATTACATCAGTAATAGAGGATAGAATAGAAAGAGTGATCCTTTAGATGCCATGCTAATTCCCTTATATACAGTTCCTTTGCGATCACGTGGTTTACTTATTGGAAATGGAATCACCTGTGTTTGCTCACTGGCGATCTGTGTTCAAACTCAAGTTTCGGCAGTGACGCTTTATTCTTATATAACACCTTCCCAAATATGTCAAAGTTACGTAGCAGTTCTTTGTGTCATACCTTATCAACGAATTTCTTCTTTTATGTGCCGTGACCCTCCACATTTTCCTGTCCCTTGTAGGCTCTTAATAAATTCTGTCTTTTTGTTATTTCTCCCAAACCCTGTTCTGCTATCCATCTGCACGACCTCATCAAGTATGTTACATGCTGCTTTCCTCTGTTCGTGGGTCAACAGCTAGCTAACTAGAATCACCGTGGTGAAGGCAACGGGAAACCACTCCACTCTCAATGCCAAGAAACATCATGGCAATTACCAAACGCCTTCACATAATCTACAAAATGTAGTTATATTTGCATTTGTATTGCTCTCTTCGTCTATTGTGTCATGTCCCTTCAAGACGATCGGGATCATGGCTCTCTACAGTTTCCTGACCTTTGTACTTTTGGGAGGAAAAAGCCGAATTGTAATATGTAATAAAACAGGTTTTTTTTTTTTACATACTTTATTAAACTTGGCGAAATTAGTCATATTTATTTGGCTTAGTGCAACACAAAGCCAAATTTGTGGAAAATAGGGTGGAAAGAATGTTTTGCGCCAATCTGGCATGTGGGGAGGGCTCAAAAAGTTGCATTAAAAAAATTCAGTTATTTTGTAGGAATCTGGGGGGTTGAACTTGAACACCAATGCTTTTCGTCACTGATGGGCAAAAACAATTAGAAATCCTCTTTCTTGGCAGATTTCCAAGTCAGCAAGAACCAACCTGCTCTAAACTAAAACATTCACACACAAACACACACACACACACACACACATACGCGCGTGCACACACACACACACTGATGTCGTTGCATGAACACACACATATACACACTGTTGTTGTTGAATGAACACGCACATACACACACACACATACTGATGTTGTTGCATGAACACGCACATACACATACACACACACATACACACACATACTGATGTTGTTGCATGAACACGCACACACACACATACACACATGCACACACACATATGCACACACACACACACGTGCACACACATACTGATATTGTTGCATGAACACGCACATACACATACACACACATGCACACACACATACACACACGTGCACACACATACTGATATTGTTGCATGAACACGCACATACACATACACACACATGCACACACACATACACACACATACTGATGTTGTTGCATGAACACGCACATACACACACATACACACATGCACACACACATATGCACACACACACATACACACACATACTGATGTTGTTGCATGAACACGCACATACACACATGCACACACACACACATGCACACACACACACATGCACACACACATGCACACGCATACTGATGTTGTTGCATGAACACGCACACATACACACACATGCACACACATGCACACACACATGTACACACACACATGCACACACATACTGATATTGTTGCATGAACATGCACACACATATGTACAGGAAATAAGCACAGATGTGTTCATTCAAACACACATGGATTGAAATTAATGTATATACATATACGCATGCAAGCACATTTACACACAAACGCATAGAAATATATTCATGCTACACACACACGCACACAGATTGAAATTAATGAACACAAATATAGGCACTCACATATAGAAAGTAACATTATTACACACACACACAAATAAATTTATGCTTGCAGATATACACATACACACAGATTGAAATTAATGCACACACATATATTCACGCAGACATACAAACTGACAATATCACAGACACACAGAGATGCATGCAAGATTACTTTTAATAAATGACTATAAATGCAGAGTGTAGTATGTGAAAAAATATATGTCCCATTGTGCGTCTCATGGTGCAGGCATGCATGTGCATGCTGCGAGAACTTAGGGTGGTGTCACAGGCATTGTATGGAAAATTGAATCAGCGACCCAATTACAAAATTGAGTGAAATATATTTATTGTTTACTTCCCACTAATGCTCTTGGGAAAGGAAGGAACACACATCACTGTCCCATCACTTGATATCATAAAACTCACATGAAACAATAGGTAATGAAGTGAAGCTTGTGTGATTAAGCAATTAGGAAAACGACTTCCCCATAACTACCTAACCTACTTATAATCTACCATTGTCTCTAGACAAATCAAACAGTCAATCATTTATATATAGAGAGTGAGAGAGAGAGAGAGAGAGAGGGGTGTGTGTATGTGTGTAGAGAGAGAGTGCTGATATACTGTATCAGTTTACTGTTTCAGACCATAAATATATATACATATATATATATATATATATATATATATATATAATCCACAAACAGACTGTTTTGCTGTATCACAGCTCATCAGTGTCACTAGACATCCAATTCAAGCTGGGACTGAAACCCAACCAATTTGGTATCAGTCAGAGATATGTGTGTGTGTGTATATGTGTATATATATATATATATATATATATAAATGTAAAAGTGAACATAGAAGTCAACACTTAGAGGCGACAGTCTGTTTCATGCTAGATGCAATCGTCAGGCAACGACGATTGCATCTAGCATGAAACAGACTGTCGCCTCTAAGTGTTGACTTCTATGTTCACTTTTACATTTACACACGCTCTATCTCTGATATTGAGCACTTTATCCCATAAATATAGCACACTTTAAGACTATATTTCTTCCTATATATATATATATACACACACACACATGACTATATATACACACACATGACTATATATATATATATATATACATACACACACACATGACTATATATATATACACACATGACTATATATATATATATATATATAAGCAGACACACATAGTTATGGAAATCACATGAACCTCAATAACTCGAATTTGCTTTTAACAATTTTTGTCAAATTTTAAACAATTAAATTAGATGTGAAAACAAAACTGGAATTAATTTTTTCAATAGCTTCAACATATTTTGTTAAAGTTATTGGAATTATTATAAAACCATAGTCTGTGATTATTATTCAGATCCATATAAACACTTTATTTCAATAACAAAATAATAAAATCAACAGTTGATCAACATCTATAATAGAACTAATAACAAATATATATGATAAGCCTTTGAAACATTTACATCTTAATATGGTCACCCTTCTTCTCAATAACAGCTAGCAATCTTTTATCCATTGATTTTGTTAAATTTCTTACTTCAGCAGATTCAATTTTCGACATTGTAATTTTATTTACTTTGTATAAGATTGTTTTGCTGTCATATTGTTTGTCACCCTCATATGATTTCATCTTCACAACTGACCATAGATTTTCAATTGGATTCAGATCGGGACTTGATGGTAGTTATTCAATTATCTTCTCTCCTGTAAACTTAAAAAATTCACAGTTCACTTTAGATACATGAGAAGGAGTACTGTCATGTATAAATACACACTTCACTTTGAAACTTTGAGGCTGCACTTTTAGCAGTCATAAGAAAGTCTTGTCCATGGAAGCACAATAGTTAGCACTGTTCAGTTTAACTCCTCCATAGATTTGAATGGTTCAATAATAGTTTAGTTGACAATTCCAGCCTATATCATGAAACTGCCGCCTCTTTACTGCCTTCTTTTAGCCACAGGCGCATTTGCATCGGATAAAATCCATCCTTTGGCCTATCGATCAGGTCCATCAAGTGTCACCTGAGATTCATTCATAAAAATTACTTCAGAAAAATCAATTTTTCTTGTGTTTCCTGGTCCAATTTTGATGATTTAAATTATTTGCTTTACTAGGAGGAGTTTGTTGAGGAGATTTCTTGACAAATCCCAATTTGCGAAAGTATCCTACTTGACTCTTTCAATTCCTGCCTGTTCAAAAGACCTGAGCACTGGTCAAAAGTGGTTGAATCACTATAACTCAATTTAGTTTATGTTCCCCTCTCCAAGAAAAAGTTCATAAAGCCTTTTCCTTTGCTTTTAGTTCTCAATTTAGTTATATTTTCCAAAGCCCTCTTCATCGTTCGATGATCTCTGTGAAGCTCCATTGATATCTCCAATGTGAACATTTCCTCACGCAATAACTTTGATATTTGTTATTTTCTGTTTTCCAACAGTTGTTAGATCCTTTCCATTACACAAGTTTCAATATATATTATGGAAAAAAAGAAAACATTAGTTTATATTAGATTTCAGAGGACGTAAATAAATATGAGTTTAATCAGTATATATATGGCACACATGAGTATGTATGAATATATATATATATATATATATATATATATATATATATATATATGACCGACACGAGTATGTATGAATATATATATATATATATATATATATATATATATGACACACACGAGTATGTATGAATATATATATATATATATATATATATATATATATATGACACACACGAGTATGTATGAATATATATATATATATATATATATATATATATATATATATATATATATATGTATATATGTATATATATATATGTATATATGTATATATATATAGGTAAAATGAGAACAAATAGAGTACAATTCCAATGTTGTAACATTTAGTGTTCAGACTGAGATTTTATTAATAAATCTAATAACTTCAATTAAACATGTTGAAACTATGTAAAAATTTAACACAAGCTTTGTTTTGACATCTAAATTAACTGTTTAAAACATAACAAAAATTTATCAAAGCAAGTTTGAGTTATTGAGGTTTATGTGTTTTGCATAATAACTGAAGATGGACTGTATATATATATATATATATATATATATATATATATATATATATATATATATATTTATTTTGAACAAAAAAAATATTAAAAAATTAAAATCTTCAGACACACTGGGTTGTATATTAATATTCTTTTGTTTTTATTATTATTTCATTTAGATTCCTCGATTAGTTTCGGCCAACATGGCCATCATCAGGAGAAAAAAAATTTCTGCTTGCTGGTAGCAGTGAACTACAGAAATGAATGTCATGATGGAGAAAATGAACTTTTGTCTGTAGTTTTCATTTGTTTTTTTTGTTTTTTTTAACATGAATTTTGGTTAGTCCTTGTGTTGGTCAAACAATTTATTTAGATTTAAAAGCCTTTTAAATCTAAATAAATTGTTCACTCACCAGTAATTTGCAATCACCTGGTGAGATGCATTGAAACGCACCGAAACCCAATTGCAATTGTGTAGTGATTTGGACATGTTTTTGATGTAATATCCTAAAATGAAAATATTATTCTACTTTTGTACTGAACACTCTTTTAAATTAAATGTTACAACATTGGAATTGTACTGCATTTGTTCTCATTTTACCTATATATATATATATATATATATATATATATATATATATATATATATATATTCATACATACTCATGTGTGTGTGCATATATATATATATATATATATATATATATATAGATGTATATATATCGATATATTCATACATACTCGTATGTGTGCACACACACATATATATATATATATTCATACATACTCGTGTGTGTCATATATATATATATATATATTCATACATACTCATGTGTGCGTGCATATATATATTTATATATATATATATAGATCTATATATATCTATATATTCATACATACTCGTATGTGTGCATATATATATATATAAAATATATATATATACACATATATATATATATATATATATATATATTCATACATACTCGTGTGTGTCATATATATATATATTCATACATACTCATGTGTGTGTGTATATATATATATATATCTATAGATCTATATATATCTGTATATTCATACATACTCATGTGTGTGTGCATATATATATATATATATATATATATATATATATATATATATATATAGATCTATATATATCTAAAATATTCATACATACTCGTGTGTGTGCACATATATATATATATATCTATATATATATATTCATACATACTCATGTGTGTGTGCATATATATATATATATATATATATATATATATATATAGATGTATATATATCGATATATTCATACATACTCGTATGTGTGCACACACACATATATATATATATATTCATACATACTCGTGTGTGTCATATATATATATATATATATTCATACATACTCATGTGTGCGTGCATATATATATTCATATATATATATATAGATCTATATATATCTATATATTCATACATACTCGTATGAGTGCATATATATATATATAAAATATATATATATACACATATATATATATATATATATATATATATATATATATATATATATATATATATATTCATACATACTCGTGTGTGTCATATATATATATATATATATATTATTCATACATACTCGTGTGTGTCATATATATATATATATTCATACATACTCATGTGTGTGTGTATATATATATATATATATCTATAGGTCTATATATATCTGTATATTCATACATACTCATGTGTGTGTGCATATATATATATATATATATATATATATATAGATCTATATATATCTAAAATATTCATACATACTCGTGTGTGTGCACATATATATATATATATATCTATATATATATATTCATACATACTCGTGTGTGTCATATAATCATACATACTCATGTGTGTGTGCATATATATATATATATATATATATATATATATATATATATATATATATATATATCTTTAATACCAACTCTCATTTTCTGAGAACACCTGTCTGCTATGCCAAAGCCTGTTTGAGCAGGTGTCTGTGACAGGCTTTGGCATTATGTTTGTTCAACACCCGTATTATACTGAGAGGGCTTTAGTTTCTTCTTGAACGATGCCAGTACACTCATATCCTCGGTCATGGTGGCCTGTGACTTCATACCAGACTCACATACATTAGAAATTTATAAGATGCACGATGAGGAAGGAAGACTTTTGATGCTTAAAGGAAATATTAAAGTGAATAGAGACAGAGAAAAGGACAGGAAATCTTGGAGAGCTATAACCGCCCTCGTCTTGAAGGGACACATCAAATAGAAAAAGAAGTAAAAAAAAATATATGCACACATATATTAGTCATTTCCTCTCATTCTCTATAGAACATTGGGCTCTTTTTGATGCCCCATCCGAATGGAAGCTGACTAGGCATAGCAGAAGTTGTGTTCATTTGGACGTGCAAAAATAGTAGGAGTTTAGAAGTGGGAATTTGGATTCACAAGTGTTTCCCATCCGTATGTTTCCACACTTTTATATCAGTGCGATCCGGTTTTAAATAAGGTAGCTGAAATAAATACGGTTAAAAAAAAATATAGCCTCTACTAAAATAATGGTATCCACAAAAATAATGTTTGAAATAATCAAAATATGTTGTATGTAAAAAAAATAAATTCCATTAATATATATATATATATATATATATATATATATATCCCATTAATATATATATTTATAGACATCCACATACAAGCATCAGTGTAGCTAGACGACCGATTGCTTAATATATATATATATATATATATATATATATATATATATATAGTATAAGATGACAATTGGAAAAAAAAAACTTAGATTTTTTCGACGTGTTGCATCTTCCGACTTTTTCAAGGCAAAAATGAAATCAAAATGTTTTTGTTGTTATAGTGACATTACAAAATCCAAATTTAAAAAAGAGAGAGACTCTTCTGCATAAGCCTCTTTCTGGTTAATGTAAATTTCCTTCATACTGAGAGTTTTCTTTTCTTTCCATGTTGACAAAATAGTTAAATTCCCAGATCAATTGTGGACAAGACAAATTGGTATAAGATGACAACTGTAAAAAAATCATAGTTTTTTGCTGATGCATTTCCTCTTCTGGCTTATTCAAGGCAAAAATGAAATCGAAATGTTTTTGTTTTTCTAGTTCCATTATAAAATCCAAATTTAAAAATCAGAAAGTCTCTTCTGTATAAGCCTCTTTCTGGTTAATGTAAGAGCACTTTATCCCATAAATATAGCACACCTTAAGAGTATATTTCTTCATATATATATATATATATATATATATATATATATATGAAGAAATATACTCTTAAGGTGTGCTATATTTATGGGATAAAGTGCTCAATATCAGAGATACAGCGTGTGTAAATATAAAAGTGAACATAGAAGTCAACACTTAGAGGCGACAGTCTGTTTCATGCTAGATGAAATCGGCAGGTGGCCTGATGATTGCATCTAACATGAAACAGACTCTCGCCTCTAAGTGTTGACTTCTATGTTCACTTTTATATATATATATATATATATATATATATATATATATATATGATGGAGTAATGTATAGTGGTTTGGACTGAAGAATCAGAGGGTGCAGTTCAAATTTTAGTCAAGTTCATTGCATTCTATACATCATAATACCCTTGAGAGAAGTATGAATATATCCCTTCCCCCCAGCTATGGGTAAATAGCAGGACTAACTAGGCCCTATAGTCTTGGTTGGCAACCAGTCCAGGAGAAGGAAAACTGAATTCAAACCACCTGCTGCCTTTTAGATTTGTTTCTTTAACGTCTGAGAATAGGGATGGGGTAACCCCAACATGCCCGGCACAAAAGGAAACAGCAAGCCATTGCACTATTCTACTGTGAATGTAGTAACGTGCAGAGGTTTGGTGATGTTTGAATAAAGTAGTGGGGAGAGGGAGACAGCCTTAGTGCTGAGAAATGTGAGAAAGGAAGACATTTTATATATGTAAAAACAGATGAAACATGAAATAAACACTTAAATATAAACTAAATTTTTTATTTCTCTTTTTCAATGGATGTCCTCCCAAAATGGATGCCCAGGAGCATCGCACTATTGCTTGAATGTCACCATGAAGCACAATTGTGCAATGGAGAAGAGTGGAAACCACAGAGGTGCAAAATGTGCTAACTTAATAAATGCATGGCTATATTTGCATTCCGTAAGAAGCAAAGATGTACTTAAGTCCAGAGGCATTGATAATAGATATTTAGGCCATGTAAGTATATACATGACTACATATAAAGGAGAGTGATTTATATAGTGTAGATATTTTTTAAGGCATTTTTTTTAATGTTTATACGTTCTTTTTATCGATACAAATATTTAAGTAAATGCTCTGTTTTTATAATAAACAGTATTAACAACATTTACCGGCCTGAGTGTCAGAGAAAGTTTCATTGAAAATATGCATCCTCGAACAGTTCTGTATAGGATTCTGGTTCTATATATGTTGGTCCCGTATAGGATACAGGTTTGATTCCTGTCGGAGGATGCATATTTTCTATGAAAATTTCTCGGATATTCAGGCCGGTAAATGTTGTTAATACTGTTTATTATAAAAACAGAGCATTTACTTAAATATTTGTATCTATAAAAAGAACGTATAAACATAAAAAAATGTCTTAAAAAATAATTGTCGGACTTTTTTCCATTTCATAATGTGTGACGTCATAGTGTAGATAGTATAAAATGTATACGGAAACTTGTTCATCA
>OZ038483.1:109176338-109208838 GCA_964036315.1 Acanthosepion esculentum | reverse complement strand
CCACAAATGTTTTTGGTTATAATATGGATTTATTTATTTAATTTAAAAAAAAATATATATTATACTTTATTTTCCATATTTTTTGCTACACACGTTTCAGATCTTGTGACTGTCATCAGGCGAAGAATGGTTATTTCCACATATTATTTAAAGGAATTAATTTTTTTTCTTTATGTTTTCCTATGTTTAACAATTGTCTTTTGCATGTGGTAGTAATCAAAATTCTTCTTAGACTGATGTTCCTCTGCTTAAGGGGTAATAAAACAATTAGGATTAGTCAGAGAAAAGGGGGGGGGGCTTTGTTCTTAATTTTTAATGACCCACTGTATCTTTTTAAACCTATCTCCATTTTTGTGTATTGTTTGAGTGTGTTTTTGTTAGTATGTATATTTAGTATTTTTAGTGTTTTTGTTAGTATGTATATTTAGTATGTATATTTAGAAATATATGATAAATTGGAAGATTTTTAGTAATGTGTTTCATCCATTAGGATTTCATTGGACTGGGCTTTGTTGATGTTGTCCTGTCTAGACATGCACAAGAAACGAGAGATATTAGTAGTTTCAAAATTTTTTAAAAGAATATTTTTTAAATATATTTTTTCAGTCAAGCCAAATTCATCTATTTTTTTTTCCTTTTTCCTTCCATCACCTTTGTGTCTGATTATCTCATATTGCGTCAACAGAAAATCTACCGAGAATGGTGATATATTGTAAGTGCCTGGTCACAAATTTACCGTGGCTGAACTAGAGATCAAGGCACTTTCCAGATATTTTCCTGGATATGTATATACACATTCCTTTTCCATACATATATATATTGTTTTATTACAATCAAATAGTATATATACACAGATATACATACATATATATATATATATATATATATATATATATACATACATATATATATATATATATATATATATATATATATAAATATAAAAGTGGACATGGAAGTCAGCACTTAGAGGCGATAGTCTGTTTCATGCTAGTGCAATCGTCAGGCGACTAGTGCTGTTATTTTTCTCGGCTCTATATATATATATATATATGTTATAAAATCACTACAAAAATAGCCATTTTGTTTCAACACCTCCGGTGTCTTATCAAGTGATGATGTTGAACTGGAGGTGTTGAAACAAAATGGCTATTTTTTAATGATTTTATAACATATTTATCTTATAATTTTTAAATAAACAATTATATCTGCTCTACTCTGTATTGAGCACTCTTTTAAGAATAGTAATTGTTGGTTATTGGAATTTAATCTTTATACACCAATCCTAGACTTGTATATATATATATATATATATATATATATATATAAACATCACTTATCGAATACTTCTTTTTTATATGCTATGTTCCTTCAGGACATAGATGATCATGGCTCGCCACAATTTCCTGTGTTGTAGCTCTTAATAATTTTTGCCTTTTTGTTATTTCTCCTAAACCCTTTTCTGTGATCCATTTACTCAAGTTTACTAGGTAGGTTATGCATAGTCTTCTTTTATCCTTCCCTTTTGCCTTCAATCTGTTCTGTGAATGTCAGATTTTCAAAGCCCTCTCCCCTCATTATATGGCCTAAAAATTTCAACTGTCTCTTCCTGATGTTAACTATGGTGATTTTCATAGCTTAGCTTAGATGTGGCACCAAGTCGAAATTATGGAGCACCCAGTGAGAATCAGATGCTGCTTTCCTCTTGCCTTCAATTTGAGTATCAAATTTTCCAAGCCTCGTTACATACCCTAGAAATGTCAACTGTGTCTTTCTGATGTTAAGTATAAATTTCCTTTTTGTTTCCATCTTCTCTAAAACCTTGTCACTTTCTCACATGTTTGGTCCATGGTACAAGCTAATAAATAAATTCATGCAATTACTTCTGTGACAAGGGCAGTAATGCCTGCAACAATCCTTCCAAATCTGATGACCCTGGGGTCATGCATGGTTACAGGGATGGAGCACTAATGCATTTAACCCAGAACCATACCTTACCATGTCACAATGGCAGAAGACCCAATCCTCACAGATTGAGCCTCTTAATATATTTATTGCCTAATTTCTGTTGGGATAAAATCAGTTTTATAATGTATGCCAATATATATATGTATATATATATATATATATATATATATATATATATATATATAAGGCATGGTGGTGTGATGGTTAGTGGCTCAGACTGAGGAATCAAATAGCTGAATTTGAATTCTAGTCAAGTTCATTGCATTCACATATGTGCAAATATCCTTAGCAAAGGCAACTTTTCTCCCTCCAACTATGGGTTAAATAGTAGGATGGAATAAGGTCTTATAGGTTCTACCTATCTAAACACACACACACAGACATTATATATATATATATATATATATATATATATATATATATATATATATATATAAAGACATTTATGATATGTTTAACGTTCTTTTTATAGATACAAGTATTTAAGCAAATGCTCTGTTTTATAATAAACAGTATTAAATAACATTTACTGGCCTGAATGTCCGAGAAATTTTCATTCAGGCCGGTAAATGTTATTTAATACTGTTTATTATAAAACAGAGCATTTGCTTAAATACTTGTATCTATAAAAAGAACGTTAAACATATCATAAATGTCTTTAAATAAATTGTCGGACTTTGTCCAATTCAAAAATATATATATATATATATATATATATATATATATATATACACACACAGAGGGTGAAATAGATAAATTATCATCTAAATTACACAAATGAAAATAGTACTGACATCTCATTTGAACAAACATATTTACCAACATTATGCAAAAATATTTACTAGAGAGAGATTCATTCAATACAATTGCCACTGGCTTCAACTACTGCCTCCAGATGACTTCAGTATCTCCTACAACTTTTCTGGATGATCTCCTTTTTTTAAGTTGGTGAATGCTGCTATAATCCTTGCCTTCAGTTCATCTACGGTTTTACAAGGAGGTTTGTTGGTCTATCGCTCAACTGCGCCCCACAGATAATAATAAAGGGGATTGCTGTCTGGGAAGTTAGGTGGCCAGATGTAAGGGGTGATGTGGTTGCAGAAATTGTCTGACAGCCATGTCAGGGTTCTCCCGTTGGTGTAGAATCCTGTTGCCAGACATAGGGTCTTCCAGCAGCCACTCATATCAGCATTACCACCTCAAGGCACTTGGTATAGGCCTCTGTATTGAGTTTGAGGCCCTGTGGAAAGCTGAATGGAGGCATAATATTGCCATCACTAGTGATCACTCCAAACACCTTTGTAATCAACATTAGACTTATCAAATACTTTCCATATTCTCTGTACTGTTCTCAGATTGACACCTAAATACTCTGAAATGTTTGTATTCGAGATTCCGATACAAATTCCAAGCAGTACAGTATGCCATTTACAAATTTCTGGTACAGTGAATTGTCATAGTCTATATATATATATATATATATATATATATATATATATATATATATATATATATATATATATATATTTCAATAAATATACATAATACTTCACACTTCACACCAACATTATGACTTGGAGTTTCATGCACCATATGTATATATATATATATATATATATATATATATATATATATATTTGAACAAAAAATCATGGAACACCCAAAATTGTAGAAATCAATTTTTGGGTTGAATTGAATTTAACTTAAACGAGAAATGCACAGTGTGAATTAGCTTATTAACAACACTTCTGTGTTATCTAACATGCAAATATTTGAACAAAAATGTTATACCAGAGAATTTATATATTGTTTTAAAACAATATATATATATATATATATATATATATATATATTTAAAGACATTTTTTTTTTTTTTTTTTTTTTTTTTTTATATTATGTTTAACGTTCTTTTTATAGATACAAGTATTTAAGCAAATGCTCTGTTTTATAATAAACAGTATTAAATAACATTTACCGGCCTGAATGTCCGAGAAATTTTCATAGAAAATTTTCGCTCTCCGACAGGAATCGAACCTGTATCCTATACGGAACCATCATTTAATGTCTTTAAATAAATTGTCGGACAATGTCCAATTCTAAAATATATATATATATATATATATATATATATATATGTATATATATGGTTTTGGTATCTTATACTTGTGTAATCAGTGTGTCATAGGCCAGTAAAAATAAGTACAGGTTTTTCTAATTACCAAGTGCTTTATACCTGTGGCAGATTGAGACAGGAAATGTTTGCATTTTTTTTATAAACTTCACCAGTGCCATCTTATGGCATTTGATGAAACCAACTGGGGTAATCATATTTCCGGTTTCTTTTTCTTTTTCTTTTTTTTTTATTATTTGTTATTATTATTATTTTATATATTGATTTTAATTCATTTTCACACAATACATCCCTGTCGAAACACACATATGATTGAAAAATTGGAGAAATGGATGCCGATTTGGAGAAAGGAGAAACTCTAAGCTGATGAGAGCAATTCTAAGGGTATCATTTGTCAAAAAAGCAAAGTGATTTCAATCCCTGCCCTCATCACTTTCTATTTATGCCATCAACTCTCCTTTTAAATTAAGATTTTGTTTCTATACTTTATCTGTTTACTATTGCGTTTATCTTTTTTTTGTGCTAGATTTAATGATTTTCTTATTGGTTTTGTGTGGGACACGTAATGAGAAAGGAGGGCCTGGAGAATCTGATACTCACAGGTTGAATAGAGGGAAAAAAGAGACAAGAGAAAGCAATGCATGACATACCTGGTGGGCTTAAGGAAATGGATGGCAGATCTTGGTCTGAGGCTGTTGGCAGAGGTACAAAACTTATTGTGTACCACAAGGGATAGGAGGAAGTGGAGAGCCATGATCGCTTATGTCATGAAAGCCCACAGCACATAAAAAAAAAAGAAGAATGAACTTGTGCACAAAGTATTAATGTTTAAATAAACAATCATATGGTTGTCCAGGAACAGTTTAATCCATCTTAAATAGATTACTATAGGGAAAATAGTTTCAGTTTACGAATATTTCAGGTCATGAATGGCCTTGAGGAATTAATTAAATTCATGAACCAAGGCTCCACAGTATATATAAAGTATATTTATACTTTATATATATGGTGTATATATTTATATATTTATATAGCAAGAATTATTTAAACAGGTGTTTTTTTTTGTTTTGATTCTTAGATTAACATCACCCCACACAAGGCAGTAAAGCAACTAAGACACAAGGGGTTACAGGATGTGGAAGAATTAGGAACAGAAACATTAATAATGAGCGGAAAAGGAAAAAGTAATCACGACAGTAGATAGCAATTGACATTGCATTTAAATTTCTGCAGATTAAAGTTGGCTGAAAAGCATGGAGCCAGAAGGGAGTTCCACAATTGAGAAGTGTGAGAAAAGAAACTGTTAGCATCAAACTTGCGGCTACATCTAGCCAGTTCAACTGTAAATTGGTGAGATCTTGATGCCAGTCTTGTATTGCATTTAAATTCAAGAAGTCCAGGTACCATAGCGAAGAGTTCATCTGAACAATAATCCTGAAAGTGTTTATAGAAAAGGCAGAGAGAGGCAACATTACAGTGGTGCAAAAATGACTGCAGACAAGCTGCCAGATCAGGACTGTTAATATTGCTGATTCTTTGGTGTTTATCAAGGAGCTCAAGGTCAATAGCAGGGGCACTGGACCATATGTGGCCGCAGTATTCTAACCACGGATGTATGATAGACTGATAGATAAATAGGATAGATTCTGGAGAGAAAAATTGTCTCACACGACACAGTGAACCAAATTTCTTAGCAGCTGACCTAGCAATTGATTCAATATAGTTTTACCATTTCATATCAGCTGAGAACGTTAGTCCAAAATGGTGCAAGAAGTCACTTTCCTGGAGGTTAGCATCAGCCATGCTGATGGAAGGCAGAGTGGTGTCTCTCAGATGGCTAAACATTAAATGCAACGTCTGTCAGTAATGTTTCCAGTTCATTTATTAAGTTTTTTCCAACTTCTGTCTAAGTTGTTTTATGCCAAAATTAAAATTGGTAAATATTCCAAAGTTAATATTTTTTTCAGCCAAGTAATTTCAAATATCACTAGAGTCATTATCAAGAGCTGCGTGCTCTGTCTATTGATGAAAATGTGTTTCACTAATTCCAACGTGACTGGAACCAATTTCAAGTCACTGAAAGGTTTACAATGGTCAATCTGAATTTTAAAAAAAACATTCATGTAAAAATTCAGTTTGTTTGTACTGTTTAACAAAACTTGTTTAACATATATATATATATATATATATATATATATATATATTTATTTATTATAATTTTATCATATAGACAAAACCATTTTACTCACAACAAAGCATTTTAACTGCACATCCGGACTTGCCTACAAACAGGATCGTTCATAACCATTTTCGACCCTCACCCGTAGATGTGCAGTTAAAATGCACTGAAACCAAGTTACATCTTTGTTGTGAGTAAAATGGTTTTGTCTATATGATAAAATTATAATAAATAAATAATTATCGCTCTACTACCTTTTTTGAATTAACGCTGCGAACATTGGAATTTATATATTACTTTCGTTCTCATCGCATCGTATATATATATATATATATATATATATATATATATATATATGTATGTATTATATAGAAAATTTAATTCTGTAACAATGTAATTTGTAAACAATGACTTCTATTGCTAATACTGCAAAGCTTTTTCATGAATTGAGCCCTGTTGTTCATTGGCAGGTTCATTCAAAGGAAAAATACGTTAAATTAAGCCTTCCTCTCAACTGGGCGCTGATAG
Source organism: Acanthosepion esculentum (assembly GCA_964036315.1). Taxonomy (NCBI): domain Eukaryota; kingdom Metazoa; phylum Mollusca; class Cephalopoda; order Sepiida; family Sepiidae; genus Acanthosepion; species Acanthosepion esculentum. The sequence goes on along the minus strand of OZ038483.1, from coordinate 109,202,032 downwards.
CTCAGGAGTAAAATCTCCAACTGATGCCAAATCATTTGGGTAATAATAATTTCAAATGTATATCATTGCTTGAACCGGCTTCTAATGCTCTGGAGTGAGTGGCTTGGTGATAGTAGTCGTGGCTCCAGGGGACACAGTCGTATGGTTAAAGTGAATCTCAGTAGAGTTCCACCACGGAATATGTGAGTGAGCGGCGCTATATTAAGTCTGATTTGCTATCTCTTCATCACCGAGGCCTGTTGGAACAGTTGGTATGGTGTTTGCTTGACAACCTGTCAGGGTTTCAATTCTCGGTAGTGGATGCGCACTGCTGATGAGTCCCAAATATAGGACGAAACGGCCGTCCAGTGCTTTCTGCATTCTGTAGAGTTTTCAGACTCGATGAATCACTTAAATATAATTATCAAATTCTCCTAATAATTTCAAATATATATATATACAATTTTGAAAAAATCAGTTTACTTAAGAAAGACTTAATAAAGATTTTATGGACAGATGCTATCAATATTGTTCAACAAAGCTTACTTAAAAGTATTCTTACTGCCTAAATACAACTTATAAAAAAATTACATACATATATATATATATATATATATATATATATATATAAAGCACCTGAAGATTGAAGATTTGCATGAAACTCTGAGTAGTGCTATCGGCATCAGATATTATGTATATTCACTAATACATATATATATATATATATATATATATATATATATATATAAATGAAAAATTTCTCAGAGTTAACCTGTAGAAAAAGACAATATTTATAAAAGGTAAAAAACAATAGGAAAACTGTATTATTAGCTGACATGTTTCATCCAATGCTGACTTTTCCAATTCATTTCGTTTTTGCCTTGAAAAAGTCCAGATTGGATGAAACACGTCAGCTAATAATACAGTTTTTCTATTGTCTTTTACCTTTATATGTATATATATATATATATATATATTTATATATATATATATATATATATTTATATATATATATATATACATATATATATATTTATATATATATATATGCATACATATATATATATATATATATATATATATATTTATATAACCACTTTTATATATATATATACATATATATATATGGGTGTGTTTGTGTGAGTGTGCTTGTATATGTGTGTGTTTGTATTTTGTGGTGTTTTACATTTTATACTTATTTATATAGATATAAATTCATAGACATTCACTTACATATATATGATTTTATTTAAATACAAAGTCACTGACAATGTTGTTTCTTTTATCCTCCCACCATCAAAGTTCTGCTTTAGTCATGATTAAAAAAACTGCTACCCTGTGATTGAAACCCCCTGCATAGCTGCGTTCCTGAACACTTCAGTCTTAACCAAGTCATGGGTCAGTCATTATCTGTCCTCTATATCCTTATAATCTAACACTTCATACTTCCTCCTCTGGCATTCATATCACAACTGTCATTTAAAAAATCTCTACCTTGAGTGGCTCTTGTGCCTTGCCTTCAGAGAACTTTAGTAAAGAAAATAACTGGAATTCTCCAAACTAATTTCCAAAGTAATTTCTGGACATTAAAATGGTATTTATTTTTTTTTTTCGTCTGTTAATTTTTTTTTTTTTTTTTCATTTTTATTTTGGTTAAAAAATTTGGCCAGTCAAAGATTTGAATTCTAATGTCATTAAAAGAGACTGCTGAGAAATTATAGTGCTAACCCTGTTCAACTAAAATCAGACCATCTAACTAAGAAAAATTACTTCTTTATTTTTTTTCTTTCCCTCCTTGGTCAGGAGATGATAACTTTTCAGTACCACATCATAGGTTTAATTAGATTAATGTTCAGGCTGATTACTTTTCAGCACCTTCTCATAGATTTGATAAAAAAAACAAAAAACGAAAAAAAACAAAAAAAACAAAAAACAAAACCAATAATTAAATAATTAATATTAGAAATGTTAGTAAAAAAAACATGTTAGCTTTGGATTAACATTAAGAAAACAATTTCTTCACTGAGCTTAGTTCAGTATCATAAGACGACTTGATCTGCTATGGTTTATTGGCAACAAGAAAATTCAGAACTCAAATATCAAAGAAAAGAACTTGATCAAAACCTAGAAACGATGATGTACATATAAAATTCTTGGATTGAACAAGAAACTAGAATATTATCATATCTAAAAAAAATGCGAGGAAAATAAATTAACTTGTGAGGAGTATAAAAAGAACAAAAATGATACAGTGTTTATAAAATAGAGGATTATTTTCTTAATGATTTTCAAAAGAAAATTCTTTGTTGTCTCACATTTATGTGGTAAATGATATATCAATGTATTTAGTAGAGAAAAGAAGTTCACAAATAGAATTATTATATAGTCTTGAGACAATAGAGGGTTATGTATTGACTGTTTAAAAGACTTTTGGAAATTTTTCTTACAAGAAGAATAGAATGATGAAGAGATATAGACAAATAATGTTGTCAGGGGATGAAAAATAGGATGAAAACGAAAAAGAGTGAGGAGAAAAAGATACCGAGGAAGAGAGAGAGAGAGAGCGGAGGAAAGGAGAGGAAAAGAGGAAAATGGAGTGAGATGAAGAGGTGAAAAGATGAAAGAGAAGAAAAGAAAATAAAAGAAAAAGAGAGTGAAAAGAGAAAAAACAAGAGAGATAAAAAGAGGAAAGAGAGCTGAAAGCAGAGATAATTGGAGAGAAAAAGAAGAAGAATATACAAGAGTGAAAAAGAGAGAGAGAAAGAGAAGTAGAGTAATGTGGGAGAAGATGAGAGATAAGTGGTTAAAGAAAAAAGAAGAGAGAGAAAAGGAAACAGAAAAAGAAGAAGGAGAGCGAGAAAAGGAAAAGGTGAGATAGATAAAGAAAGAAAGAGAGAAAAAGAGAGAGAGAGAGAGAGAGAGAGAGAAAGTGATAGTGAAGGAAAAGGAGAAAGAGGTGGAGAGAGAGAAACAGAGAAAGAATGAAAGTAGCAAAACAGAAAGAAAGAAAGAAAGAAAAAAGGAGATAAGCAAAAGAGAAGGAAAGAAAAAGAGAGTGCTAAAAGGGGATGACAGAGAGAAAGGTGGAGACAAAGAGCAAGGGGAAAATAACAAAAGAAAGAAAGAGGGGAAAGAGAGAGAGAGAGGGGGTAGAGAGGGAGGTGGCAAAATAGAAAGAAAGGAAAGTAAGAAAAGAGGAAGAGAAAGGGGGAGAGAGAGAGAAATAGAGAAAGAGGAAGTACAGTTCGGGGAGACAGGTAGCATCCTCATGATCAAGATCTAGGGCAATAATTAAAACAAGCGCAAGAATAAAAAGCGTCCTCCAAAACAATAACAGTAAATGTAAAATGACATGCTTCCAGGTGAAGCGCGATGCCAAAGAGTTTTTTTTTCCATTTTTTTTTTCTTTCTTCCTTTCTTTGAAAAATGCTTGCATGATTTTGATACTTACCTCGAAATGTCACCTTAGCCTTCCTGTTACACGTCGAACGTAAGTTGTCAACACTTTTAAGATGCAATATTAGAGCCATGGTCCGTCCTAGGAGAACATCAATTCCTAGTGTAAATGAAGCAGTCTCCACTGAAAGGCAAAAAGCATGCGGCTAGTAACATTAATAATTAACCAGCTATAGTGGAAGACTTTTGCATAATGTATGCATCGATAAGCTCCACTCGTACACAGCTGAACGAAAAGCCCCTGTTGCCGCCACTTCCACGTCTCTGTGATTTTTCTTGCCTCCCATTCATACGCAAGTGCTTCGGAAATAAGAATAATGAGAGAGAGAGAGAGAGAGAGATAGAGAGAAAAAAGGGGCAGTCGTTGCTGTTGAGTCTGCTCTATGGATGTAGCAGAGGAGGTGTAGTTGAAGTAGCAGAAGTAGCAACGACGGTAGATGTAGCAGCAGTAGTGACAGTGTGTTTGGCTACAGTCAGCTTGGAACTGGTTGCTGCTATGAATTATCTGAGTACCCACATAGGGAGGATTCTACTGCTTAAAGTATTGATTATCTCACAGTTAAGTATGTTACTACCCTCCTAGCATCACCCAGGGGCAGAGGGGGGTATGAGAGACACCCCCACCCCTGAAAAAAAAAAATAAAAGAAGGGAAGTTTGTTTTTTTTTAAATAATTTAAAAAAAAAAAAGCTCTACTCACTTTTTATGCCTTTCTTTCTTTATTTATTTATTTTATTTTTAGTAATTTTGTCTTGGGTATGTGGATAGCGATATTAACATCAAAAGCTCAACCAGAGAGCCGAGTTCAAATTCCAATCTAGCCTGTTGTATTTGCTTTTGTTGCACAAATACTCTTGTAAAATCCATGAATATGGCTCGTCTCCCCATAGTTATGGGTTAAATAGAAAAGTAAGCTGCACTCTAGCCTTTGATGGCAACCAGTCTAAGAGAAACAAAACTCTGAATTCCAGACCATGGAGATGGCAACAGAAAACCACTCAATTCTCTTTCCCAAGAATGCATGGCAATTCGCATTTAATAAAGGAACTTGTGGAGAGTCATGATCGCCTATGTTCTAGAGGGTCATGGTATCAAAAACATATAATTTTGTGTTGATTTTTGCTTATTTTACTTTTCTTATTATTCAAATTAAACCTTTGTGTCTTAATGCTTGGGGTGTAATAAAAAAATGTTTCAACTGTTGCATTTATCACTGAGATACTTTTCTTAAAGGATTATTTCAGTTTTAAGAGGGGAGCACTTTAACCCCAGTTAAAACTATGGTAATGCTTCTTTGGCATGATGTATTTTTGTAGACTTGGAAGCTTCAAAGATTTACAGCAGAGAAATCTGAATGAGATGACGACTGTGATATTTAGTGTCAAAGGTCATAATCTGAGGCCAGGTAAGAAAAAAATAAAAATCAAGATTTCCAATATTTATCTACAAGGTAGACTCCCTCCTTCTTGAAGACTGAAGCAACACAGTCTTCTTACCTTTTATTTCACTTTATTTGGCACTGAGGAAGTGAGTAAATATTGGTCACATTGCACTGGAGTTTATAGTTCATGTTCAGCCTGTTGAGGGCACCTCGATGTGGTGGTATGGTTAGAAAGCTTGTCTTGCTAGATCAATTACGACTGAGTAGTGAGTTCGATCCTCACCCATAACTTCGGCCTTGTGCCACATCTAAGCCTCGCTTAGAAAATCATTTGGGAACCTCGACGTGGTGTAATGTTTAGAAAGCTTGTCTTGTAGATCAATTATGTCTGAGTAGTAACTTTGATCCTCACTGAGTGACCCATACTTTCAGCCTTGTGTCACATCTAAGCCATGTTTAGAAAATCACTATATTCAACCTGTTGATGATGATGAAGACGATGATGATGATGATGACAATGAAGACGATGATGATGATGATGACAATGAAGACGATGATGATGATGAGAATGAAGACGATGATGATGATGAGAATGAAGACGATGTTGATGATGATGATGATGACAATGAAGACGATGATGATGATTAGAATGAAGACGATGATGATGATGATGATGACAATGAAGATGATGATTATGACAATGAAGAAGATGATGATGATGACAATGAAGATGATGATGATGATGATGACAATGAAGACGATGGTGATGATGACAATGAAGATGATGATGATGATGATGAGAATGAAGACGATGATGTTGATTATGAAATGATGACAATGATGATGATGATGACAATGAAGACGATGATGATGATGATGATGATGATGATGATGAAGAAGACGACGATGATGATGATAACAATGAAGGTGATGATGATGATGATGACAACAATAACTGTGATGATGAAGATGATTATAATGATGATAATAGTGGTGATGGTTATTTTAGGGGTGAAAAAACCTCTAAGAATCTCCTAAAACCTCTGAATTCCCCACGGCTCTTCTCCTTCTTCTATGTGCCATCTCCTTTTACGGTGGAGGTGATCATTGCTCTCCACAACTTTCATTGATTAAACAGTAGAACTACTTCAATTGGAGTGATTTTCCACAAAAAACAAAAACTTAAATGGTACTTAAGAAAATAAAAAATTTCTGAGGAATTAGAGAGCATTGGGGAGGGGAGGAATGTTTTATATGAATCTTTTCTTCTATGTGGCATGTCCCCCCTAAAGGACTTGGGCGATCATGGCTCTCCACGATTTTCTGTTTTTTGTTGTTCCGCAAATTTTGTCTTCTTATTATCTCTCCTAATCCCTGTTCTGCCAAGCATTTACACAATCTCTTTAGGTAGGTTATGCACTGCTTTCCTCTGTCCGTCTCCCGTTTAATCCGTCCTGTGAATGTCAAATTTTCCAAACCCTCCTTCCTCCTGATGAGTCCCAAAAATTTCAGCTGTCTCTTTCTGATGTTAAAACTGTCATTGGTTTCATGTTCAGTTCATGGTATTCTCAGTATCCTTCTGTAGAACTACATTCCTATTGCTTCAAGCCTCTTCTTCATCTGTAAGATTGCCCGGCATTCACTGTCTTATAGGAGGACCAATATTACATAACAGTTCCGTGATCTTTTCGTTGTTTCTATCAAGTTTTTACTGTTTCTTAATACTTTGCTTAGCTTTTGTAAAGCATCTTCTGCTATCCCTATGTACTTTTTGATTTCAGTGTCACACTTTCTGTCTGCTGTTAAAATACTTCCTAAATATTTAAATTTTTATACTTGCTTGATTTTGGCATCTCCAATTAGCAGTTCCCATGTTGAGCTCTTCTTTTTGCAGACAGCCATTCGTTCTGTCTTCTTACAAATTATATTTAGTCCTTTTTTCTTGCTTTCCTTTGCTACCTTCTGTAGAAGTTCCTGTATTTCCCTTTCCATGGCTTCTATCAACACTGTGCCATCTTCATGTCTTATGTTGGTAAGATTGTGGCTGATAATAATGAAACCAGGTAAGAATTCTAATTCATGCAGAATCACCTCTGTGTAAAGGTTGAATAAATCTGATTGGAAGAGCCATCCTCATTTTATACCTCTTTCGATTGTTGTATATTTGAAGAATTTATTTTCTATCATTAGTATTATAAGTTAATTGTTTGTTTTCCTACATCTTATTATTGCTAATTTTAGATGAAGCATTTTCACTATTATTATTTTATTACAAGTTCACATCATCTTATTATTGTTGCTTTTTAGATGAAGTATTTTCACTATTATTATTTTATTACTAGTTTTACATCATCTTTTTATTGTTGCTTTTTAGATGAAATATTTTTACTATTATTATTTTATTACTAGTTTTACTTCATCTTATTATTGTTGCTTTTTAGATGAAGCATTTTCACTATTATTATTTTATTACTAGTTTTACATCATCTTATTGTTGCTTTTTAGATGAAGCCTTTTCACTATTATTATTTTATTATTAGTTTTAGTTCATTTTATTATTGTTGCTTTTTAGATAAAGTATTTTCACTATTATTATTTTATTACAAGTTTACATCATCTTATTATTGTTGCTTTTTAGATGAAGCATTTTCACTATTATTATTTTATTACTAGTTTTACATCATCTTATTATTGTTGCTTTTTAGATGAAGTATTTTCACTATTATTATTTTATTACTAGTTTTACTTCATTTTATTGTTGCTTTTTAGTTGAAGTATTTTCACTATTATTATTTTATTACTAGTTTTGCTTCATTTTATTGTTGCTTTTTAGATGAAGCATTTTCACTATTATTATTTTATTACTAGTTTTACATCATCTTATTGTTGCTTTTTAGATGAAGCATTTTCACTATTATTATTTTATTATTAGTTTTAGCTCATCTTATTATTGTTGCTTTTTAGATGAAGTATTTTCACTATTATTATTTTATTACAAGTTTACATCATCTTATTATTGTTGCTTTTTAGATGAAGTATTTTCACTATTATTATTTTATTACTAGTTTTACTTCATCTTATTATTGTTGCTTTTTAGACGAAGCCTTTTCACTATTATTATTTTATTATTAGTTTTAGTTCATCTTATTATTGTTGCTTTTTAGATGAAGCCTTTTCACTATTATTATTTTATTATTAGTTTTACATCATCTTATTATTGTTGCTTTTTAGATGAAGCATTTTCACTATTATTATTTTATTACTAGTTTTACTCCATCTTATTATTGTTGCTTTTTAGGTGAAGCATTTTCACTATTATTATTTTATTACTAGTTTTACTTCATTTTATTGTTGCTTTTTAGATGAAGTATTTTCACTATTATTATTTTATTACTAGTTTTACTTCATTTTATTGTTGCTTTTTAGATGAAGCATTTTCACTATTATTATTTTATTACTAGTTTTACTTCATTTTATTGATGCTTTTTAGATGAAGTATTTTCACTATTATTATTTTATTACTAGTTTTTCTCCATCTTATTATGACTGCTTCCTCTAAAGTATAACTCTAATAAGATAAAGTAAAAAAAGTAATAAAATCATAGTCTTTGTTTACGTAATTCTTACAGTTCACTACTCATTTTCTTTTCCTTCTACCATGTTTGTTATCTCTTTCTGACTGACCATTGCTGTCTGATGATATGGAATGAAAGCATTCTTCCCATCCTTTTATTTTCATATTTAATAAAATCCCCTTGAAGATGTTTATGAAATCAATGGAGAAAGAAAAATTATGTTGGTGAGGGTTTGGCATGTATTCATCTGCAAAAATATTTCTGGAAACTGCTTCATTTTTGGGAATTATAAAATCAAGTTATTGATGAGTTCTTAATTAATTGAATTGGAAAGGTTAGGTCGAGTTAGATTTGCTAATTTAATCAAGTCGGAAAATTTAACAGCATATCAATATTTGTTGAGTTGTTTAATGATGAATATAAAACTAAGACAAATATGACAACGAATTAATAGAAAAAGCTGTCATATGTCCGGTTTTACCCAAGAATAAAAAAAAAACGATAGAGGTAGGCCTGGTTTAAACCTGCGTCAAAACAGCTATACACAGCTCAGGTTACACAAAAGTTAAAAAAATGATATAGTTTCGGTCTGCGCTAAAGTCAAGCAAGCTAGACATAAGTCCGTTTTATATGAGTATAAAAGCTTGACACAGGTCAGGTTTATAATCATCAAAATTCAGTCATAGATCAAGTTTTACAGCAGAGTTAAAAAAAATAGACATTGGGTTTGCACGAGAGTCAGAAAGGTAGAAATAAGTTGGATTTATACAAGAGTTGAACAGGTAGACATAAGAAAACGGAAACACAATTGAGAGATAAAATATAGCTTGTCCGTCCGAAGGCAGATACTACACTTTCATCCTGACCAAAAGGCCAAGAAGCATCCACTCTGACCATTTCCGTACAGACACATTCTAGATAAAATAAATAAACCCAAAATGATTTTGTGTACCTACGTTTTATAGACTGCACAAAAACCTTCGACAAAGTATGCCACAAGGATCTGATGGAACTGCTCAGCAACCTTGATATATTTGTTAAAGATATTAGAATAATCAAGACCCTATACTGGCAGCAAACAGCATGTATGCGCATAAAGAACGAGTTCAGTGAATATACAAGACTAGAAAGGGGTGTAAGGCAAGGATGTGTCTTCTCACTGAATCTTTTCAACCTATATAGGTGAGGCAATTCTAAGAGAATTAGAAATCCTACCAGGATTCAGCATCGGTGGTCACAATTTTAACAACATAAGATATACAAATGACACAGTACTGATAGAAGACATGGAAAAGAAATTACAAAATCTCCTACAGAAGGTAGCGACAGAGAGTGAGAAGAAGGGACGGAACATAAACTACAAGAAGACAGAATGCATGGTCATCAGTAAAAGGATGAGCCTGAAAAGCGATTTGCAGGTCAGGAACACTAGAATCAAGCAGACATGGAAGTTTAAATATCTCAGAAGTGTTTTGGCAGAGTAAGTGCGACACTGACATCCGTAGATGTATTGGGATGGCTAGGGACGCATTCTAAAAACTGAACAGAGTATTGTGAGACAGGAGGATTTCTTGGTAACAAAGAAAAAAATACTGAGCTGTTACATGACATCTGTCCTTCTTTACGGCAGCGAATGTTGGACGATTTCCTCAAAGATGAAGAAAAGACTCAAAGCGACAGAGCTGTTATTCTACAGAAGGATGCTAAAGAAATCTTGGACTGAGCGTGTGAACAATGATGAGGTCTTAGAGAGAATGCAAACAAGAGGGAGGCCTTTACTTAATATCAGGAAGAGGCGGCTGAAGTTTCTGGGACACAAAATAAGGAAGGAGGGCCTGGAGAATCTGATACTCACAGGTCAAATAGAGGGAAAGAGAGACAAGGGAAAACAATGTAGGACATACCTGGTGGGCTTAAGCAAGTGGATGACAGAACGTGATCTGGGAGAGGAATCAGAGGGAAGGAACTTGTTGAGAGCTGCAAGAGATAGATGGAGGTGGAGAGTCATGATCGCTTATGTCCTGAAAAGACATGGCACATAAAATGAAGATGAACAGGTAGACAAAAGTTTGGTTTAAAGTCAGGTTTTATTGATTGATTTGTTTTTTATGGCTTATCAACCCTTTACACGTTATTTAAAGCCAGGCACTATTTTTTTGTTTTTTGGTCAAAACATATTTTGCATTATAATAATAATTTTTTTTTTGTGAGTGAATATTGCATTAACAACTTTTTGATAATAATCATGATTTTTCCAGATACAAGTCCTACCATTTAAGCCATTGCTAGGTAGGAAGTAAAGGGCCTACAAGTTTTCACCTAGAAGGTGTCCGTTTTTTGCAGGGTACTTCCACTCTGCAAGTGATGACGTTGGTGTATTCTATACTACACTGACAGGGGAATGAATTATATTCAGTCAGTTATATGCCATGTGTGATACACACTTAGGCGATCATGTATCTTTCGATACATGACTGATGAGGCAGATTTTTTTCCCCGCAGTAGGTTGCTATTTCTTTTTGCAGTAGACCAGTTGTCATCCAAGGCTATAGAACCCGGTCTGTCCTGCTATTTACCCACAGTTGTGGGGGTGGGGGAGAAGACAAGGATTCATACCTTTCCTAAGGATATTAGCGTGTAAGTGAATGTAATGGATTCAACTGAAATTCGAACTCGGCTTTCCGATTCCTTAATCCGAGCCGATATCCATTTCTCAACCATGCCTCGTCAATTGAATTAAACTGGAGGAAAAAATGTATTCTTTTTTATTTTTAAAAAAATTAAAAATGACTTAAGTCTAGAATCGAAAAATACACTATCTGCAATGTAGTGCACGAAGACATTTGGTATGAGTCATATGTGATGAGGAAAGGGTAATTCATGTTGGCATACGCACATGAACAATGGTAGCTACCCACTTAAAATAAAATGACTACTGACAAATCGAAACATCTGTAAGAACTTAGCATACTCTGTTTTTTTTTTTATGAAAAAAAAAAAATTTCAACCGCAATCAAAATATATAGCAATAAAATGACATCTTTATGTTTGGTTCCCTCTCAATGTCTCCCATGTTAAGAACCCCAAGTTTCCTATTTCCATGACGGTTTTAAGGGGTGGTGGGTAGTCATGCCACCCCACTTCTTTCAACGGAGTCTTCAGGTGAATGCTGCTGGCTACATTGAGGTGCTGGAAACATTTGTGAAACACTTGTATGCAATGGAAGGAAGGATGCATTTCAGCAGGACTCTTTGTGTGCTCACCGATCTGTGGAGACCCAAGATTTGATGTCCACATCATCCCAAACATGTGGCCACCTAACTTGCAAGACCGAAAACCTCTTGACTATTTCACGATCATAAGACTGATCAACATTCCCGCAATACGACTGATTCCCTGAAAGGAATCATTACCTGATTGATGTTCAATGTCAATTCAGGCCATATGATATATACATGTCAATAATCCTGGTCCCACATTAAAGTCATCATTGCAGCTGAAGGAAGGTGCACCAATTAAATATATAATCTAACAATTATTGCATCTGTGTTTCAAGTGTTTTTTCAACGCAGATGCTCAAACTGTTTTCCATCACAATTTACACAGCTTTGAAGTCTACCTCTAACGCTTCGACAAACTTTTTTGCACACGTCTTTTTGGGTATTAATTTCTTGAAATGCATCTCTTAGGTAATTTTTCAAATCACCGACACTTCTTGGTTTTCGACTATAAATTTTGTCCTTGAGTATTCCCCAAAAGAAGAAATCCATTGGGGTCAAGTCTGGTGAACGTGCCGGCCAATTAATTGGACCTCTTTGGCCAATCCATTTCTCAGGAAGTGTTTCATCAAGATACTCACGGAATGCTCTTGAATAATGTGGAGGGGGCCCCATCTTGTTGGAAACAAAGATCGTGTGAATTAGGCTGTTGATGTAACTGGGAAACAACTTGATTCATTAGAATTTCGAGATACTTATTTCCTGTGACTGTTCCATAAAAAAATATTGGTCCTAAAACTCGGGATTATGAAATAAACAAAGTCCGACAATTATTTTAAGACATTTTTTATGTCTATACGTTCTTTTTATAGATACAAATATTTAAGTGAATGCTCTGTTTATAATAAACAGTATCAAAGACATTTACCAGACTGGATGTCCGAGAAATTTTCATAGAAAATATGCGTCCTCCGACAGGAATCGAAACTGTATCCTATACGGAACCGTCATTTAGCCTGACGTGCTTTACCGATTTAGCCACAGAGGAGCGTTTTGGTTAGGAAGGTAGATTTTACTGTTTTTCGTACATTCACATCTGCTCAATGAATATATCGGTCGAATATATATATATATATATATATATATATATATATATATATATATATATATATATATATATATATATATATATATATATATATCGTAGGTATGTACATATCGATCATATATATATATATATATATATATATATATATATATATATATATATATATATATATATATCGTATGTACGTAGATATCGATCATATGTATATATATATATACATATATCGTATGTATATACATATCGATCATATGTATAACGATCATATGTATATACATATCGAACATATGTGTGCATATATATATATATACACATATAAATATAGATATATATATATCGATCATATGTATATATATATATCATATGTATATACATTATATATATATATATATATATATATATATATATATATATATATCAATTATGTAGTGCGTATTCAATTCATGTAACGTAAATCATTCAAACGAAAAACAAATACTGAAGCTAATTATATGGCAAGAATCACTCTCGCAAACAATATTTAATAATAAAATACAATCCACTTCGAATCCGTTAATGAATGGTATGATCCTTGTTTATAAATTCCGGTTTTATCAGGTCTTATTTTTCTACTAGCCGGGATTTCAGTCGTTTCGAACGACCATCATCATGTAGACATTTCAGTGTGTTTTTATTAAATTCCAGGTAGTAATGAGACATCGAAAGATAGTGCAGGCCGAAAGAGTGTTTTTTTAGCAATGAAATATTGTTAAATGTAAGAATAATTTTGGAGCGTTACATATATATATATATATATATATATATATATATTTAATAATGGACTCTCCTGTCGGTTTCGACGTATGAGAATCTGCCAGCTTAGTTGATTCAGTTATGAAATTTTGTGCGATAATCTTGTGGCTTTTAAGACCCACTAGGAGGCTGCATATGGAGCAAGTGTGAGGATTATGAGATGAGATCACTGTTGGATTTGCTGACCTTTTAGATCTTGCTCTCGCTTCTTGAAGATGATTCAGACAAGCAGATTGAATATTGCTGAGTTCACTAAAACACGTTGATCTCCATTCTACCCGCTCTAAGGCTAAGCGCTCAAGGGTGTTATGTGGTATATTGACTGCTGACAAGTTGCTTTTCAGCTTGTCTTTGTATCTTAGCGATGGGTGTCCTACATTCCTGTAGCCCTGACATAACTGGATGTACATTAGGATCTTGCGTATCCTGTCATCAGACATTCTCAAGACTGGACCTGGAACCCTTTGTTTTTGTAGAGGTGTTTGATAGAGGCGTCTTTATAATTCTGTGGGACACAGCCTACCTTCCATATCTCCACGAAAAGGAAATGTAACTTTTTAACGAGCTTTTGGCCACCATGCTTATACACTTGGGGTGGAATAGGATCCTTAGGAGAAGGAGATTTTCCAGATGAGATTTGCTTGATGGAGTCAATTACCTCTTGATAAGTAGGTTCAAAAGACAACGCCGGAATTTCAGGATTTTGCTCAATTGATGTGATGGCTTCCTCATCAGTAACCGGAGTGGTGTTTAACACAGTTTCGAAATGCTCTTTCCAGCGATTTAAAATGTCTGACTTATCCGTCAAGAGAGTTTCACCATCTGCTGTGGAGATAGGAGCAACACCACTTTTCTGAGGACCGAAAATATTCTTGAGGCCAGCATAGAAAGCCTTTAGATCCTTTCTATGTGAAGATTATTTGAGTTCAGTGGCCTTTTCAGACCACCAACGCTCTTTCATGGCTCTGAGAGCTCGTTGAACCTGACTTTTGCACTTCTTGTAAGCGATCTTCTTATCGGACGAGTTCTTGTCCTCAATCCATGCTTTATGAGAAGAGTGCAATTGATCTATAAACTGATGAACTTCTGTATTATTGTCATCAAACAAGTCTTGATGTTTACGATATGGCAGTCCGAGAACCTCCAAGAATGTAGAATATGTTGCATCACGCAGAGCCTTCCAAGATGATTCGACATCACTGGTAATATTTACAGAATCAAGTGCAGCATCAAGTTTGTCAGAGAGCTCAATTTTCATTTCAGTCGATTTAAGAAGCAGTATGTTAATGTGCTTGGGCACTGTGGATTTTATAATCATTTGCTTTTGCAGATGCAGTGTAGCTTTACTTCGAAGTAGAGCGTGATCTGACAGATAGCATGTTGTGTGGAATGGACGCGTTATCTTAAAAATCTTTTATGTCCCGTCTTTTAGTGATGACGTAGTCGATCAGATGCCAGTCTTTAGAACGAGGATGCATCCACGTGGTCTTAAGTCAGTTGGGTTGCTGGTAGAAGGTATTAGTGATACTAAGGTCAAATTCCTTGCAGATAGTGAGAAGGCGTAATTCATTACAATTCACATGACCAATACCATGGTGACCTAAAACGCCCTTCCAAGAATGATAATCAACTGCCAACACGAGCATTGAAATCACCTGTAAGGACTAATTTATCCTTATGTTGGACTTTGGAGATGACATCCCGAAGAAGATTGTAAAAATCATCTTTTTCTTCATCTGAACAACCTAAGGTTGGCGCGTAGCAGCTAACCATCGTCACACTCCAGATTGAGGGTTAATTCCATTATGCGATCAGATACACCTTTAGGTAAGGAAGGCAGTGAGCTAGCAAGGTCTGACTTGATGGCAAAGCCAACACCAGACTGGCGTGGCTCTTTCTTAGTCTTACGTATCCGCCTTTTTCTTCCCTAAGCTGAGAATTGCCAGCCAGACCTGTTTCACTAATGGCCGCTATGTTGATGTTATATTTTTTTTTAACTCGAGTGAAACAAGAGCTGTTTTACGCTCTGGTGCAGAATCATTGTCCTGAAGAGTGCGAACATTCCAAGATCCAAAATGGAAATTCTTCTTATATTTATTCTGATATTCCTTTGCTGTTTTGACTGCTTTATTGGATAACGAGACAGCTGCAGTGGGCTGCCAAGTCACTGCGTGAGCAAGCAATGTTTAAGGCTCCCTTTATCGCCCCCTCCTTATGATAGGGAAAGCAGTGCAATCCTAAATAGGACTGCTTTTTCACCGATGGAGGACACGGACATCACAATTGCTCATGGGTTTGTGAAAGAACGGCCATCACCCATCGGTCTGCCACTGTGTAGAGCTCCAGCTAGAGCCTTCCAGTAATATCCTTTACCTGACCCCGTCGCCTTCACTGTCTCGCCAGTGGACCTTGCAAGTGAATCTGTGTGGATAAGAACGAATCAAGATAAACCGCCAGAAAACCCATAAAGTGATTTGATTAAAGTGGCGAAGGCTTGTGCAGAAACTTCCACACTTTTCGGAAGTATTGATACACTCAGTCGGTGCAAATAAAAGCCACAGACGAAGCAGACAATATACCTCAGGCTTTTCGTGTAAGTGTTTTCCATCTCCTAGAATAATCGTGTTCTATAACACTAAAGAGCTTGGTCAGCCCTGGTAAAAACTATTTGCCCATAGCTGGAACCCTAACAGGTGTTACCACCCCGGGTCAGGGTGGACCTGGGAACAACAGCAATTAAAAGGTAGTTCCACGCTCCTCAAATCTTCCAATCTCCCGATGAGAAAATTGCTACCGGATGTAGTTTACCGTCATACCCAGGACATTATATATATATATATATATATATATATATATATATATATATATATATATCGATCATATATATATATATATATATATATATATATATATATATATATATATATATATATATATATATATATATATATCGATCATATATATATATATATATATATATATATATATATCGATCATATATATATATATATATATTCATACATTTATTGTTAAATATAACAGACAATGAATGTCTATTATGCTTGATCATGAGCCGTTCTAAGCTCTGTATAAAGGCTTTAATTTCGGGAGAAAATAAAGACAAAAACATATTGTATAAAGAATTACATAACATAAAACACTTTTTAATAATGGATCCCCAAATTCTATTATTGATCAACAAATTAAAATGTATCTCAATAAACTCAATAATACAACAAAAAAATTGATAATATTAATAATAATTGTAGCCATAATAGTATACGTCTAAAGAAACATAATGCTCTATTATAACCAAATGCATAATAATTGTAAACACGATGAAACAACACTGAAAAACATAATAGGTAGAAATGTTAAACCTATTAATAATAATAAACAATATATACAGCGGTGAAAATAATTATAAGACACCCAATGAAATTATTAATAATTTTCTTATTCCTGCAAAAATTTCTCTGAAAATTCTGAGAACGGCTCATGCTCAGACATAATAAACATTCTTTGTTTGTTATATTAAACAATATATAATTGAATAATGATCTGCTGCCCCAATACACACTATCTATCTATCTATCTATATATATATAAATATATATATATATATATATATATATATATATATATATATATATATATATATATATATATATATATATATATATATATATAATATGGAGAAAACAACTGAAAAGTTGCAAATTAAAAGAAAAAAATTGAATTTTTTTTGTGAAAGTATTTATATTTATGCTATATATATATATATATATATATATATATATATCAGGTCATACCATAAGTTCTGTCCGAATTTTGAATAAAGAAAACAAGTGACCAAATGTTACATTTAATTACAAATTCAATCAACAATGTATTTTCCCTGATTATCTATGACTTCCTTCCATCTATTAACAAGCTTACTAATTCCATTACTGTAAAATTCTTTTGGCTTTGATTCGAAGAACTCACAAATGTCAGTTTTAACCTCTTCCTGGGTTACAAAAGCTGTTTCTTCCAAATGATTCTGTAAGCTACGAAACAAATGGTAGTCTGAAGGAGCAAGGTCGGGAGAATAAGGTGGATGAGGTATTTTCTCCCAACCAAGTTCTTCGATCTTTTGTGACGTGATTCTTGCTGTGTGTGGTCGCGCATTGTCCTGATGAAACATCACCCGTTTTCGATTCACTAGAGCAGGTCTTTTTTTCCTCAAAGCTTGGTTCAAACGCTCTAATTGCTGACAGTATATTTGACCATTAATTGTTGCATTAGGTGGTAAGAATTCAAAGTGGATTATTTCTTGGAAATCCCACCAAATTGAAAGAAGAACCTTTTGCCCATGAAGTTCTCTTCACGGCTGTGGCTGGGGTCCTTCCCCTTTACCAAGCCACTGTCTATGACGCTTAACATTTCGATAAAAGATCCATTTTTCGTCGCCAGTCGCCAATCACAAGTCTATCCAAAAAAAGGTGAAACAAGTTGGCGAGAATGGAGAGAACAGCAGATGTCAACTCAGGATTTGAGGTTGTTTTCAGACAATTCATGAGGCACCCATTTTCCAAGTTTAGGAACTTTTCCAAGTTGTTGAAGATGACGATGAACAATTGTATGGTTTGAACTGAGAACCACTGCCAATTCCTCAACTGATAAAGCAGGATTTTCCTCAAGAAGCTTTTCATCAAACTCAACTGGACGTCCGGTTCGATCGTCATCTTCAAGGGTGAAATCTCCACCTCTGAATTTTGCAAACTATCTTCTGCAAGTTCTTTCATTCACACATGAATGTTTCTAGCCGCTTCGGCTGCTGAGTTTCCTTTCTTGAACTCATAAAGCATTATGTGCCTCAAATGATTCTTGGGTACTTCCATGTTAGCAGGGTTTTAATCAAACAAAATTTAATTTTATTGTTCTCTGAAATACAATTTGATCAGTTTAAATGCATCTAAACATAAAAATAATGTTCAGCTCCATTAGACATTATAAAATACTCTTTAAATTTCGTTCATTTTAACAAAAAGTTAAATTTCGGACAGAACTTATGGGATGACCTAATATATATATATTTAATGATATATAAATATAAAGTTTTACAAATCAAAACCAGTTTTGGAGGAAAATTGTATGACAAAGTACAAAAAGTTTTGTGTGATGAATTTCGTCCCTTAGGACTTCAATGGTTAAAAAAAGTTAAGTTTATTTATATTGATGCAACTACGTCTATGAACAAGAGACGCTGGGAATTTTAAATTTTGAAAACATTTTTAGAATTTTTTTTCCATTTATAATATGTTTTGGGTTATGAAATTGGATAGATTATATGTCCAAAACACATAATTAAAAAACAAAAATCCAAAACACTGTATTAAAAAACAAAAATCCAAAACACATAATTAAAAAACAAAAATCCAAAACATATAATTAAAAAACAAAAACCCAAAACACTGTATTAAAAAACAAAAATTCAAAACAGTATTAAAAAACAAAAATCCAAAACACAGTATTAAAAAAACAAAAATCCAAAACACAGTATTAAAAAACAAAAATCCAAAACACAGTATTAAAAAACAAAAATCCAAAACACAGTATTAAAAAAACAAAAATCCAAAACACTGTATTAAAAAACAAAAATCCAAAACACAGTATTAAAAAAACAAAAATCCAAAACACAGTATTAAAAAACAAAAATCCAAAACACAGTATTAAAAAACAAAACTCCAAAACACAGTATTAAAAAAAAAAAATCCAAAACACAGTATTAAAAAAACAAAAATCCAAAACAAAGTATTAAAAAAATAAAAGGTTATCAAAAAATTTTTTTAAATTTTAAATTCTCAGCGTCTCTCATTCATGCGCATGTGTAGTCGCATCAATGTAAATAAATGTAGTTTGATGAAGTCCTAATGGACGAAACGCATGACACAAAATGTTCTCCTCTTGTCATATATATATATATATATATATATATATATATATATTATATATATATATATATATATATGTTTAGAATATTGCTGCCACATATGATCCAGTGCCCCTGCAACGATAAACAGCAGAAAATGTTGGATAACTCGGTTGACTTCGGTCTGGAAATGCAATCTGATACAGCCGTGCAGCCTCACGTCCATTAGCATTCACGCAGACGTATGCAAAAATTATATGTACCTGCTCACGATATGAATATCTTGTCATTGTTAAATGGAACACATCGTAGTTAACTACTACACACGTTAAACGCTGAAGACAGACTAGCCAGAAATGTACACGAATGACAAATGTAACTTAGTCCTAATGCCAACACAGCGCCATCTACCATAAACTTTCTTTAAACTTGACTCAAAAACAAATGATTTTCGGACATGTTTATATGGACTATTGGTCTTGCGTTGGTGTTGGAAACTTCCCCAAAGTTTGTAAAATTATTTTTGATACACCATATATATATATATATATATATATATATATATATATATATATATATATGAAAGGATGGTTTTATTCGTAACACGAGTTAAACGCTCACTTGAACGTTTAAGTCGTTTGAAGATCACGTCAATGTGGAACTCGGGTTGCGAATAGAGCTATCCTTTTATCTGGATAAGAGTTTTAGGTTGGGTAAGTTGTCCGTTAGTTCCATCAACATGTATAAATATACACACACATGTATATATATATATACACACACATGTATATATATACACACATGTATATATATACACACATGTATATATTTACACACACATGTATATATATACACATGTTTATATATATACACACACTCGTATATATATATATATACACGTATATATATGCACACACACACGTATATATATATATATACCCACACGTATATATATATATATATACACACACTTATATATATATACACACACACATATATATATACACACACACACATATATATATATACACACACACATATATACACAGACACATATATTTACACACACATATATATGCACACACATACATATATATATATACACACATATATACACACATACATGTATACACACACATATACACATACACACACACATATATTTTTATTTATTGATACAGTTGTGTACATTTGCTTGGGAGAGTAGTAATTCTGTTAGGAAAGGGGAAATAGGGAAAAAGCCTGGGCGTAGATTAACTGTATCAAGAAATCAAAAGAAAATAGTTGAATCCGTCATCACAACAATAAAAACAATATTTCCACGCGTGACAGTACTTGACGTAATTTTCAGTTGACAATATGAATATAATAGCGTTTTCAAAATTCTTCCAGTTGCTAAGGACATTTTTTTTGTTATTAATAGTCACTTTGTTTTAATAAATTCATTTCGTTTTTGCCTTGTAAAAGTCCACATTGGACGAAACGCGTCGGCTAATATTACAGTTTTCCTATTGTCTTTTACATTTATAAATATTGCGTTTTTCTACAGTTTATATATATATATATATATATATATATATATATATATATATATATATATATATATATATATATATATATATCAAATTCAAGTCTCTGACTCTCTTGAATTTGATTCCATTCTCGAAGTTGGTGCTATGCTTTCTACAGTAAGTAGGTTTTACGGGATGGAGTTGCTAGCCCGATGCCCAACCGGTTTTGAATTCAGAGTTGTTCTTTTAGAATACAAGAGTTCAGACTATTTTTTAAATCATTTCACTCAAAGTAAGGCGATAATGCCACTAAGACTTATAGGGTTATTGAGTGTGAAAGAATCCGAGAAAAAAAACAACATTAAGGAGAAAGAACAATAAAAGAATAGAAATTAAGAAGACAGGGTATGACGATTGTCATTTAATTTAAATTTTTGAAGATCCAACTTGACTGGAAAGTAAGAAGTTGAAAAGAGTTCTACTTGCGAGAAGTGTGTGAGAAGAAACCCTTAGCACATAACTTATGGTTAAATCTAGAAATTTAAACTGTAAAAGTATAAGACCTAACTGACAATCTAGTACTGAGCTTAAAATCGGATATCCGAGGTACAAAGATGAAAGTTCATCAATTACCACATAAATATTTATAGAAAAGACACAGAGAAGCTACATTTTGGCAGTGGGAAAGCCAAGATGTCAGTTCAGGACTGATAAAATTGCAGATTCTTCTTTGGATTTTATCAAGAATCTCTAAATATAGAACAGAAGCACAATCATCCAACCCAACACAGAAGGAATGACGAGGAAGAGAATATGAAGAAAGTAATAAAATAAAATAAAATAAAAAGAAAGATTTCTATGTAATGCAAATTTTCCTAGGCGTGTCTTGGATATTTCATATTCTGGAGCCGGAAAAATAGATAATCTCTTACTCAGTACTGCAAGAATTTAATTCCTAGTTCATTCTCTACATCTACATATATATATATATATATATATATATATATATATATATATATATATATATATATATATATATATATAAACAAAAAAAAATGATCACCCAGAGGCCCTTTAACCTTGGAAGTAAACTTTTCGTGGGTATTCGATAATAGATCAGGGATTGTTCCTTGTTTATGGCATCATATAACCCAATACAATTTTTCACATATTGCTTCGAGAGGAGTTGGGACCCATGAAGAGGCATCTTAATATCGGTTTGGTTTGGTTTGTTGTGTTTTACGGTATATCAACCTCAATGGGTTACTGTTGTGGATTCCGGGATGAACCCGATATCGATGAATAACAAACGCCAGGAATGGATAAGGAAAATAAATGTATTAACGTAATAATAAAACTTGTAATACGGGTTAGTAGATCCAGGAATGCGGGTTAGTAGCAATAATATATATACAGTCTTGGTATTGAAGTATCGCGGGATGACTCCTTACTGAGTCTAGGTGATGTGACGGTGACTCTTGTGTTACCCTCCTCTAATACTACTCTCATACAGACTTCTCGACTGTCTTAACGTACTGCCGGGTATTCACTGGTGGTAGTATATGTATACCTCGGTTGAGTCATTTGGGTAAAAAGGGGAGACCCCTTAATAGTTACTTAATGCCAACAAAGTTTTTATTGCTGTTAATATTTTGTTTTATCAAAAATCTATTTCTGGTGATAATTTTTCCTTCAAAAATATATTGCTGGTAATAATTTTTTTTTCAAAAAAAAAAAAGTACTGCTGGTAATATTTTTTCAAAAACGTATTGTTGGTAATATTTTTTTTTTCAAAAATGTATTGCTGGTAATAGTTTTTTTCTTCAAAAATCTATTGCTGATAATATTATTTTTTTACGAGTATTCCTGTTATTAAAACCCCTTTTTACCCCAGTTTCGGGCTTAACTATTTACCCATAGCTGCGACCCTAACAGGTGCTACCATCTCGGGTCAGGGTGGACCTGGGAACACCAGCAATTAAGGGGTGGTTCCACGCTCCTCAAACCCTCCTGATCAGAGGCCTTGCTGTTGGACGTAGTTTATCGTCTTACCCAGGATGCGGATGTAGTTTATCGTCATACCCAGGACGCTTAGTGACCGGGGTGGGGATGTCCATACATGGTCTGATAAAAAAATCATCGGGACTGGTTCTCTAAAAAGAAAACTGCAGTACACATGAATTCAGCATTTAATCTCCTTCGAAGCAGCCTCGTTCTAGAGCCACGGTCTTTATTCATCGTTGTTTCGATTGATGAGAGCATTCCTGGAACTCCTTTTTGATAGGACAGCGAGCAGCTGCCTCATTGCATTCTCTTGGATTGCCTCGACGTACTGAAATCTTGTTCTAAACAAGTGGGATTTGATTTTTGGAAAGAGGGAAATATCGCAAGACCCTAGATCTGGGAAATATGGCATGTCTCGCCGTGGAGAATATTGTGCTTGGCCCCGCCCCAAATTTGCTTCACAAGCCATAGTCACTGATGGGATCTATGCGGCATGATAAGACGACCACACTCTACACACTTACCTTCCAAGCACTGCTATAAACAATGGAGGTGAGCGTGAATGGTATAACTTAGTTTGTATGTTCAGTTATAATAGCAATAGCCCTAATACGTTTTGATCAGACCGTATATACGCATTTATCAATAAATATATAACCGTGTTAGTGTGTGTGAATGTGTGTGTGTGTGTGTGTGTGTGTGTGTGTGTGTGTGTGTGTGCGTGTGAGAGAGATCGAGATTGTGTTTGGTTTATGCATGAGAAAGAGACAGAAGGACAGACAGAAACATATATCAGGTTCTAGCAAAATGTCTGGCTTAGATTTTGTCTGAATTCATAATTATTATTCCTTCATTTACGCGTTTATTTTTTCTATCTTTCAATGACCCCCAGTTCCAATACCGTTCAATGACTCCCCAGTTCCAATACCTTTCAATGACCCCCCAGTTCCAATGACTTTCAAAGACCCCCAGTTCCAATACCTTTCAATGATCCCCCAGTTCCAATACCATTTCATGACCCCCAGTTCCAATGCCTTTCATTGACCCCCAGTTCCAATGCCTTTCATTGACCCCCAGTTCCAATACCTTTCAATGACCTCAAATCAGTCTTTCAGTCAATTTATGTTTTCTTTCATCTCAAGCAAATTTTTTCCGATTTTTTAAAAAGAAAGAAATTAATGTAAATTCATTTTTCACTGTTCATTTACGACTTTTTTCTGGCTTTCTAAGACTTTATACAACTTTACTGTTAAATTACGCATTCTCACAAAATAAATGTATCATCACTGTTTACTCCAACACGGAACTAAAATTCTCATATGTCAGATTATTGTTTATTCAACGCGGGCCTCTGACAATTAATATCGGTGAGTGGGTGTGTGACTTTGGGTGTTTTTTTTTCAAATGTAGATTTTGCATTCTTGCTAAGATATAAGAAGCTCTTTTCCGTCTCGATTGGGTACTAATATATTTTACTAACCGTTCATGGTATGAGCATATTACGTGCAGCTGGGTCAGCCACCTGTTTACATGCTGGGAGAGGCTAACAACATCTAGGGAAGATAAGGTTTTGCACCTGGCGAGTCCGCTAAATTGACAGCCATCAATTTACCACAAAGAAAGTTTGCCGATATCAAATAACTGCAAGGAAAGTTCACCATAAAAAAAGTTCAACGTGAAAAAATTCACTGTTAGAAAAGTATACCATGAGAAATGTTCAATGTGAGAAAAGTTCACTAAAATAGACGTTCATCGTGACAAAAGTTCAACGTGAAAAAGTTAACCTTGAGAAAAGCTCACCGTAAGAATAGTTCACCTTGAGAAAAGTTCGCCGTGAGAAATGTTCAGTGAGAAATGTTCCACATAAGGAAATTTCACCGTGAGAAAAATTCAACGTGAGAAAAGTTCAACGTGAGAGACGTACACAGCGAGAAATATTCACAATGTGAAATGTTTACAATGAGACAAGTTCAACGTAAAAAAAAGTTCAACGTGACAAAAATTCACACCGAGTAAAGTTCACACTGAGAAAATTTCACCGTGAGAAAAGTTCAACATGAAATGTTCACCTTGAGAAAAGTTAACAGTGAGAAATGTTCACTGTGAGAAAAGTTCACCGTGAGAAAAGCATCATTCAAATAAAGTAAGATTCATACTTCAAAAGCAAGAGACCAAGATGCGTTATTGGTGGTCACAATCTTTATATTTAATATGTACATGATTCTGTTGGTAGCAGGCACATAATGTAAGCTATAAGCACTCCTGCAGAAGGTCGTGAAGGAAAGCATGAAGAAAGGGCTAAGTATCAATTGTAAGAAACTAAAATGTATGGTTGTCAGCAAAAGGGACAACCCAAGATTCGAACTACGAATTGGAGACGCCAAAATCAATCAAGTACAAAAAATTAAATATCTAGGAAGTGTTTTAACAGAGGATGGAAAATATGACACCGAAATCCGAAGATATTTGAATAGCGAGAGGTGCTTTCCGAAAGCTAAGCAAAGAAACAGGACAGTTTTCGTTAGAAACAAAGCAAAAGTATTGAACTATTATGTACTATCTGTCCTCCTATATAGAATTAAATGCAGAACAATCTGCTCACAGATGAAGACGAGACTTGAGGCAAAAAGAATGTGGTTCTACAGAATAATTCTGATAATAACCATGAACTGAACATTTGAGCAAGGTTTTAGGGAAAATGGAAACAAAAAGGAAACTTTTACTTCACATCAGAAAGATAGAATTGGAATTTCTCGTGCA
>OZ038483.1:109098838-109171338 GCA_964036315.1 Acanthosepion esculentum | reverse complement strand
GAACACGGATCGCCAGGGAGCAAGCACAGTCGACCTCATCTTGAAATAATTAGATCACATGAGGGGTAAAGGAATATATATATATATATATATATATAAAAGTGGACATGGAAGTCAGCACTTAGAGAAATAAAAAACAAAACACACACCACACCAAAAATATCTTGGAAAATAAGGAAAGAATCATCAGCCTACAACAACCTATCAAAAACTTGCAAACTTTGCTTGGAGGAAAAAATAGCTATCATTACCTTCCCAGATCAAAATAAATTATTAAATAAAAGATCCGAGCTAATCTCAAAATGCAGACATGAAAACAAATTTTTACTACGTAACTTAAAATAGAAAAATAAATAAATATATAAACAAACAAAACAACAATAAAATAAGCAAAATAAATTACTCCAAACAAATTACAAAACCACACCTGTTAGAATATGCGAAATAAAATCAAAACAAAAGAACGGACGAAAGTTATAACTGTTATATAACGATAAAAAATAAAAAAATAAATAAAAGATAATATACTACGTTACTTAAAAATCGAAGGCCAAAATATATAGTGTAACAAATAAATAACAACAAGTATGATAAATTGATCTAAATACATCCAAATATATAAATAAACTAACAACCGATTACGATAAACTAGCCGTTTAGAAAAAACAAATAAAGATAATCAACCCAAATAGATAAATTAAAAACTGTTCCGACCAAAATAATAGTAAGAACAAACCACAACATCCCACCCCAAAATTCAACAAATAGATTTAATCAATGACAAATAAACAAATATATAAGATAAAAATAAATAAAAACAAGCAAAACAATTTGACCCAAATAAATAAGCAAACAACCGACTTCCGGTAAATAGCCGCCATAATAGACTACCAACAATAAGCTATATAAACAAATTTTTACTACGTTAACAAAAAACACCGATCAAAATAAAAAATAAATAAATATATAAGATAAAAAATAAAAATAAAATTAAAAAAAATAAACAAAAAACAAGCAAAATAATTTGACATAAATAAATAAACAAATAAGCAACTTCCGGTAAAAGTAACCGCCAAAATAGACTACCACTGACCCATATATATAAATAGCCGAGAAAAATAACAGCACTAGTCGCCTGACGATTGCACTAGCATGAAACAGACTGTCGCCTCTAAGTGCTGACTTCCATGTCCACTTTTATATTTACACACGCTCTATCTCTGATATTGAGCACTTTATCCCATAAATATAGCACACTTTAAGACTATATTTCTTCATATATATATATATATATATATATATATATATATATATATATATATATATATATATATATATATGTGGGTATTTGCGGGTCTGACTGAGTTATGTTCGAAGGCGTTACTATTGCTGTATCTGTGATTTACAATGTCTTTCCTGCAGACGGGCATTACAAAAAGAACGATATTGAGTATCAATAGAGTCACAAACTCTGTTGAACGGTTTGGTTGGGTTTATTTTGTGTTACTGCATATCAACCTCATTGGGTTATTTAATGCCGATACTATTTTTAGGATAGATTCGTCTGAATAGAATTTGTATTCTTCGTAAGAAATCACTTTGTAAATCAGGTTTCATTGACCTATTTTTGTAAAGAGGGTTTTTGTCGAGAGTCAAATGTATTGCTGGTAATATTTTTTTTTTCAAAAATATATTGCTGCTATTTTTACTATAAAAATCTATTTTTATTCTTTCATAGTGTTTTGACCCTAGTTTAGGAATTAAATATTTTCCCATAGCTGGGGCCCTAACAGGTGCTACTATCCCAAGCCAGAGTGGACTTGGGAACAAAAGCAATTAAGTGGTAGTTCCATGTTCCTTCAAAGCCTCCTGATCAGAGGTCTTGCTGCTGGATGTAGTTTATCGTCATACGAGGAATGCACGTGAAAACGGATCTTAGTCTGAATGTGAATAACGTAAATTATGATTACTGAGTAGAAAGTTAGAAAATTATGTTTTCTATGCAGGGTGAACTGTTAGTTTAGATATGTCATTGGAAATAAAATATTTAAAAAAAAGAGGAATTTCCAATTTCTGTTGAAATCCCCCCCTAAAAAACATTTAAAAAAACACTTTCTCATTATAAACATTCACTAAAATATCTTTTCCATTACTTTTGTTAATCTAATCTTTACTGCAAACAAGATTGCTTTTCGTTTATTTTATATCGCTTATTATTATTATTATTATTATTATTATTATTATTATTAGTTTTCTAATCAATGAGAAATGAGAAAACCAAGAACAAATAATCCTAACTAGTAATTCATGTACTTCTAAAATCTTCGAAATGTTTTTTTTTAATATATCTTTGGGGAATTAGAAAAGGAAGTACGAATAATTTTAACGTGTACATCACTTACTTTTAAAATCTATATATTGCTTTGTAAGTTTTGTGTAATTGGCAAAAAAAAAAAAAAAACCCAAAAAAACGTAATAAGATTATCTTACATACTTTTAAAATCTTCATAATGCTTGATAAAACTTGAATATCCCGAAAAAAAAAACACACAAACAGAATGACACACTTCATGAGTACCTAATTAACTTCTAAAATCCTCAAATTATTTTGCTAACTTGAACTATGCTGGGTTTTTTTCCACATAAACAAGGCAATAAATCCACTAAGGCGCAAGGTTTTACTGAGTGTAAAGAATAAGATAAAAAGAAAAAATTATTAATGAGAGAGAACAATGAAAAAGAGGAATTAAGAAGACAGAAGATAACAATTGACATTGCATTTAAATTCTTGAAGATTAAAATTGATGGGGAAGTAAGAGGCGAGAAGAGATTTTCACTTTCCGAAGAAACTGTTAGCATAGAACTGACGGTCATATCTAGTAATTCCAACTGTAAAATCATTGATGCTGTTAATTTCTCTTTTTGTTTGCCTGTATAAGATGTGTTATTATGTTGTTTTAAATGCTAGTCTTCTTTTATGTGCCGTGTCCCTTCAGGACGCAGGCGATCATGGCTCTCCACTTCCCCCATCCCTTGTAGCTATCAATATGTTTTGTCCTTTTGCTACTTCTCCCAGACCCTGTCCGGTCATCAACTTGCTTAAGTCCGTTATATAGTGATTTTCTAAGCGTAGCTAAGATGTGGCACAAGGCCGAATGTATGGGGTACCCAATGAGGATCGAACTCACTACTGAGTCGTAATTATTCTAGCGAGACAAGCTTGCTAACCATTACACCGCCTCGATGTGCTCACTAAGCCCGTTATATATGTCACGCGTTGCTTTACCTTGTCTCTCTTTCCCTCCATCCTCTCCGTGATTCTCCAGACCCTCCTTTCTCATTACGTATCCCAGAAAATTCAGCCGCCTTTTCCTGATGTTAACTATAAGCTTCCTCCTTGTCTGCATCCTCTCCAAAACCTCATCGTTGCTCACATGTTCGGTCCATGGTATCCTCAGCATCCTTCTGTGGAACCATACTGCTATTGCCTCGAGTATCTTCTTCATCATTGAGGAAACGGTCTAACATTTGCTGCCATAAAGGAGGACAGATATCACGTAGCAGTTCAGAATTCTTTTCTTTGTTGCCAACGAAATCTCGTCTCGAAATAGTCTGCCTAGCTTTTGGAATACGTCTTTGGCCATCCCAGTATGCCTTCGGATCTCAGCGTCCCTCTTACCGTCCTTTCTCAGAACACTTCCCAGATATTTAAATTCCCGCACTTGCTTGATTTTAAGTTTCCCCGACCTGTAAATCGTATTTCGGGCTCATCTTTTTACTGATGACCATGCATTCTGTCTTGTAGTTTATGCTTAGTCCCTTCGTCTAGCTCTCCTTCTCTACCTTCTGTAGGAGGTTTTGTAATTTCCTTTTTCCGTATCTCCTATCATCTGCGTATCTTATGTTGCTAAGATTGTGGCTGCCAATAATGAATCCTGGTAGGGTTTCCAATTCTCTCAGAATTGCCTCGCTGTATAGGTTGAATAAGTCCGGTGAGAGAACACATTTTGCCTTACAGCCTTTTCTATTTTTGTACTGAACTCATTTTCTATCCACATGCAGGCCGTTTGTTGCCAGTATAGGTTCTTGATTATTCTAATATCTTTCCCAAATATATCAAGGTTGCTGAGCAGTTCCAACAGATCTATGTGGTGCACTTTGTCGAACGCCTTTGCATCGTCTATGAAACATAGATGCACGTCCTTCTGCATTTGTGTTGCACTTTCTGTTAATATTCTGAGCATGAATATCGCGCTCTATTGTGCCGGTCTCTTTAACGAACCCGCACTGTTCTTGTCCTATCTCTGAACTGATTCTGCTGCGCGCTCTATTCATCAGAATACGGATGATGGGTTTTGTTATGTGACTCATTAGGCTGATTGTTCGGTGGAGTTCCCATTCGTTTGCGGTTGATTTCTAAGGGAGTGATATGATAATAGATTTGCTGAGATCTTCCGGTATATCACCACAGTTATAGATTTCATTTATTATTTCTGTAATCTTGTCTATGCCAAAATCATCTAATGCTGTCAGCATTTCTGTTACAATTCCGTCTGGCCCTGACGCCTTGTTTCTGTTCAATTTCGCCAGTGCAGCTTCTACTTTGGTTTTTAGAATTTCAGGCCCGTCGGTGGTTCTGTGTATTGCTGGTTGTTCCCTTTCGCCGTGGAAGAGTTCTCCAATATATTCGCTCCAGCGCTGAAGAATTTTTCCTTCTCTAATATGAGTTTTCCGTCCTTTGATTTTAAACAGCCTGTTCATGAGTATGTCTTCTGTCCTGTTAGTTGCTTTATTTATTTATGCATATCTCCTTTGTTGGTAGTACTCAATCTCTCTATTTCTGCACATTTTTTGTTTAGACATTCTTCTTTAGCCTACTTGCATTTGGTCCTTAGTTCGTTATGTAGTTTTCTGTATTTAGTTCCATATCTTGGAAGAGTTTGCTGTCTCCTTTGCATCATGCCGAGAATGCCATCAGTCATCCATTCGTTTTTTCTTCTTCGTCCATCCTCCCTTAAGAAGATACCGTTTGCTGTCGTCACTAAAGCTTCTCTTAGTGCGTCCCATTTAGAGCTTCCATTTCCATTGTGTCCTTCGTATCTTTTTTTCACACTGTCCATATATTTTTTCAGGTACGGGGCGTTAAGGAGATTGTTGTGTTACAATTTGGGCGCTGCGTTAGGCTGCTTCAGTTTTCGCAGTTTCACTCTTAGTTTACATATAACAAGGCGATGGTCGCTTCCGCAGTTAGCACTTGGTTAGGGTTTGTAGAGAACTATTGCATTCCTGAATATGTTGTTAATAGTTATGTAGTCAGTTTGTTTTTTTAGTTTTTCCTCCTGGGTTCATCCATGTCCATAATCGTTTCGGGTGTTCTTGGAACCATGTGTTGGCTAATACCTGGTCATTGTCTGTGCACCATTCCACGTACGTTGCGGGTTCCTTGACCGAATTTCCTAGTTATATCCCCTGCCCTATTCCTACCTACCTTGGCATTCAGGTAACCCATGGTAATTATGACTTCTTGTGATTTGCAATGAGCCTTGGCGTTGTCTAGCATGAAGTAGTGTTTATTCCGAGCTTCGCGTGTTGAGCGTGGCTGGAATTCAAGTGAGTATCTTTCTACTGTTTAAAAATAAACTTTCAAAACAGTATTACCACTGTTGAATAAAGTGAGGTTGATAGTGGGAACGAGATTATTTATATACAGGGCCTCTCTCACAACGAGATGTCTCCGATAATGTGATTTATATAGACTCTTTGTGTTTTCGACCAGGAAGGGTTCTTGTAAATCGTGGGTGGTTAGATGACTTTTTTTTTTTATTGCGCTTTGATCTGATAAATGACATGTGAGGCTTCTACTCAAGGAGGTAGTATATATGTTTCACATTATGAAATGGACAAAGTCCGACAATTATTTTAAGACATTTTTATGTTTATACATTCATTTTTTATGGAAACAAATATTTAAGTAAATGCTCTGTTTATAATAAACAGTATTAACAACATTTATCGTCCTGAACGTCCGAGAAATTGTCATAGAAAATATGCGTCCTCTGACAGGAATCGAACATGTATCCTATACGGAACCGTCATATAGCCTGACGTGCTTTTACCGATTTCGTCACAGAGAAGCGTTCGGTTAGCAAGGTCGATTTTACTGGGGTATTTTTAACTACAATTTTCCATGATTTCTCACGTACATTCGTGCGTATCCAAATGTAAACAAATTATATCACACATTATGAAACGGTCAAAGTCCGACAATTATTTTATTTTTCATAATGTGTGACGTCATTTGTTTACATTTGGATACGGATCGAGCAGATATGAATGTACGTGAGAAAATCATCGAAAATTGTATTTTAAAAACGGTAAAATCGACCTTGCTAACCGAACCTTGCTATATATAGACAACACAAATAACATTTATTTATCTATGTACATTGTACTGATAAATCATCAGTTACCTCCCCTTAAGATCTAGGAGGTTTAAAAAGCACCCTGTAACATCCGTAAGTAGAGGAGTAGTCAGAGTAAAATGCGATAAAGCTTTGGTATAAGTTTATTCACTAGTTCTGTTTTTACTACGATCTATTGCACTTTCAATGGAACATTGATGGCATGTGTACTGGTAAATCATCAGTTACATCCCCTTAAGATCTAGGAAGTATAAAATGCACACTGTAAATCCGTCAGTAGACCAGTAGTCAGAGTAAAGTGCAAGAAAGCTTTGGTATAAGATTATTCACTGGTTATGTTTTTACTACGTACATTATTTTCTTTTTAGAAAATAAAAATGGTTCCATGAAGAGAAATGTCCTATTAAAGTTCACTTGCCAACGTACATTTTATTTTGTGCCTAATAAAAAATATTTTGTATAAATTCTAACTGTGGGATTAAAAACTTGCCATACGTCTTATACGATTCATAACTGACTAGGCAGAAGATATCTCACAATGATTGACGGTTCTTTCTACGATAGACTAGTTACCAACGAAAGCGACTGTCTTGATCAACCTATCCTATTCAACCCATAAATGTAGAGGGGTGAAGAGATGGGGGTCATACCTTTTCCAGGCGTATTTGATACTTTCAGAGTAGGTCGAGGTTTTGAGCTGATTTGAAAGTAGCCAAGAAAAGTAGTATACGAATGAAAGTCGAATTGAAAAAGTTCTTTCTTAGCCTGATCAGGTATCCAGTTTCATTTGCTGTTGGGTAGCATCAAGGTTTTGCTATTATGGCATGGGGAGAAGAAAACGGCGTGTCAGCTGTTTCTGTATGGCTTTGGGCCAGTCTGAATCTGGCTATGTCGTTAAGTGCACTTTTAAAAGATTGGCCGTCATAAAAATGGAACGGTTAAAAGCGTTTCCTTAATTTCTTTTTAAAGTGTTTCAGTGGCTGAAAAGCAATTTAATCTTTTGGTTTGATTAGCGTGGAGCCTATTTTGAATATCATGTGTGCATGCGGAAATGATTCTCTGTCGGGTCTTTATTCGTTCTTAATTTTAATTTGGCCTTCAGAGTGAAAACTTCCGTGAGAGTATTAAAAGGGCTCGGATCACTCCAATGAAATTTACTTATTTACAAATTGATCACAAATGACATCTTCAGAATTATCCATACTCATATATTCTAGTAGGAAAAAGAATAACATAGAAATGTATTTTAAGCTTCTTATTTCTATCAGATTGTTCAACGAATCCTTTAAAACGAATGAAGATAATTAATCTGGGAGTAGAAAATATTACCAGGAGGCCCAATACTATGCCCTAAGGCCAAATTAGGCTAAGTTTAGTAAATAACACTTGACGAACAGCACTGTGCATTTTCCCGCCCAGTTGTCGGCGTACAAGCCAGGAAAAATGTAGGAAAAATGATTTTCAAAGCAGGCTCTCTTTCCACCTGGAACACATCCCTTCGAGATTTTTCCCTTATATTTGGCCTTTATATATATATATATATATATATATATATATATATATATAGAGAGAGAGAGAGAGAGAGGGAGAGAGAGATTAAAACAAAAACATGTTAAAAATCGCTACACAATAGCTTTCATCTTTTAGAACACAAATTGTGCCTACTCAGGCAGTAGTAAATAACTGGTAATTTTAAAAAAATTTAAAAGTTAAATGCTACAGTGAAATTATGTTCCATTTGTTCTTATCTCATATATATATATATATATATATATATATATATATGAAAATTAAAAAGAAAGTGGAACATTTTTTCGTTTGACGCGTTTCCTTCTTTACGACTTTATCCGACTAAAGTGACATATAAGTTGATGTAATTACACATGCGCTCAAAGCAGAGGAGACGTTGAAATTTTTAACTTTCAAATTTAATTATTTTTTTTATGCATTTAGATATATAGTCCAAACATTTCATTTTGTTTCTAGCTACATCCGCGTCCTGGGTAAGACGATAAACTACATCCGCGTCCTGGGTAAGACGGTAAACTACATCCGCGTCCTGGGTAAGACGATACACTACGTCCAACGGATCTAGCTAAATTGCTCGAAATCAATTGCTCGACATTAAATTGCTCGAAAAATAATTCCTCGAACTATCAATTGCTCGAAAGGCAGATTGCCCGAAGTAATTTCGAAGCTCGAAGCACCACGTAAACTGCGCCGTCTCACGACACGTCAACGGAGCTGGATATAAAAGGAGCCACAACACTCAAGTTTAGCAGTCCTGATTTTTTTTTCTATATTTCTATTTCAGTAATTTTGGAGATCTCGAACCCTAGTGATGGAAATAACTTTCGTTGAGAGCGAAAAAGGAAAGAAGAAGTTGTGTTTGGATGGATATCTATATATTAAGGACAAAACAGCGAACAATAAGATTTACTGGAAATGTGAAATGTGCAAATAAAGGAAATGCTTAGCATGTGTGTTTTTTTTTAACCACAGGTTTCGAGCAAATTGCCTTTCGAGAAAAAAAATAAGACCTGCTATATAAATGTACTCGTTCTTTAATTTTTACTGTTCAGTTAACAACAATAAAGTTGTATTATTTTATTTTATAGTAAATATTAGAAACAATGTACTTTTATTTTTTTTAACCACAGGTTTCGAGCAAATTGCCTTTCGAGAAAAAAAAATAAGACCTGCTATATAAATGTACTCGTTCTTTAATTTTTACTGTTCAGTTAACAACAATAAAGTTGTATTATTTTATTTTATAGTAAATATTAGAAACAATGTACTTTTATTTTTTTTAACCACAGGTTTCGAGCATATTGCCTTTCGAGAAAAAAAATAAGACCTGCTATATAAATGTACTCGTTCTTTAATTTTTACTGTTCAGTTAACAACAATAAAGTTGTATTATTTTATCTTATAGTAAATATTAGAAACAATGTAGTTTTATTTTTTTTTTAACCACAGGTTTCGAGTAAACTGCCTTTCGAGCAATTGATAGATCGAGAAATTATTTTTCGAGCAATTGATTTCGAGCAATTTACCGGATACGACGTCCAACAGCAAGGCCTCTCTGATCAGGAGATTTTGAGGAGCGTGGAACCACCTCTTAATTGCTGGTGTTCCCAGGTTCACTCTGACCCGCGGTGGTAGCACTTGTTAGGGTCCCAGCTATGTTTAAATATTTAACCGCCAAACTTGGGTAAAAGTCTATGAAAGTGTAAAAATAGGTTTTAATACCAACAATACATTGTAGAAAAAATACCAGCAATGTATTTTTAAACAAAAAAAAAAATATTACCAGACATTCATTATCACAAGTAGTATATTTTTGAAAAAGAAAAATATTAACATCAGTACATTTTGGGAAAAAATTAACAGCAATATATTTTTAGGAAAAAACATTAACATGAATACATTCTTGAAAAAAAATTACCAGCAATACATTTTCGAAACAAAAAAAAAATATTACCAGCAACAGGAAACTTGTCAGCATTAAATAATACACTGAGTTTGATATACCGTAAAACAAAACAAACCATTTGTTTCGTTTTCTTTTTGTTTATCATTGTTTTTATTAAGTATCCCACATTGCGATAACAGAAGATCTGTTAATAAAGGAAATTAAAGCGTTATTCACTTTTGTCATAGTAAATTGCTTTCGCTTTTAATTAAAATAGACCAAACTCATTACGGTGAGAAACTCATGAATTCAAATGTGTCGTTTTTTAATATAATTTTCTTCCATTTTTTGTCATTAATATTCTTAACACGTTGCTTCCCAAGCCGCATATCCCTTGTTGTCCAAGGATCCCAATACTATAACTTAATTTTGGTACAAGCGATTTTAAGTTTTAACATTGTCCCATGTATGAGGCAAGGATATCGTAGGTAGTATTTATTACCCACAACCCACCGGCGTGTCATTCAGTACCTGAGTCCATTTTACAACCCAGAGTCCCACACAACAGACCAGTGGATCGTTGGAAAAATCCCAATATACAAGTATTACATTGACACCAACTCTATTGTTCTATATTCAAAATTATTTAAATTCTTTGGAAAAGATGTGGTTAGAGTGTACCAAGATTTCATAAGCAATCATTTATAGTATCACACCCCCAATAATCCTCGTAGAAGAGAAACTGGAAAACGACACACCGCAGGATCGTGTGAACCTTGCAGATATATCACCGTGACACTCCGGTGAGTCGTGTAGAAGCCAACTTGTTAACATTGTTCAGGTATATACAAATTTATATTTTATATATATATAAAACCTACGCCGACAGTACGACTTGGAGTTTCACGCGCTATGTAATAATCATATATATATATTTTAAGACATTTTTTATGTTTATACGTTCTTTTTATAGATACAAATATTTAAGTAAATGCTCTGTTTATAATAAACAGTATTAAACAACATTTACCGGCCTGAGTGTCCGAGAAATTTTCATAGAAAATATGCGTCCTCCGACAGGAATCGAACGCATATTTTCTATGAAAATTTCTCGGACATTCAGGCCCGGTAAATACTGTTTATTATAAAACAGAGAATTTACTTAAATATTTGTATCTATAAAAAGAACGTATATATATTCCGGGTGTAACAGCAAAATTGTCTATTTTGAAACGTTGTATCTAAAAGGTGATTAAAGATATCGCAATGGAATTCTCCAGGATTTTTATCACACCACTGGACTCTACTTTTACTTTGATCAATAAGAATGTATAATTACGCTCCAGGGTTAACGGAAGAATCGCGATGATTCGATCCTAAACGAAAATATGTTCATCATTAATTAATCACATAAAAAGATCGGAAACTCATGAAGGATTGAAATAAAGTTCTCATATATATATATATATATATATATATATATATATATATATATATATATATATATATATATATATATATATATATATATATATATATATATATATATATATATATATATATATATATATATATATATATATATATATATATAATAATAAATTGTTGGAGGTACAGAACCGTAATATAGCCGGGGAAACAAAGAATTTGTTCCTTATAGGCATTATGAAAAATAAGAGATGAAAACACTAACAAGACAGACCAACCGGTTTCGTTCCCTAGCTTATCAAGGTCAACAGGGAACATAATAATTAATTTTATATTTTAAATTACTTTTACTCACAAATAAATTATTATGTTCCCCGTTGACCTTGATAAGCTAGGGAACGAAACCGGTTGGTCTGTCTTGTTAGTGTTTTCATCTCTTATTTTTTATTTTTCATAATGCCTATAAGGAACAAATTCTTTGTTTTCCTGGCTATATAAAAAAATATAAATAAATACTTTCACAAAAAAACATTTAATTTTTTTTCTTTTAATTTGCAACTTTTCAGTTGTTTTCTCCACATATATATATATATATATATATATATATATATATATATATATATATATATATATATATATATATATATATATATATTATCCCAGGATCATTTTTTAATAAATTCAAGATTATCTTCGCCTTAGTTTCATTTTCAAATCTTTTTTCACTGCTCTTTGGACTGTCATAGCTGAAACTTCTCTCTCACATGCAAAACATCTTATTGATTGAGTTGGATCTTTTCTGCAAGTGTTTTGCAAACTTTAAAACAGACAGAACATGTGATTGAACCATTCTGCTCGAATGGTTGAGGATCTATTACCATATGTTTCCGCTAGTGGACAGCAAGGCATGCTTTATTGCGTGCAAGAAAGGCACAGGGGCAGGCAAGCCTATCATTGAGAGGAACAGCATGCTGCCAACTGTCTTTAATATTTACAAGCAGTTGATCTCGATGTTCAATCGGCCTCGCTGAAACCGTTGTAGAGATGAGAAGCAGGGCAGGCGCCAGGTCCTTCCCTCGGACGCTTTGTTTTCTTAGGAAGAAAAGGGGATGCTGCATCTTTGTAACGCAAGAGTGTCCTTCCAACTGATCTGCTTGGATGGCGTCAGTACCCGTCTTGTTGCATTTAGTCAGAACTTCACTGTTTCTAATGCGATCATTCAGTTTTCTGTTGCATGTGGAAGGTACCAAGTTAATTGATTTGTCGTCGGTACAGAGTCCAAGATTCTGCAGTCAGTCAGTCATGTGTCATGCATGATATACGCGATCATGTATCTTTCGATACACGACTGAGAAGGCAGATTTTTTTCCAGGGCTATGGAACCCAGTCTGTCCTGCTATTTATCCATAGCTGGGGGGAGGAGGGGAAGAGGATTCATACTTTTCCCAAGATTATTAGGACGTATGTGACTGGAATTCGAACTCCGCTCTCCGATTCCTTAATCCGAGCCGCTATCCATTACTCCCCCCAAGCCTCCGCAGAAAGAAATAGCAACTTATTGCAGGTAAAAAATCTGCCTCGTCATTCACGTATCGAAAGATACATGATCGCCTAAACGTGTACCACGCATGGCACATAACTAACCATCGATTAGTGATGTCTGTACTACAGGCTTGTACACACACACACACACACACACACACACACACACACACACACACACACAGAGGGTGCGATGAGTAAATTGTCGCCATTTTATATTATTTTCGTGCATGTGCCGTGTTTGTTTTTGATTTTACCGAGTGCACAGAAGAATTAATTGGGCACCGGCTCTGGGAAAAAGAGCACCATGACGCAATTCACTCTACCGGAAATTTGGAAACGGCATGCTATGCTACTTTGGGTACAAAATCTAAAAACAGTACAGAGGATTCGGAAAGAGTTGGATGAGTCTAATGGTGATTACGATTGTGTTTGGAGTGATAGCTAGTTATGACGACGCTATGCTTCCATTTATCTTCCCGCAGAGCCTCAGACTCAACACGGAGGCCTGCATCAAGTACATTGAGGAGGTAGTGCTGCTCTATGTCAAGAAGGTGGCTGCTGGAATACCCTATGTCTTACAAGATGTCTCTGAACCATGCCACACAACCAGGAGAACCCAGTCATGGCTGTTAGACAATTTCTGCGACCGCATCACCTCTAACATCTGGCCACATAACTTCAGACGTTTTGGTTTGTTGGAGTCCTTATTGCTATTTCCCAAGAATTCAATGTTAATTTTATAGTTATTACGTTTTGAATTTAATCCACAAGCAATTTAGTCATTCACCAACACTTAGTAAGACCTTCAACAAAAATAACATCAAAGTTAGCTACAGTTGTGATAAGAACATTGACATTGACACAACAGTTCCATTCTTAATAAGCATTTCAACAACCTTCAAAGTAACAACATCCCGTAAATAATAACTGCAATTGCAGAAATAGCAAATATGCCCATTAAACGGTAAATGTGTGTCCAAATCGTTTATAAAGATGAAATCAAATGTGGTGATGAGGTCAAGTTTTACGCGGGCTCTAAGGAAAATAAGTGGAAATCGTGTTCCTACCACCACCGAATGACATTTGGCAATATCAAATATCAAAACAGAACTGCTCTCTCTAAATTATTCTGGGAGCTAAAACACCCAATTATCACTTGGGAATTAGTTGCGAAAGCTAATCCCTTCAGCGGAAAAGACAATAATGTAACTTACGTCTCTCTGAAAACTTAATTATCCTACCCTCTTAAATAAAAGAAGTGAATTGATTAGTAACTGCCCTCATAGATCCAAGTTCCTACTCAAACACGTTGACCCAGATTAATATAGTCTAATCGGACCAGACGCCCAAATCTACTAGTACTGATATTATATTTTTCCTCTAACAATCGCTATTGTACAACTCTTGTTAATTTTAGACGATAATGCATTTAACATTTTTGTCTTTCCATTTTTTCTATTATCTTACCACTACCATTTTTCAGTTTATATCTACTATTATTTTTTTGTTCCTTTATTTGTTGCCTCTTTCTTACACTTTTATGATCAGAAAAAGGTTTATTTATTTATATACTTGCATTCATTATTTTTTAATTATTAGTTATTCATTTAGTTGCCTTATTTATTTATTTGCATATTTTTATGTTCCTATGTTTGTCTTTCATTTAATTTTATTTTACATTATCTTATCTTAATTCATTTTATTACGGCATATCATATTATTTTATTGTTAATGTTATCACTACTTTTGTTTTTTTTAAGGAAGATTAATATTGATCATAATTTTATTATTAATTATTCTATTGATTCCCGGATAAAATCAGAATTACCCCCATTGATTTTATGACATCATTTCTGTTTGTTATACCAGCGTCTCGCTATATTACAACTTATATTTTTTATTTTTCATTTTCAGCCTACTTTTCAATCTTTAATGTTGTTCTGCGTCAAACTAAAAATTCATAAACCAACATTATTTTTGTGTTTATTTGCATATTTATATGTTCCTATATAAGGCTCTTATTCCAATTTACATTGTTTTTCTTATTTTTCTTATTTTATATTATTTTCCTTCCATTAATAATTATTATTATTATTATTATTACTAGTACTTTGTTTTGCCTTATTTTACCTTATTTTGTAGTATACTTTATAGTATACTAGCAGCATGGCTCGGCATTGCCCGTGCTTGATTCAAATATCGTACGACTCATACAGCAATCGTTATCACTTGACTTAAAATATTTTTGCCCTTCCTTGCCTTTAAAGGAGTACTGATGTTGCTACATGCCTTACTTCTTGCCTATCTCACACTGCGAATTTTTTCTATGCTCTATACTAAACATTAAATCTGTTACGAAAAAAAGAACTAAACAAAATGAACACAAAACGATCAGCTTTCAAAAAGGACTCGTAACTGGAAAAACCGAATGAAAAAAGAATGTTAACAATAAATATTTTTCACATCCTACCCAGTTCTGCGGAATCAGAATCAACGTTGAGTTTAAGCAAGCGAATGAGCCAATTGGAGTAAAGTGCCATGCAGATTTAAATTTTTCCCACTTGTGTCGAATGCAGCTATCAATTTTTTTGCATGCTAGCATGCTAGTTAACATTCGTGTCAGTCAGCTGTTGGCTCTCACGCTGGCCAATAGAATCTTCCTGCCTATTTGTGGCAGCCAGCTATAGGCTCTCACTCTGGCCAGTAGAAAATGGCCGCAAACTACATGAAACCTACCGTAGAAGCATGAAAAAATCGATTATTTCCACTATCGATGGGAGTTGGGAAATGCAAAGTCGGTCTTGGCCTTTCTGCTAACTTGGAGCATGTGCATGTAAATTTTGGTACAAATCCGTCGAAAATTGCGGCCGTGCATTCGTTACACACACACGCACACACACACACACACACACACACATGCACACACACACACACACACACACACACACCCCCCCTACCTTTTATAGATAGAGATTACTTTAACCTATTCTATATTATTTTATTGTATATTACTATATATTATTTATTTTATCATGGCATACTTTGTTACTGATATCAATTATCTAGTTAGGTTAGTATTATAATTATCGGTAACACTCTTAATTTTTGAAAAAATATAGAGTTGTCCCCCTTGATTTCCTAACGCCCCTGCTTGGTTTATTTATGTTTTCAAAATCAGCGTCTCACAAATTTAGAATTTGTATTTGTTATTCCCAACATTATTTTCAATCTTAAAAGTTAATCTAAGCTTAAATTCAAGTTCAAATTTAAACTATAATTCTTTTAATTTTTTTTTACCTCCAATAATATTCCACCCCAACAATAATATATCTCGTGCGATCCATAAAAATTTTTTTTTTAAAAAAAACCGGTGTCAACCCAACATTTAAATAGAAATAAAAATAAATATTATAATTCCAGCACTTGAAAATTGCTTCGGCATGAAACTCAGAGTTGTGCAATTAATGTAAGGTATTATGTATATTGCTTAAACTCGCTCTGTTACTTTAGATTCAGCTTTGTTTTTTCTTACACTATAGTGTATTTATGTATTTGTATACGATCGCTCGCATATCTACGTGTATTTATATATATATATATATATATATATATATATATATATATATATATGCGCCGCATATTGTCATTTAAGTATATTTGGTTAAATCATTTGGACGTATAATGTCTATTTGTCTTAGTTTTAATCCTTACAAGTCAACGAAATAATTTCTTGGTTGCTGTAGAAAAACTGATTACGAAAAATTCCAAAATATTTTTATTTTCACAAATACTTTCAATCTCAGCTGAGGCCATCTTCAGGTGTTGAATATCTATGGATGTGTTATGCGTTAACACCTTAAATTCAAAATATTTTTTAACCTCTAACTGTAAAGGAGGTAACTTATGTGTATTTTTAAAAGCTAGTTTAATTGTATTATTTTAATTTAGTATTTCTATATAACACTTTGCATTTAAGAACTCTACTGCTATACCCGATGAACAAATTAGACGATCGATTGGGAGCATTAACATAAAAAAAAATGAACATAATACATCATCAAATAACTCTAAACATATCAAACTACTATACCGTAATCAAATGCATTCTAACTATAAGTAGGAGAAAAAAATTCTAAAATGACTCATAAACACTAATATATACCTCACTGATCCAAGTAAAATATAAAATAAATTATATACTATACTGAATTTAATCTCGGTATTCATTCATATGCTGATGATAAAGCCGCGACAAGTTTAGGTCTCAATAAGCTCCCAAATATTTTAAAACTGTCGGTGGAGTAAAGGATAGCGGCTCGGATTGAGGAATCGGAGAGCCGAGTTCGAATTCCAATCAGATCCATAAACATTCACTTACAGGCTAATACCCTTGGAAAAGGTATGAATCCACTTTATTTCCCCCTCCAGCTATAGGTAAATAGCAGGACAGACCGGGTTCCATAGCCATGGATGGCAACTGGTCTACCGCAGAAAGAAATGGCAACTTACTGCGGAAAAAAATCTGTCTCGTCAGTCATGTATCGAAAGATACATGATCATCCTAAGCGTGTATCACGCAAGGCAGAACTGAACTTCCCATAACGCAAAAGAAATCGATCTTGAATTAAACTTCACGACGCCTGGTTGGTTGATTTGGTTTAGCGGCTTCTCGACATCTCTGTGGGTCATTAAATGACAAAATGTAAATGCCTAGTCATTTTTAACAACTCAGCGGGGTATATATTATGGTGAATATGGTGCCGTTTTAAATATCCATTGTGTTAAACGCTGTCGGACAGAAGAGATGCTAAGATAATTCATATCATTCAACCTTGGTTCTGCCCTGGTCGGGTGAATTATACTTCATACTGGTGAAATACTTAAAGTACATTCCGAACACCCTAACGTATATGCGTCCTTTAGTAGTTTTTGTTGTTAATTCTTATCATATCCTTTTTCCAAGACAAATATAATATCCTGATGTTTGAGAAAATATATCACGCTACTCAATCGAAAATTAATAGCGGATATTTTGCTTTTTAATGTTATTCTCCATTGGGTTAAACGCTGTGGGACAAAAGAGATGTGTCGGGTTAATCCCCTCCCAATTTTCGAAACCGCTACTAGGGGACGCTCTCAGGACTATAAATACTCGGCGATATTTTTATCACTCTCTTCCTACCTTATCCGTTTACTCGTCAACATCTCGCGGAGAACGCGTGAACATACATACACACACATGTGCGTACGCACATTCACTCACTACACATACTTTGGACCAAAAAGGTTTTCACATTCATTTGTTACACACATTATTGTCTTTGTCACTTGTATACCTTTGTTGTTAATACATTATCATTTGTTTGTACATGTATACTGCTTTTGTAGGGTTTTTTTGTACATTTCTTTACGTGGACTTAGATCCCGAGCTGCTATCTTTGTTGTGGGTATTTCAGGAGACAGCGTGTTATTCCCAGTTTCAACCACTGACATTGCTAACGACCGAAATAAATTGGGAAGAGCGTATACTCGCTCGCAACATGCAAAATAATTCGAGACATAGTTTCGTACCATTC
This sequence comes from Acanthosepion esculentum, assembly GCA_964036315.1. Taxonomy (NCBI): domain Eukaryota; kingdom Metazoa; phylum Mollusca; class Cephalopoda; order Sepiida; family Sepiidae; genus Acanthosepion; species Acanthosepion esculentum. The sequence continues at coordinate 109,152,952 of OZ038483.1, read as the reverse complement.
AATGTTGATTCTGCCTTGGTTAGTTGATAGTGATGAAGTATATAATTACTTTCCAAATACAATAATATATGCAATCTTTCGTTCTTTTAGTTGCTAATTCTTATATATTATAGGGTGTAAGAACTGTTCTCCACATGGACAGGATATCACTTGATGTCTGTTAACATATTTGTATCAGATTGATAGTGTAACATGAATCTTCTGTTAACTATGAATCATTAGGGTTGCTTACCCATTGATTCACTGCGAGGCCGCAAATATACTTTTAAATCATTGATAATATCGTAAATAGATCAGTTAACTTGTAAAATATCCAAAAGCGTCATGTCAGAGATCCATTTTCAGACGATAACCTATAGAAAAACTTCACACTTCAATATGTTTCGAGATGTCTCTTGTTGGCTGCGTATACATAATTCACTTCATCCTTTCAGTATGTCAAGGTAATTGTGCTGATGGAAAGTCATACTTTGGATCATTACAGCTTAAAAAAATACAGAGATCCAGAAGCAATCGTTGGCAGATTATATCTATCTATCTATCTATCTATCTATCTATCTATCTATCTATCTATCTATCTATCTATCTCTCTCTCTCTCTCTCTCTCTCTCTCTCTCTATACATATATATATATATATATATATATATATATATATATATATATGCACATTTCATTCAATACGACAGACAAGGTGCTTTTATTTAGTTTTTTTATACAATTTCTCATGCGATCTAATAATTTTCTTTTTCTTTTCGGATGATAAATTATATAAAAACTGTCCGAATATTCTTTTTATGCGAGCGCTTTCGGCTATACATTTAGCCATTTTCAAGGATTAAATATTTTAACGGTTAAAATCATGGTGACCTACTGGACACTATACATAACATACTTGTTGACAACACTAATATAATAGCATCATCTACATGCACCCCCAAAAAAGGCTAAAAATGATGGAAGCCTTATTAATAAAAACAATAAACAACACTTAATAATATTAACTTTGAACATGGACACAATATCTTGACCATGTTTTTAAAAATGAAAATGTTTTATAAAACATACAACAAACTATTACTTATTTAACAGTTAAAATATTTAATCCTTGAAAATTATTAGATCGCATGAGAAATTGTATAAAAAACTAAATAAAAGCACTTTGTCAGTCGTTTTTAATGAAATGTGCATGAAAGAAGGATTGCTGCCTAAATACACAAATATATATATGTATTACGTCATCCCATAAGTTCTGTCCGAATTTTAACTTTTTGTTAAAATGAACGTATAATATTACCTACTAACGCCTTAACGTTTACTTTTTTAAAAGCAAGTTCATTACAAGCAAGGCAGTAAAGCCACTGAGATACAAGAGGTTATCGGTTTGAAAGAATTAGAAGACAGATACATTACTAAGAAGCGAGAACAATTGAAGAGTAACCGAGAGGACAGTAGATAGCGATATGACATAGAATTTAAATTTCTGAAGATTAAACTTGACTGGAATGCACAGATCCGGAAGAAAATCTCACAAGCGTGAGTACGATTAAAGAAACTCGCAAAATCTAGGTTCCAAGACGAAGAGCACACCCGAACAATTACTATGAAAGTGTTTTTAGAAAAGGCACAGGAAAGCAACTTTACGGCAGTTGGGAATGTGACCGAAGTCGAAACACCAGGTCAAGACCAACAATATTGCTGATTATTATTATCAAGGATCTCTAGATATATAGCAGAAGCACCGGACCATATATGGCAACAATATTGAAAGCATTGGTAGATTTATAAAGACGAAAGATAGATTCGGGAGAGAAAAAAATGTCTCAGATGTTTTCTTAGTAGTACAACGTTTCTATCTATCGTCCTCTTACACAACGTTTCTTTCTTTCTTTCTTTCTTCCGCTTTCTCTTTATTTCTAATCTCTCTTCAACCGGAAGTACTGCAGCACGCATGAGTTCCCATTGTCTCAGTGACACTCCTTGTCAGAACGAACTCTAAATACAAAGCAAGGGCAACAGACCATACATGGCAGCAATATTCTGAACATGGACGAATAGTAGAATTATAGATATGCAAGGTAGATTCAGGAGAGAAAAATTGTCTAGCACGACGGAGGAAACCAACATTCTTAGCAGCTGGCGTAGAAATTGATTCATTATAATCTTTCCACTTATCCCAGTCGAAAACGTTAATCCGAAAAGGTGCAATGAGTCAATCCCTTGGAGGTTAGCATCAGCCATGCTGATAGAAGGTAACAGAGGTCCTCTCTGACGACTAAATGAGAAAAGTTTTGTTTTGGAGGCGTTAGCATTAACAAGCCATTCCTTGCCCCACTTAACAACAGATTGTAGATCATTTTTGTATCAACAGCCAATATGACCATATCGAACAGCACGGACTTATTAAATCAGGAGGAAAAAAATTGTGTCATCAGCATAGGTACCAAATTGAGAAAATTAAATTATAAATTAAATGAATAAATAAAAATAATTCATGGACGCACAGTGGAAAATACGTCGCGAGCGGATACATGGATGCACAGTGGAAATTACGTCGAGAGCAGATACATGGACGCACAGTGGAAAATACATCGAGATTGGATACATGGACGCACAGTGAAAAATACGTGCATAGCGGATACATGGACGCACTTTGGAAAATACATCGATAGCGGATACATGGACGCACACTGGAAAATACGCCGAGAGCGGATACATGGATGCACAGTGGAAAATACGCCGAGAGCGGATACATGGACACACACTGGAAAATACGCCGAGAGCGGATACATGGACACACACTGGAAAATACGCCGAGAGCGGATATCCGAATTTTTACAAGAATTGTTTTCATTTTGTAAAAGTTTTAATTGTAATAATTCATAAAGTTTTAAATCTTAAAATTCTGCATTAATTAGTAGTGCTTAGGTGATATTGTTATTAAGTAAAACCTATATTTATTAATCAAAAATGGAAAATCTTACTACAATTCCGAGTACCCCGTCCCAGAATTTTAGAAATAATTTTTTTTTTTTTTACTTGTGTAAATACAGATGTCCATATATGCCATTATCAGAAAATAAGAGTGGTAACTTTTTTTAATCGGTATCACCACATACAAGGCAGTAAAGTCACTAAGACATAAGTGTCGAAGAATTAGGAGCAGAAACATTAATAATGAGCGGGAAGACGAAAGAGTATTCAGGAGAACAGCAGCTAGAGATAGACATTGCATTCAAAACTTTGAAGATTAAAATTGGCTGAAAGCATTGAGCCAGAAGGGAGTTCCACAAGAGAGAAGTGTGAGAAAAGAAACTGTTAGCACAGAATTTATGGTTACATCTAGCCAGTTCAACTCTAAATTGATGAGAACTCAATGCCAGTCTAGTTACTGCGCTTAATTTTTTTTTTAAATGTGGGCGAAAATGGTGAGAGTCTTTTTTGAGTACCTTTCTCTAACAAGGAGTTTACGTTCTCCGTTTAGCGAGCAACCCGTTTCAGCTGTGCGTCTTCAGTTCTACTTTTTCGAAATCGTTAATACAAATCGTCATCAGTGTCTTCCAAGTAGATCTTTCAGACACAATATCTTTCCCAAATCTAGTGTTTCGTTTAACCTTCTTAAGTGAGTCATTGGAGCAGTATTGTAGCGTTTGTATATTTACTTTACAACGGTTCAACATACGGAGATTGTTTTGGAAGTCGACTCTACACTAAGCGTACTAAGTAACCAGCCCCATCTCAGTATCCGTTTCATGAGCACGTGTTCCATGTTCGATTTTTTCTCTCGTTGTGACGCATAGGTATCGGGTCTTCTTGATCGCTATGATAGTTTCCGTATCTGACGCAACACAATCTACTATTATGTTATCCAATCTGATTTCACTGCAACAAAGTTTTCCGTTATTCTTGATCTCTACGTTATTTCCATCCATCAATCCATTCATATATATATATATATATATATATATATATATATATATATATATATATATCATAATGAGAGGCCACGTATACTTTCTTGATATGTATATAATATCTGGATAAAATAAATGAAACAAAATCGGGTGTTTTTTTTTAAGTATTTATTTCTGTGTACAAAAAAACACAGAAATAAATACTTAAAAAAAAAACACCCGATTTTGTTTCATTTATTTTATCCAGATATTATATATATATATATATATATATATATATATATATATATATATATATATATATATATATATATATATCCGGATGTGCGTGTCGGTTGAAATGGTTTCGTATTTCCTTCTGGCGCCACAGATCGGTTTTTGAGTCAATGTTGATTTTGTATTTTCAAGGCAGGTAAGCAAGACCCACCCCCACACCCACACTTGAAAGAAAAGCTTTACATAATCTTCCCACCTTCATTTGTTGCCATTAGACACGGTGCTGTACTAAAGCAACCTATGTAAAAGTGTGGTTTGCTAGGTGGTTGAAGTAGTTTGTCATTGTTCATCGGTGATCAGTATCTAACTTCAGAGCAAAGTAGGTTTCACGGATCTCGATGGACTGATACGCCTAGGTGGCTGATATCACGTTCTCGGGCCAACCCAATTCCCCGAACGAAATAAGGCCAAACATCAAAAATTGTTTGGGAAATCGCTTTCTGGATAGTCAGGTAAATTTTCAACATGCATTTGTGCGTTTGCATATAAACACTTTCTGAATCCTCTGAACTGTTCTCAGACTGCCACCCAAACACTCTGAAATGTTCGTATTGGAGCTTCCGGCGCGAATGCCAAGGAGTGTAGCATGCCGTTTCAATATTTCTGTCGGAGTGAATTGTGTCATGGTGCTCTTTTTCTCGCAAACGGTGTCCAACTGACCATACTATGCTTGTGTAGCTGACAAAGTAAAAAAAGGAAACAACGCGCATGCGTGAAATTAAAATGGCGACAATTTAACCATTGCGCCATATATATATATATATATATATATATATATATATATATATATATATATATATATATATATATTGAACAATAAAAATCATTAAAAAAATTAAAATCTTCAGACACACTGGGTTGTAGATTAATATTCTTTCGTTTTTTTTATTATTATTTCATTTAGATTCCTCGACTAGTTTCGGCCAACATGGTCATCATCAAGAGAAAAAATATTTCTGCTTGCTGGTAGCAGTGAACTACAGAAATGAACGTCTTGATGGAGAAAATGAACTTTTGTCTGTAGTTTTCATTTGTTTTTTATCTTTTTAACATGAATTTTTAAACATTCCTTGTGTTGGTCAAACAGTCTCTTTTAAGTTGTTATTTGAGATAAGAGTTGGATGGATCCATGCTGCTCTGAATTCCCTTGGTCAGTCTGACAGTTTTATTGGTTCCTGGAGAGGGGATGTGTCTCTGTTAAGTGTGTGTATTATTTGGTTCTTAGGGAGTGAGTGAGTATGATATGTGTAAGCGTGTATATTGCTGTGGGTGTGTGTTATCATTTGGTTCATTAGGGTGTAAGTGAGTATGATGTGTGCAAGTGTGTATATTCGTGTGGGTGTGTGTATAAGTGTGAGGCCTCAACACCTCCGTAAGCATGTCTGTCTTGTGTTTGTGAGAAATGTGGGTAGATTGTGATTTGTAGGGCTATATATTAATACTATCTATATTGTTAAATTTATAGTTTAACCCGGATGGATAGTGTGTTTTTAAACGTCGTATCCACTTATTTTCATGGAACTCTAAAATCTTTCTAATGTTATCTGCTCTAAACTTTTCTATTCTCTCAATTATAGTGAATTTGGCATGGGTTTTGAAATCGTGTTTTTCTAGGCGGAAATGTTGTTCTACAGGTAATAATTTTTCATAGGGAGTCGACTTAATTCGCTTGCGATAATTATTAATTCTGTAGTGAAAGAGCCATTCAGATATTCCTACATATTGTTTCTGGCATAGTGTGCATTCTAGGAGGTAAATTATGTTATGACTTCTACAGTTAGAATCGTGGTAGATTTTGAAAGTAGATTTAGTGACTGAGCTAGTGAATGAATTCGTGTGTCTAATGTGGTTGCAGCATAAACTTCTTTTGTTGTTACATGGTTGGGAAAATCCTATTGTTTTTGTTGTTAGTTAATTACGGATTACTTTGTCCCCTGAAATGTGGTTACTACCTATGATTTTTTTTAGGTTCTTAGGTCTACGATATGCTAGAAGGCCGGGTTCCTTAAACAATTTTTTAAGGTCTGGTTTGACTTTTGATTATTTGGGATAGTGGAGGTAGAGTGGGGTTGAAAGTGGTTACTAGAGGAATGCGGCTAGATTTATTTTTAATCTTGTAGATTAGGGTGTCTTTAGGTGTGGAAATTGCTTTATTTATTCGTTCCCTGATTAGGTGTTGTTTATAGCCACGTGTTGGGAATTGATGCTCCAGATTTTCAGTGTGTTTATTTAATTCTTCATTGTTGGAACATATCCTTCTGAGTCTAAGTGCTTGTGAATAGGGAATGTTCTCTTTGAGGTGTTTTGGTTGAGAAGACTTAAAGTATAGATAGTTGTGGGTGTCGGTGATTTTAGTGTGTAGTGTCATTTGTAGTTTCCTGTTTTCATCTATGTAAATGCGGGTGTCTAAAAATGTTACCGATGTTGTGGATTTTTCATAGTCAAACTTAATTGAGTCGTGCACTGTGTTAAGGGCCATGAGGAAGTGGATGAGTTCGTCGTCACTGCCTGTGTATACAAAGAATATATCATCGCTATATATTGCATAGAATACGCAGTAGTTACCAATGAGGGGATAGACATGGGTCTCCTCAAATTTTCCCATGAATATTGTAGCATATGATGGAGCTGCAATGGTGCCCATGGAACAACCTCTAAGTGGAATGTAGTGTGCTCCATTGAAGTTGAAAGTATTCAATGTAAGAATATACTCCATGAGTTTTATGATAACTTCTGTGGGGGGTCTTGTTTTCTTCTTTTAGTAAGTACTTCCTGAAGGGCGGTTAGCCCTTCGATGTGTTTAATGTTTGAGTAGAGTGACCTTACGTCCATAGTCACTAGAATAGCATTCTCTGGAATTGTTTGTATGCCATTAATTTTGTTTAGTAGATCTGTTGTGTCTCTGATATAGGATTTTACTTCCTTAGCTAAGCGTTGTATGTAATGGTCCACGTATTTGGAAATTTTGGTCGTGTGGCAGTTGAATGATGAAATGACGGGCCTTCCTGGGTTGTTGCTTTTGTATATTTTAGGAAGGAGATAGAAACGAGCAGGTGTAATGTTTGTGGGTGTAAGTATTGTGCATGTTTCTTTGTCGATTAGATTGTTGCGAAGCATTATATTTAGTGAGCTAGTTAATTCGTTTTATTATTGGGGAAGGGGATCTGTAGGTAAGCTTTTATAGGTTTCTTTGTCCTTATATATATATATATATATATATATATATATATATAAGGTTGTGTTTCGCCAAAATTTAAGTCTACGTTTGGATACGAAACTATGCAAACAAAGTAATGTAATGGATTTTATTTATCAATCCAACAGATTTTATCCCTTTAACCGTTATTTATATTGGATATTTTTTTGCACCGAGGAAAAGAAAGTCCTGGTCAAATGAAGACCAAGATCAAACGGCAGCCAAGAGAGCTTCCAATGCTAAGAATTTTCATAAATGAATATATATATATATATATATATATATATATATATATATACACACACACATATATATATATATATATATATATATATATATATATATATATATATATATATATACTTATGTACATACGAAGATGCATATATACACTGCAATTCAAAAGTTTGAAACCAGCCCTGGTAATTTTTTACATTTGCCCTAAAATTAGTTGTTTTGTACTTTAAATAAGAGAAAATTATAATACATAGTTATAATAAAATGAGATATATTTTTTATTAGAAATTTTATTTTGATAAAAAGAAATAAAGCCTTTTATCATTATCATGCTCTCGTTACAATACCCTCCTTTAACCTTAATTACTGCAGCACAAATTTTTGGCATTTGTTGCAAAAGTTTCCCAAAATATAAGTTTGATTATTGATGCCATTCTTTTTTCAATGACTAACAGCTGTTTTTTCATTTTTTTTTCACTCTTTTCTCAAGTTCATCGCATGCTAATTCTGGGGGTTGCTTCAAACCTTTGAACTGTAGTGTATATAGTTTTTTTTCTTCTTTCAGAATAACATCAAGAATAAAAGGCACAAATAGATAGTATTGAGAATGAAATTATATATAAATGTGTGTCTACATGTCGGAGGCAGGGTAGAGTAGTGGATAACGGCTCGGATTCCAGTCGAGTCCATTACATTCACTTACGTGCTAATACCTTTGGGAAAGGTATGAATCCTCTTCTTCTCCCACCAGGTATGGGTAAATAGCAGGACAGACTGGGTTCTATAGCCTTGCATGGCAACTGGTCTAGGAGAAGGACAACTCCGAATTCAAAACCTGCAGAGGGTCGTTTGTGTACCTTGTGACACATAGTGGCCCAGGTCTCTGTATTCGGCTCTTGAAAAAGTGTAGTTGGTTCTGCACAAAGCCCTCACCAATATAATCAAATCATATGTGCTAGTGTCTGGGCTATCGGTTCATAGGAATTGAGCTACTTGACTCTCATACGTCGAATACGACGGGAGAGTCCACCATACTCACGCATATATATATATATATATATATATATATATATATATATATATATATATATATATATATATATATATATATGCAGAAATATAGTCTTAAAGTGTGCTATATTTATGGGATAAAGTGCTCAATATCAGAGATAGAGCGTGTGTAAATATAAAAGTGGACATGGAAGTCAGCACTTAGAGGCTACAGTCTGTTTCATGCTAGTGCAATCGTCAGACTGTAGCCTCTAAGTGCTGACTTCCATGTCCACTTTTATATTTACACACGCTCTATCTCTGATATTGAGCACTTTATCCCATAAATATAGCACACTTTAAGACTATATTTCTGCATATTCAGCTCCTGATTATCAGTAGAGCACTTTCGCTATATATATATATATATATATATATATATATATATATATATATATATATATATATATATATATATGGTGCAGTTTAATTTATATTACAACGAATCATTCATACAAAAAGTAGATTAGTAAAGTTAATGATATAAAATGGCGAAATCCTTTCGCAAACAAAATTTTAAAGTTTCACTACAGTTGAAAGTACTTGCAGATTAAAAAGACCTTGTACAACTTCTAGTTATTAAAAACAAGGATCATAACATTCATCGAGTGGTTTGTAGGTTAATACAACTTTAAAATTTTGTTTACGAAAGGGTTTCGCCATTTTATATCATTAACTTTACTAATCTACTTTTTGTATGAATGATTCATTGTAATATATATATATATATATATATATATATATATATATATATATATATATATATATGTATATTGTAATGACAGCAATTAAGAAAAATGTTTAATAGTCAGATGTAATGAAACAAAAGTCTTGAGACAATGTATTGATATTCAACAGCGTGGAGAAGCAGAATCCACAAGAAAGTAAAGGCCAGTGATCTACGATTCATTGATTACTCTTGGTATTATATAAACCGCTTTTTGCCTAACATAACTTTATGCTAAACATTTGGTATTTTATATAACAGCGACTCAAATGGAAACACCTCTCGAAAGAAAAAGATTAGCAGCAGAACGACAAAGATGGCGACGACAATGCCTATCTGAAGAACAAGTTTCAGCAAGGCGGTAACATAGTAAACAAATGTATGCGAGCGCATTGCAAGAAGACCTTGAACAAATAAGATTACAGTTTACGAAACATTGTTGCAAGGGAACGGATTAATTAAATAGTTCATTTTGCTCGGGAACTAATTTTGTCTGAATAGGTGTTTGTGTATAGATTAGTAAGACAACTGAAGGGATGAAACGCTAATAAATTAACTGCCTTAATTTGATTTTCCCATTTCCTTTAAAGCGTGACACGAAAGATAAACAAATGCACAACAGTAATTATTATACACACACACAATATATATATATATATATATATATATATATATATATATATGAAGATATTTTTGAAGGTACAAAATTTTATCACAGCAATAAACGTATGAAGCTTGATATTACTAGACATATTAAAAATGGGCGAAGCAACCGGTTTCGCTCCCGCTCATCAGGCTTACAACGGGAGATTTAATTTAAATTAAAAAAAACAAAGAAAATGTACAATGAAAAGGGAATGTGGAGGAGGAGGGAAAAATACGAGCAAAAGGAGCTAGAGGCAAATGACAGCGAGCCCCAACAAACACTCACGTTGTTTACACAAGGGAGGCTTGCGGGACCCTATGTAAAGTGCCTCCAGCACCTTAAGGTGAAATAACGAGTGTGACCGGGACAACACGGTGAACCGGTCGACACTAAAATTAGCTGCACAAAATCTGCTCTTTAATAGGTGCTCACATATGACGGACCCGTAGGTGTTTGGGACGAGTCCATTCAACGGCAAAGTGTGGTTCCTGATTTTGGTCGGAACGTGCTGTTTAATTCTCATGTCCAAGCGTTGTGTCGTCCTTCCTATGTAGTCGGCCCCGCAACTACAACCATATTTATAAATTATAGAATTAATTTGATGAGGAGGGAGGACGTCTTTACACACTGGACGAACCATGGGCCGGGTTTGAAAAACTATCCGGACCTCAGCAGAGAAAAAACAGCGACCTTGTTCTATAGCCTTGAATGGCAACTGGTCTCCCGTAGAATGAAATGGCAACCTACTACGGGAAAAACCTGCCTCGTCAGTCGTATATCGAAAGATACTTGATCGCCTAAGCGTGTATCACGCATGGCGCATAACTAACTGTATGTTATCTGTCGGATTAATAAATTTTCGTTTTTAAGTTGTTAAGTTTAAAGAAAGTTTATGGTAGATGGCACAGCGTTGCCATTTAGACTAACTTACATTTGTCATTCGTGTACATTTCTGGCTAGTCTGTCTTCATCGCTTAACATGTGTAGCAGTGCGTTAACTGAGAAGCGTTACATTTAACAATGGCAGGATATTCATGTAGTGAGCAGGTAAATATGATTTGATCACTCACCAGAGAACTTTTGCCAATGGTTTATTGCACAAACTGACGATCCTTTCTGGGTCGCTTCAGTCTTGTTTACGAAGTAGGCAACATTTAGAAAAATGGAATAATAAATTTACATCGCCAACATTTGCGAGCGGATCGGAATCCCCATGGTACAATACAAGCTAGACACCAGCATCAGTTTACGATTAATGTGTGGGCTGGAATTGTAGGTGACTGTCAGGTAGGTTCATATGTTCTCCCAGCACATCTTGTAGGAACTGCTTACAGGGACGTTATTTAGAACACACTTTCAGACCTACCAGATGATGAGCCCCTGCTAATACAAAGACGTGTAGTTCTTGCACGATGGGGCTCCAGCACATTTTAGTCACATTGTTCACAATGAACCGGCTGACATCTAACATGAAAGATGGATAGGTAGAGGAGTACTGGTTTCCACGGCTTGCATGTTTCCCCGATCTCAGTCCTTTGGATTTTTATCTGTGGTGTCACCTAAAACAATTAGTTTATGCATCAGACCTTAATAATGAAGATAACGCTTCATCAACGTGTCAAGGGGCCTGCGAAATCATTCGACATCGTGTGCGAATATTTGAAAGAGTACGCCAGTCAGTGATCCGACGGGTGCATGCGTATGTAAAATCAAGCGGAGGACATTTGTTATGAGTTGCTGTGTTGAGGTACAGCGATGGCCTTTTGGACATATGTCTATATGAGCATTTGACCTTGTTTTGGTGCCAGGAACCCGTCCCCAATGTTTGGCATCTTGGATTGTACATTTAACAGAGACTACCGTAAACTTTAAACAACTCAAAAACGAAGAATTTGCGGTTATATGTTCATATGGACTTTTGTTCTTGTTTTGGTGTGAGGAACCAACTCCCAAAGTTGGTAAAAGTATTTTTGGTACAACCTGTACACACACACACAGACACTATATATATATATATATATATATATATATATATATATATATATATATATATATATATATATATATATATTCGTTTTTACATCGCCAGTCAGTATACATTTAATAGTGTATAGGTTCACACTTGGTTCATGGTTATGGATTTCTTCTGTCAATTCGTGCTTGTCATCGACCAAACCAACCGTGAAAAGTAGATGTACTTTTTTTTGGTGTTTTGTGAAATAGTTAGAAGCGAAAGATCATGACTTCAGCCCTATCTGAAGCAAGCCAATTTGTTAAGTGCAATGAATCTTTTATAATATTTACTAAACTCAGTTTAGTCTGACACAAGATCAAAATAATGTGTCGCTCTTTACTGGCTGAACGTTGCACTATTCTGACATTGTACCAGGCAATAATAGCAACAGTATGCATAGATAGTTTTTTTTTCAAAATTGCGCGCATCACTAAGATATATTAGAGCATCTAAAAATGTTCCAGTTCCAAGATATTTGATTTTATCTGGCACAATTGAAAAGCATTGACATTCCAGCTCCGCTAGTCTATAAAACTGTTTTGAAAATTAAATACGTCATTGCGTGTTCATAAACACGCCTTCCAGGACTATTCCTTCTATTCACCAACTATGAGTTAGTTGGACTTGTATCTTTGAGAACCTGGAGTCAAAATCACTATCAATAGACTAAACCTGGTAAATTTTGAACAAATTCCATACCTTGGTAGCGTACTAACATTAAACGTATTCACTGAAACCGAATCAAAGGCGTCCACGCAGCATACGGGAAGCTATTCTAAAAAGTCTTCGGCAATCTAAGGATAACGCTAATCACGAAGCTTATGGTCTATCGAGCTGTTGTTATCTCAACTCTTATGTACGCCTCTGAGACCTGGGTACTTTACCGAAGAGACATCAGCCAACTTGAAAGATTCCATCGAATGAAACTTCGTCAAATCCCGCGGAACACGTGGCAGGACCGGATCACAAACAACGAATTTCTCCTCCGCGCAAAGATGGAGAGCCTAGATACCATCATGTCTCGCCACCGACTTCAATGGGCCGGATAACTTTTCCGACATTCTCCTACCCAAATAAATCCTCTTTCCGGAGCTCGCCATCTCGCAAGAGATCACGTGGAGCCCCAAGACGTCGATTCAAGGATCAGGTCAAAAACACCTTGCTGAGGACAGAAATCGATCCTGGTCAGTTGGGAGACGGAAGTTGCAGAAAGAACCAATTGGCGAAGAGCACTTCACGAAAAGATAACTTCCTTCGAAACACCAGGAGACAAATAGAAGAGACGTAGAGAGCACAAAGAAAAGCCAGCGCTCTCCATCCCCTGAACCCTCTTTCTATAACAGGCGGTGGCTGCGGACGTTTCTATGAGCACCCCAATACCTGGCAACAAGTTCCGCTAACGAGGACGTTCTGGAAAAATAATGTTATTCTCAAAAAACCTTCATACCAGGAGTAACAGCAGAATTGTCCAAATCCCGTAACAGCAAATTTGTCCAAGTGTTAGATTAAGATTTGAAACGTTGTATCTTAGAAATGATTAAAGATATCTTACGAGTATTCGCCGAGGTTTTTTATAAAGCTATTGGACTCTATTTTGGACATTAAGAATGTATTTAGCTCTAAGTTGAAAGGACGAGCCCTCTTGCCATTGTGACCTCCTGACCCAGTTTTCCTCTTTACTGTTCTCGCTTTTTTAAACGTATTCACCGTCCTCTTGACGGTTCTTAAATGGACTTTGAAGATGAAAGCCAGAGTATGAATGTTGGTACCATTACTGAAGGCCTGAATGATCTTTTCCTCTCGCCATTGCTCAGCTGAGAAGACATAGTGGGGCTGACACAAAACGATTTTAATTTGTTCTCTTTCTATCTGTCACTTATGACATATGGTATCAAGATGGCTAAACATCTTATCTGAAAACTCGGAAAATGCAACTCAATTAGTTTAGTGTTTTTTTTTAGATATTAAACATTTTGTGGGATGGACAATTATCCCATGTTGTTACACGATTTGGACAATTTTGTTGTTACATCCAGTTCATGAGTTACAGTGTGTGGTTCGAAGATAAGTTACCGCACAGCGATCTATTTGAACTACGAGGAAAACTTGATTTATTGGGGACGTGTGCTAGAGTTGTCCCAGATTTGTACAGGGAGAAAACCGCCTGGATGAGGATGGAATTCCAATTGCGCAAGTACACAAAAACAGAAAGAAACTTAAGACAAGAATTTTCTTTTCGTCGAATTTATTTAACCTTTGCAGCGAGGCTATCCTAAGAAAACTATAAGTCCTATAAGATTTTTTTTTATCAGTGAGCGCAATCTTTACAACATAAGATACCCAAATGGACACTGTGTCGAGAAAGGGTTATGGGAATTTACCCATAATAAGTAATGGACTATTCCGTACACCATAAATACTGCGCCTCAAGAGGAAGCAGTAGTGAGACACAGAGTCGGTGAGTGAGCAAGCAGTGCGCCAGTCAGTCAGTCAGAGACAGAGTCGCGTCAGACGATTACTGTAAGACATTGGAATAGTGATACTTCGAGACAACATAGTTCTCTCTAACCTAACCTGATTGTTATTACTAACACTTCTATATCTTTTGTACATATTCTGTTTGTAATATATCTGTGTTATTCCATGCCTGTGTTCGAGTTATTCTTCATTGGTTCTACCTTGGACCATCACCGTGGTACAAGGAACCTGGACCATAACAGAAAGAAAACTACAGGAACTCGTAGAGAAGGTAGTAAAGGAAAGCGGGAAGAAAGGACTAACCATCAGTTGTAAGAAGACATGCTGTATGGTTGTTAGAAAAGAGGACAGCCTAGGAAGCGAGCAGCAACTAAAAGCCGTGAAAATCAAACAAGTCGAAAAAATTACATATCCGTAGAGTAATATAACAGACAATGGAAAATGTGACACTGAAATCTGAAGACGACTTTGAATAGTGAAAGATGCCTTCCAAAAATAAGCACAATATCAAGAAACAGGAAAATTCCGTTGGAAACAAAGATAAACAGTTCTCAACCGTGATGTAAGATCAATCCTCCTATATAGCAGTGACTACTGAACAGTTTCTTCAAAGATGGAAAGGAGACTTGAAGCATCAGAGATGTGGTTCTACATCTAAGGGTTCTGAGTTATATCATGGGCTGAGCGTGTGAGCAACGAGGAAATTTTAAGGCGAAAAGGGTCCTTTTGCTTATAATCAGAGGCAGTTAAACTTTCTTGGATACATTACGAGGAAAGAGAGCTTAGGAAAATTGATCCCCACAGGACATATTAAAAGGCAATAGGAACAGAGGAAACAGTAGATAACCTACCTAACCTGTGAGCTTGGATGATCGAATGTGAACAGAGCGGTATAAGAAGGTGTCAGATGTTGATTAAGGCTACAAGGGATAGGGATTTGGGGAGAGTCATGTTTGCCCGCATCCTGATTGGTCTGGTTTATTTTGTTTTACGGCATATCAACACCTCAATGGGTTATTTAATGCCGACAACATTTTTAGGATAGATTCGTATGAATAGAATATGTATTCTTTGGTTTAGATTGGTTTAGTTTACTTCGTTTAACGGCATATCAACTTCAATGGGTTGTTTAATGCCGACAAAAAAAATTTATTGCTGATAATATCTTGTTTTGTCAAAAGTCTGTTTCTGGTAATATTTTTCCTTCAAAATTGTATTGCTGGTAATAATTTTTTTCAAAAGTGTATTGCTGGTAATAGTTAACTATTTGCCCATAGCTAGGACCTTAACAGGTGCTACCACTCTGGGTCAGGGTGGACCTGGGGACACTAGCAATTAAGAGGTGGTTTAAAAGTTTAAAAATGTAAGTACAGTTTTAAAAATTACAGAAATGTGACATCGAAATCTAAAGGCGTATTGGAATAGCAAAAGATGCTTTAATATATATATATATATATATATATATATATATATATGTGTGTAATTTGGCAGCAACTTTTCTTTCAAACATGTAGTGTTGAATGTTAAAGACAACATAGTCTTACATATTTTCTTTTGAATTTTCTCATATTCTCTAATGAGACTTTTTATTTGAAAATAGTTCCGAAATATGTATTTTCCATACGATGACCTAGCGCTTTCGAACATCATTGTTCATCTTCAGGGTCAATATTTTAGTCAAAATTTTTTTTTTTTTTTTTTTTTTTTTTTTTTTAAACAAACATTTGCCAATTATCTTGTAGCGTAATCATGTTGCTACTTTTTTACAAACTAAAAACGTTAAATTCCTTTTAAATTCAAAAGACGCGATGATGTTATATCACGTGCATGGCGTAGATTTTTATCATGTGACACCGTGAAAAAGATTTCCAATACACAAGCCAAAAGATCGAAGAATACGCTACAAAATTTAAATATATTATAAACATTGCAATATATTACCAGATATATTATAATCTATACGATTAATAAGAGGTCTTTTTCTTTTATATATATATATATATATATATATATATATATATATATATATATATATATATATATATATATATATATATATATATATGTAGAAATATAGTCTTAAAGTGTGCTATATTTATGGGGTAAAGTGCTCAATATCAGAGATAGAGCGTGTGTAAATATAAAAGTGGACATGGAAGTCAGCACTTAGAGGCGACAGTCTGTTTCATGCTAGTGCAATCGTCAGGCGATTGCACTAGCATGAAACAGACTGTCGCCTCTAAGTGCTGACTTCCATGTCCACTTTTATATTTATATATATATATATATATATATATATATATATATATATATATATATATATATATATATGTATAAATAGACCGAGTATTAAGAAACAGGAAAATTTCGTTATAAACAAAGAAAAGAATGCCGAATTGTTGTGTAATATCTAATTTTTACATTAGAATAGAGAAAGTTGTCTTCCAGAAACTAAGCAAAGTATTACGAGACAGGAAAATTTCGTGAGAAACAAAGAAAAGAGTACTGGACTGCTGCGTAATATCTAATTTTTATATTAGAATGGAGAAAGTTGCCTTCGAGAAAATAAGCAAAGTATTAAAAAACAGGAACATTTCGTTAGAAACGAAGAAAAGATTACTAGATTGCTGTGTAATATCTAATTTTTTACATTAGAATAGAGAAAGGTGCCTTCGAGAAACTATGCAAAGTATTAAGAAACAGGAACATTTCGTAGGAAACAGAGAAAAGAGTCCCGAATGACTATGTAATATCGGTCTTTCAATATGACAATGAATGTTGGACAATATTCTCTAAGATGAAGAAGAGACAAGGAAACAGAGACAGGGTTCTGTAAAAGGATGTTGAAAATACCATGAACGAATATGTGAGCAACGAAGAGGTTTTAAGGAAAATGGCGAGAGAGAGAGAGACAGAGAAGCGACGAGAGAGAGAGAGACAGAGACTGAGAAGCGGAGAGAGAGAGAGAGACAGAGAAGCGGCGAGAGAGAGAGAGAGAGACAGAGAAGCGGCGAGAGAGAGACAGAGAAGCGGAGAGGAGAAACAGATAGATCTGGCTATTGAAAGAAGAATCCTAGAGATGGGAGAAGTGGACATTGAGACAGGGATTATAGAGAGTATAGAGGAAGTGGGAGGAAAGACAGAAGAGAGATATTGACAGATTAAAGAATTTCAGCGGGGATACAATAGGAAGAGAGAGAAAACGAGCTCGGGATGTAGAGAAAGGTGGGAATTACGGAAGAGAGACATAAACTCATGCCCAGTTCTACGACAATATAATATCAATAGAAATTTCCCTATCGCATATTTGAGGTTAACAACTTCAACAAAATATTGCAATAACAATAATCATAAATATGAATGCTGGCCGTTATTTTAAGCAGTAAAGAGGTACAAATGAAGCGAAAACATTTGTAACTGGCCTCTTTTTCAATTTCACTGAAACAGACGTTAAACATTTCATTCTTTCGTTCTTTCTTTTATTTCTTTTTCTCACTAAAACCAAGTAGTGTCTTTGATATATCTTTTTCTGTCTTACCACGCGATCAAAACGGAATAGGCCATTATTTATTGGCAGGGCGTAACGGTCGTGATGACTAAGGGAGGAATAAGCAGAATTTTTTTTTTTAATTATAATCTTGTCATTTCGATTATTTTGCTCAAATAATGAAAATTTCCCGGTGGAAAATTTTGTTTGTATCGACACGTTTATTTTATAAGAGCAAAAATCCTTCCGGTATGACAATTCCAAGTGCCATTTGTATTTGGTCCAAATGAGTACCACGGCCATCTTGATAAAAGCTATTTGATACCCCGTCCGTCTTCAGTGAAAGGAAGAATAGTCATTTTGATTCTGAATCCACGAGGAAGACTTAACTAGATTCTGCTTCGGTGACCTGACACTTTCACTATCTCTCCAATCCCGATAATTCCATCTTATAATCGGATTAAGGAAATTACGAACCAATTCCATCGCCTTCTGCGTTACTTTTGGTAAACGCCTTTGTTTGCCTCGGTTTGTTAACAGCTTGGCACGTAATGCAAGGATCAGAGGTCAATTTCCTCGGCTCACATTAAGAGAGAAAGAAACATATTTAATTTCACTCTTTCTTTTTTTTATTCTCATTTATTTCTTTTCTATAACTGCAGTATAGAAAGTTTTAATAGGGACTTTTTTTCTTTTCTTTTCATGGTTTTCATTTTTTCCTTCTTTCTACCTTCTCTTTTTCCTTACTTTTTCGTTCTCGTTTAATTTTTCGTCTTTTTTTGTCTGACATTTTCCTTCTCATTTTCACATTTGCCTTTTTTTCTTACGTCTTTCTTCACATTTTTATTTTCCACTTTTTTCTTCGTTTTTACTAACATTTTTTTTCCATTGTCATCTTCCGCTTTGTTTTTACTTTATTCTTCCCATTTCCTTTTTCCTCACATTTTAATTCCCCTTTTATTATTATCTCCCCTTCCGCTTTTACTATCTCTATATTTCTGAGATGAGGTATTATGAACACTATTTACATTATTCGGACTATTGTCGTCATCTTTGTCGCCATATTAATTACAACGTTTCGGCCGTTGTACGCTCCAGACTTCTTCAGTATCTGTCTATATTTCTGAGATGAGGTATTATTTACACTATTTACATTATTCGGACTATTGCCTTCATCTTTGTCGCCATATTTATTATGTTTCGGCCGTTGTACGCTCCGGCCTTCTTCAGGTGGTTGAAATGTCGAACTGAACCCTTTATTTCGCTCACTGAGGTAGACTGTTCTATTTCCACGTGCCATCTTTAATGGATGTCAGATATCAGTTATCTCCTGTTAATTCCCCTCTCCAAGTTCTCCACGGCCTTAACCAGGTATTGAACTCACAACTCTTTGGTTCCTGTCACTGGATCTAACTAACGCCTTTATCCACTGTGCCATGTGTCATTCCGCCTTTAATAGTTTTTTCTTCCTTTTTCTTTCAAAAATTTCACCTCTTTTTCTTTGCTTTTTACTTTTTATTTTCTCTTATTTTTCTTCCATATTCCTTCTATTCTTCCATTTTTTACGGTTTTCCTTTTTTTCCTACTATTCCTTCCTATTTTCTGTATTCTCTTTTTCTTACTTTCATTCCTATTTTTCCCCGTTTTCTTCCCATTTTCTGTATTCTCTTTTTCTTACTTTTTCATTCCCATTTTCCCCCGGTTTCCTTACCATTTTCTGTATTCTCTTTTTCTTACTTTTTCATTCCCATTTTCACCCGTTTTCCTTCCCATTTTCTGTATTCTCTTTTTCTTACTTTTTCATTCCCATTTTCACCCGTTTTACTTCCCATTTTCTGTATTCTCTTTTTCTTACTTTTTCATTCCCATTTTCACCCGATTTCCTTTTCCATTTTCTGTATTCTCTTTTTCTTACTTTTTCATTCCCATTTTCACCCGATTTCCTTCCCATTTTCTGTATTCTCTTTTTCTTACTTTTTCATTCCCATTTTCACCCGTTTTCCTTCCCATTTTCTGTATTCTCTTTTTCTTACTTTTTCATTCCCATTTTCACCCGTTTTCCTTCCCATTTTCTGTATTCTCTTTTTCTTACTTTTTCATTCCAATTTTCACCCGTTTTCCTTCCCATTTTCTGTATTCTCTTTTTCTTACTTTCATTCCCATTTTCACCCGTTTTCTTCCCATTTTCTGTATTCTCTTTTTCTTACTTTTTCATTCCCATTTTCACCCGTTTTCCTTCCCATTTTCTGTATTCTCTTTTTCTTACTTTTTCATTCCCATTTTCACCCGTTTTCCTTCCCATTTTCTGTATTCTCTTTTTCTTACTTTTTCATTCCCATTTTCACCCGTTTTCCTTCCCATTTTCTGTATTCTCTTTTTCTTACTTTTTCATTCCCATTTTCACCCGTTTTCCTTCCCATTTTCTGTATTCTCTTTTTCTTACTTTTTCATTCCCATTTTCACCCGTTTTCCTTCCCATTTTCTGTATTCTCTTTTTCTTACTTTTTCATTCCCATTTTCACCCGTTTTCCTTCCCATTTTCTGTATTCTCTTTTTCTTACTTTTTCATTCCCATTTTCACCCGTTTTCCTTCCCATTTTCTGTATTCTCTTTTTCTTACTTTTTCATTCCCATTTTCACCCGTTTTCCTTCCCATTTTCTGTATTCTCTTTTTCTTACTTTCATTCCCATTTTCACCCGTTTTCTTCCCATTTTCTGTATTCTCTTTTTCTTACTTTTTCATTCCCATTTTCACCCGTTTTCCTTCCCATTTTCTGTATTCTCTTTTTCTTACTTTTTCATTCCCATTTTCACCCGTTTTCCTTCCCATTTTCTGTATTCTCTTTTTCTTACTTTTTCATTCCCATTTTCCCCCGGTTTCCTTACCATTTTCTGTATTCTCTTTTTCTTACTTTTTCATTCCCATTTTCACCCGTTTTCCTTCCCATTTTCTGTATTCTCTTTTTCTTACTTTTTCATTCCCATTTTCACCCGTTTTCCTTCCCATTTTCTGTATTCTCTTTTTCTTACTTTTTCATTCCCATTTTCACCCGTTTTCCTTCCCATTTTCTGTATTCTCTTTTTCTTACTTTTTCATTCCCATTTTCACCCTGTTTTCCTTCCTATTTTCTGTATTCTCTTTTTCTTACTTTTTCATTCCCATTTTCACCCGTTTTCCTTCCCATTTTCTGTATTCTCTTTTTCTTACTTTTTCATTCCCATTTTCACCCGTTTTCCTTCCCATTTTCTGTATTCTCTTTTTCTTACTTTTTCATTCCCATTTTTCCCCGGTTTCCTTCCCATTTTCTGTATTCTCTTTTTCTTACTTTCATTCCTATTTTCCCCCGTTTTCTTCCCATTTTCTGTATTCTCTTTTTCTTATTATTTCATTCCCATTTACCCCCGTTTTCCTTACCATTTTATTCTTCATTGCTTTTACTTTTTCCTTTCACCTTTTCATTTTTTTGATGGGTGCCCGCTTGGGAATACAAGGTTGCTGTAAGCGGATAGTGTAATGGATAACGTCTCGCAACTGGAAATCGGAGATTCGTGTTCCATTCGGGTTCTTTGTATTCAGTTACGCACTTATACCTAAGTCTAAGACCTCGTCGTTGCTCACACGCTCGGTCCATGATATCCTTAGCATCCTTCTGGAGAACCAGATCTCCGTCGCCTCTTCTTCATTTTTGATGAAATCGCCCAACATTCGCTGTCGTAAAGAAGGACAGATGTCACGTAACAGTTCGGTACTCTTTTCTTCGTTGCCAAAGAAATTCCCCATATCTTGCAATACTCTGCCTAGCTTTTGGAATGCGTCTTTGGCCATCCCAATACGTCTGCACATCTCAGTGTCGTATTTACTGTCTTCTGTCAGAACGCTTCCCAGATATTTAAACTTCCGCGTCTGCTTGATTGTAGTGTTCCCGATATGCAAATCGCATTTCGGGCTTATTCATTTAAAGATGACCATGCATTCTGTCTTCTTGTAGTTTATGCTTAGTCCTTTCTTCTCACTCTCCGTTGCTACCTTCTGTAGGAGGTTTTGTAATTTCTTTTCCGTGTCTGCTATGAGTACTGTGTCATCTACATATCTTATGTTGTTAAGATTGTGGCCGGCAATGCTAAATCCCGGTAGGGTTTCCAATTCTCACAGAATTGCCTCCATGTATAGGTTGAATAAGTCCGGTGAGAAGACACATCCTTGCCTTACGCTCCTTTCTATTTTTGTATATTCACTGAACTCGTTCCCTATGCGCATGCATACTGTTTGCTGCCAGTATAGGTTCTTGATTATTCTGATATCCCCCCCCCGATACAGGCTCGGAATTGTTAAAATGAGATGACAATATTATTTTCATGTTTGTATAATTTTGATGTCAATTTTCACACACACACACACACACACACACACACACACACACACACACACACACACACACACACACACACACACAACTGGGGTTGGACAAAATAATTGGAACAGTTGCAAATTCCACTCCTATATTTCAAAGACCTTTTATATTAAGAACTTTAACTAAAACTTCGTAATTGCAGTTTATATCTATTGTAAATACGTTTATTTATCTAATTTACTGTCTTTGTCTTATTTATTTTTAGAATTTAGTAAAATTTAAGCTAAATGCGTGACCTCTCCGAGTTCGAAAAAGAGCAAATTGTTGGTGCTCTCATGGCAGGAGCCTCGATCACTAAGGTTGCTGAACTGTTGGGTTTTTCAAGTGCTACCATATCAAGAACTATGATGCAATTCGAGAAACAGGGCAAGACCTCTAGCAACCGTAACAATTCGGACCGGACTTGCAAACCTACAGACAGGGATTGACGTGCATTGAAACGCAATGTCGCAAAAAATCATCGGACAAATGCGGCCAAAGTGACTGCTGAGTTGAATAATCATCTGAATAGTTCAGTTTATACTAAAACTGTTCGCCGTGAGCTCCATAAGACTGCATATCATGGAAGAGCCGCCGTGAGGAAACCTCTTCTCTCCACTTGCAACATTCAAAAGAGGTTGAAGTGGTGCAAAGATCATAATGCCTGGTCTGCAGACCAATGGAAGCAAGTCATATTCTCAAACAAGTCCAGTTTTTCTCTTTTCCCAACTTCAGGGTGAGTTTATGTGTGGAGGCAGCACAAAGAAGCTTACAACCCTGACTGCCTTCTTCCAACAGTGAAGCATGGAGGTGGATCAGTGATAGTTTGGGCCACCATATCATGGAAATGTCTCAGTCCAATAGTTGCCCTGCGTGGTAGAATCAACAGCAAAGATTACCTGAACATTTTTGGAGATCATGTTCATCCGAAGGCCAAGACTTTATTCCCTGATGGTGACTGCATCTTCCAAGACGATAATGCTCCAATACATACCGTTCGAGTGGTTAAGAATTGGTATGAAGAGCATGAAAGTGAGCTAGAACACATGGTGTGGCCTCCCCAATCTCCAGATATCAATATTATTGAACATTTGTGGTGCATTTTCGTCAGCAAGTTAAGAGCCGTTATCCTCCACCGTCGTGCCATAAAGAGCTGGAGAAGGTTTTAATGGAAGAATGACTGAAAATTCCTGTGGATGAAGTCAGGAAGCTGTACGATTCCATGCCTAGACGTATTAAAGCTGTCTGTGAGGCTAAAGGAGGACCAATTCCATATTAAATAAATTTTCTTTGAATTTAAATTTAACAAGTGTTTCAATTATTTTGGCCAACCCCTGTGTGTATATATATATATATATATATATATATATATATATATATATATATATATATATATATATATATATATATGAAGCCGGGATCGAAACCAAACTGAATTAACATCAGTCAGATCTCTTACATTTAGGCCATCGTCTCACGGCAGGAAAGGATGGGAATTTTAGCGTCTTTCTCTATACGAAACACGCCAGCAGCTCATAGAACTCAATTCACTTTTACTTGAAGAGTAATTCTTGATAGCAGTAGGAGCCACTGTTTTTTAAAACCACCTTTTTCCCTAGAGAGCTCAACCGGATTTCCGGGAGTATATATAGTAATCCACTAACTGACTGTTTCGCGGTATCACAGCTCTTCAGTGTGGCTAGATGTCCGATTGTTTCAAGCCGGGATCGAAACATATATGTAATTAGAGTAAATGAAAGTTTGGATGTAACTGTTTAATAAGTCCCGCCTTCAACCTTTTTAATGCGATTTCTATATTAAAATTACTTCCAATGGATTTCTAAGCTTTTAGAATTGGCCGTATCACTAGAATGATAATATATTGAGTCATTAGTTATCTATCCGTCATATCCTCGTAATCTTCCCTTCTAACCTCTTAAATTTCCGTCACACATCTCATTCAGTAAGTGTGGAGGGTAAAATTGTCTAGAACGGTACAGTGAACCAACTTTCTTAGCAGTAAACCTAGCAGTGGATTCAATATTTTATTTTTTTTTGCAGATGGCGTGTTTTCCTCTTTCATCGTAGAGCCGTTCCCTAGCCTATTCGCTTCATTTTATCAGTATTTTTCATTCTTTATAATTAGCGTTTCCTCTTTTGAATCTATGCATCCTGTTGATGATCACCCGTGAGCCCAGCTTGTTAACTATTGATCCTCAGCGATAAACCTTCGGTATGTACGAAGCTTGGTTTAGTTCGTTTCAATGCGTGTAGTGATTGCGGATCAAATTCAGAGCAGTAGTAATTGAGCCTGGCTCATGTTCTAAGCTGTGTAAAACCCGAGAGGATTGAATGCATTACAACTGCAATAATCTTAGAAACTGACTTACTAACTATGCGCCACAGCAAGGCGTCGTTAGTCCTGACTTCACATCAAAGTTTCAGAGATTTTCTCAACGTAATGTAGCTTCCTATTTTCTATATTTTCATGGTAATTGTTCTGAGATTTCCTATTTCGTAACTTGATTTTACGTGCTGTATTAGATGGTCGGCAAGGTCCCATCATTTTACAATTGAAATTGTTCGATGTAACCATAAGTTCTCTGCTAATAATTATTATTCTTTTTTTTTTAGGTGATTAAAAACATTCTTCTTTACTTTGTACCCATTGTTATTATGGAACTTCTCGCTTCTGGCTTCTTGCATTCCAGTCAACTTTGATCTTCAAAAATTTAAATGCAGTGTCAGTTGCTATCTTCTTAGTTATTGATCTTTTATTGTTATCTCTCCATAATTTCCTTTTAACCTATTCTCTCAGACTCTTTGTAGAATTGAAGGAAAATGTGTATCACAAATGCAACCGAATAAGTAGACAAAAAGAGAATAATAAAGTTTAAAGTTTAAAACAATGTATTCGTTCAACAATGTATTCTAGGATACCTGTCTACTAGGGCGGCTAGCCAATCCCTATTGCAGACGCTTGCTCAGGCGCATTTGTGTATATTCAACACCCACAGAGCCTACATGTGGTTTATACTGCAACTATGCTGAGCTGACCTTAGTTACAGTTTCTGGGAAAGAGCGTGTCATCTAGAGTGATCAACAATTTGAACAAGGCCAGCATGCTTAAGCCCTCGGCCACGAGAAAATGTGACTTCGTGCTAGTACAGCTATCGACGGTTCTCAATAGCTCCGTCTACCCAGTTTCACTCACAAGGCTTGGGCCAACCGGTGGTATGGTTTTCAGGCAATTTCCAAAGGTGCCGCTCGAGCGCTCCAATCTAATAACATCAGGAAGTCTCCTTCCTGACAAATCGACCATGGTGAGATTCGAACCCGCGTCTCATAGTCAGAATGCGAACGTTCTAACCACATTTATACAACGAAATTTGGTATACAATATTTGATGAGTTGTTAGTTTTAAATGTTCGTAAGTCTTTGTATGTTTGTTTTTTTAGTAATAACAAAGTTTTGGTTTGATAGAGTTTATGTTGCTGTTCTGTTTATTTGAACATTACTTTGTATGTTTCAATATTATGATGTTTATGACAAAATTAAACAGTTCTATTTGTTTAATAGTTTGCAATAATGTTCTCAACTTACAAAGTTGTCTTTCTTTTATTGGTAACTTGACTTGCTTTTTTATTTACTGGGAAGTAGTTGCTTGAGTGAGAATTATTTGCAGACTGAGTTTATGTTAACAGGAAATTTAACGTTAAGTCTGAAATATGAAGTTGCGTGATGTACGTTCTGGCGTCAAATTGAAATTTCGCTCTCCTCACTAACGCTAATGACTACGGTTTCGCTTTTATAGAAAACGTGTGTTACGTGATAAGCTCGAAATAACTTGGCGCAATTTGTGTTTCCATTGAGTTCAAAACTAGGTCAGTGCAGTCCGGGCGTAGTTGAAAACAAGTAATATATACATTGTTGTATTTTTCAACCAATCAGAATGCGTCGTTGAAATGACTTCGTTTGGAGGCTATTTTAATGGGTTTATTGAACGATGTAGGATCTATATCCTATACTCTGTAACTCCGTTTCGTCATAGTTGCCTTGGTGACTTGCTTGGGGTGAAATGATTTAAAAGAAATACAATTGATTAACATACTTTGCTGACATATATCAGTTTTGAGGAATATTATGTTTTGGTAGAGGCTTACTTGTCCCAGTGATAACCAAGAGCGAATTCGTCTAGAGTTTCAACTCCTGTCGTGTCATCCATGGCAGTAAGATCGAAGAGGAAGGACCAGGCTGAAAGTAACCAGCCCCCGAAGACCCCAAACGTCGGAATAAGCATATATCTACATGATCTCAACGGGCAAACCGGCGGAAGATGGCAGCGCTAGTCGGGATGGCGTAAACGGACCTTGACAGAAAAAGCACCCGGCAGCAACAAGATTTGCCAGATCACGTCTGTCTCAACCCCCTTTGAGTCGCGAGGGAGGCGCTTCTGGCCAAGTATATAAGCTTCTCTGTCGCGCGGAGTTTTCCGCCCAAATCAGATGCACGTGAATGACCTCGGTTTACAGCCATCTCCGCCACCGCCACCAGAGACGATTTAGGGAATAGGGAGAGAGGATAATGTTCAGATGTTTAATAACGATAGAAATATTGACGGGTTCATTTAAATATAGAATACAATACAATAGAATATAATAGAAATATTGACGGGTTCATTTAAATATAGAATACAATACAACAGAATACAATAGAAATATTGACGGGTTCATTTAAATATAGAATACAATACAACAGAATACAATAGAAATATTGACGGGTTCATTTAAATATAGAATACAATACAACAGAATACAATAGAAATATTGACGGGTTCATTTAAATATAGAATACAATACAACAGAATACAATAGAAATATTGACGGGTTCATTTAAATATAGAATACAATACAACAGAATACAATAGAAATATTGACGGGTTCATTTAAATATAGAATACAATACAACAGAATACAATAGAAATATTGACGGGTTCATTTAAATATAGAATACAATACAACAGAATACAATAGAAATATTGACGGGTTCATTTAAATATAGAATACAATACAACAGAATACAATAGAAATATTGACGGGTTCATTTATACTTCCAATGAAGTTCTATATAGAATCATGAACAATACATTTGCATTAAGCTTCGAAAATGGCCACAAGTGGATCCCGAACCTACTTACTAATCGTCTGTGAGACTACTTTACTAACTCTTGCTCTAGAGTAAGACCCAAGGAGAAACCATCGCTTGAATCGGTGTGCTTTACCGCTTGGCTACGAAAGGAAACAGGAGGATATAGTGGGTCATCTACCAGACAAGATTGTGTGAATGAACCGTGAAACCGGGCGTTAGAGGCTTGGCAAGTGGCAAAAGGTTGTTAAGAGTTATAAGTGAAAGAAGGCTGTGGAGAGTCATGATTTCCTAAGTCTTGGAGGGAAACGGCGCATAGAAGAAGATTCCATTTTTCCAGCACGGGGTGGGGGCACAAAATAAAAATTGGGGAGTCTAAATCAGATATGTTTTAAAGATTCATGATTATCCATTTTATTATTATTATTATTTGATCCGGTAAGGAAAACGAGAAGAAAGGACTAACCATCATTTACAAAAAACAAAACAAAAAAAAACAAACGAAATGAATGGTTGTTAGCAAAAGGTACAGTCAAACATGCAAATTACAAATTGGAAATGCCAAAGTCAAACAAGTACAATAAATTAAATATGTAGGAAGTTTTTTTGTTTTTTTTTTAACAGAGGACGGAAAGTGCTAAACTAAAATCCGAGGGTGCCTCGCAAAAGCTAAGTAAAGTATTATAAAAAAGAAAAATTTCTTTAGAAACAAAGAAAAGAGTACTGAACTCTTACGCAATATCAGTCCTCCCGTATGACAGTGAATGCTGAACAATCTCCTCGCAGATGAAGTGGAGACTTGAGGCAGCAGCAATGTGCTTCTACAGTAGGATGCTGAGGATACTGTGGACCAAACATGTGAGTAACGACAAAGCTTTAAAGAAACTTATACTTAACGAAGAAAAGAAAGCTTTAAGGAAACTTATACTTAACATCGGGAAGAAACAATTCTCGGGCACATAATGAGGTAAGAGGGCTTTGAAAATCTGATACTCACAGGACAGATTGAAGGCAAGAGAGACAGAGGAAAACAACACATAATATATTTAGTGCACTTTAGAAAATGGATGGGTTTAGGAGTAGTAACAAAAAGGCAAAATTTACTAAGGACAGGACGTTGTGGAGAGCCATGATCGCCTATATCCTGAGGTAATACAGCACATAAAAAAGTAGAATGAGGAAAGAGGACTTGGAAAATCTGATACTCACAGGACAGATTAAAGGCAAGAGGGACAGAGGAAAACAATGCATAACATATTTAGAGATCTTAAGTAAATGGATCGCGGAACAGGGTTTAGGAGAAATGACCAATAGGCAAAATTTATTAAGAGCTCCCAAGGGGCAGGGATTTTTGGAGAGCCATGATCGCCTACATCTTGAGGGCCACGGCACATAGAAGAAAAAGAATATCCGCTCGTAAAATTAACATTTTTTCCATATATTATTTTATTGTAAACATTTTACATTAGATTTTAAATAAATTGTTTTTCGTTTGTTATTTTCTAGAATTAGACCTATATATATATATATATATATATATATATATATATATATATATATATATATTTAAGCATTCAACCCCAAGCAAGGCGGAAAGCCACTAGCACGCAAAGGGTTTCAGAGTAGGAGCGAGAGCAAAGAGGAGTGATAGAGGAAAGGATGAAGACACGGTTAGGGGATATATCTGGAGACGTCGATTGACGTTACATTTGAATAGTTGGAGATTATAGCTATCAGGAAAACAGGAAAAGGGGACGGAGTTCCACAAGCGAGAAGTGTGAGACATGAAGCTATTGGAGTAGAAGAGACGGTTACATTTAACAGTTTCAACAGTGAAAGGGTGAGAGCGAGATGCCAGCCTAGTAAAACGCTTAAATTCATGAAATCTGGGAACCAGCGAAAGCAGCACATCGGAGCAGTTACCGTAAAAGTATTTGTAAAAAAGACAGAGGGTGGCAACGGCACGTCAGTGAGAGAGAGGCTGCAGACGAGAACATAGAAAATTGGGTAACAAATTATATTTGTTACATATTGTAAATACTATGTTATTATACATGAAATTAAAATTAAGAGTATGAATTACTTTCTGATTTGGACGAATTAATGCAATGTAAAAATGTCATGTATTTTCTCGTTTCGACTACTTTTATATGTTATTTTAACGTTCTAACGTAGTTATACTAATTAAAAGACATTGAATGATTTTTTTGTCGTTGGCAGCTGCACGGCATGTCATATTGATCTCGTGCCAATTCTCGTCTCGAAGAGATGCTTCGGCTTGGCTCTGATCTCGCGATCACATGACTGACGTGTTGGATTTCATGAACTGATTGGCAAATTACCTTTTAACTGGATATAGATGATAAGGCATTTTTTTTTTGCTGGCTATGTAAGAAGTATTTTATATCAGTACATTTTTTTTTTAGCCTGAAATTTTTGCAAGGTAAAATCAAATGCCCCCCACCCCCAGCCCCACAAACAAAAATTATCATCATGATACAAAAATATATTGGTAAGTATATTTATTTTCTCGCAGAAAACGGGGACTCCAGTCATTTTTTTAGACGCATATCAACCTCTATGGGTTATTTAAAGCTTAAATCTCTATATTTTTTGTAAACAATTTTATTTTATTTTTGGAGGTAATAATGTTTTAGTGATAAAAGTCTTACTAATTAATCCATAGCTGGGGTACAAGAGGAGGACTCATACCTTTCCCAAGTGTATTTGCGTGGAAGTGAATATAACGAACCTGACTGGAACTAGAAACTCCGTTTTCTGTTTAACGATTCCAAGTCATTATCTGTTACACAACCCACACATGCAAGATTACAGCACCTGGTATTCACAAGCGTTCACCCATCTAGGTAGCGATCAGGCTCTACGTTGCTTAACTTCGGTGATCGTACGGGAATCGGTATTTCAACGTGATGTGGCCATAAGCCGCTCTAGTCGTGTCGTCGTCGTTGGCGGAACTCGTAAGAAATTTTCGGATGGTCTATCAAAAGCAACCATTACAGTACCAGTGATCATTGGAGCACTGGGTTGTTGTACAAAGATCGCGACGACGATGATGATGATGATGATGTTTCTGCCTGTTTCATACATGTTCAGGTGAGTGATATATTGCTTACTCGGCCATATTTATAATTTTAACCGACAAAAGTTATTTCGATCATTTTCATTGTCTTTTCTAATGACACAATTCCAAATGGGCGAGATCAGGTTTACCTCAGTAAACAAAATTGTGCAGATCTAATTTCGCTGTTCAAATCTACTCCAATTTCAATAATATATATATATATATGTGTGTGTGTGTTTGTGTGTTTCTGTCACGGAAACGATTTATTTTTGTTTAAAAAGACGCAAAAAAATGTTGAATTTTACAACTGCTTTCTAATGGATAGGTCTTAAAAGAATAATTTTCGGTTACAGTGAATCTTTTCTTTTCGAATTTTAATGCAAGATGTCCTTTTAATAGTTTTGATATAGAAGTTTATCATTTTCATTATTCTTCCAAAACTCTTGCAGTTAGCCAATTGAAAATTGCCTTCAAATGTTTGAAAATTGAATGCCTCTAATTGAGAATCGATTTTTTGAAAACTTCGTTATAAAAACCTGAACGAACAATAGAAAAATGGATGAATATTTTTTTTATTTAACTTGTTTAAATTTCGCTTTTTCATTTGCTAGAATAGATTCTTCAAAGAAAACTTCATTTGTTCCTATCTAGCTTGTAGCAATCTCTTTGTCACCATGGTAACAAGAGCATGGACAGGTACATGTTGATTAGGAAGTGGACATTCTCTATTTACTGTCTATCACCGTATTGATATTTTTTTGGCATTTTTGAAATTTTGTGTTAATTATTATTACTTATTTGCAATTAAAGATGCGGGTTATGCTAAAATGCTTGTTTTTTTTCTGTCAATCTAGAATTCTGTCTGAATTTCTGTGATGGGGGGTATCGTTATTTGCATTTAGACAATTGTCCCCATCTTTCTTGCTATCATCACAAAGTTTTGGTTGTTGTGCACTCCGGCCTTCTTGAAGTGTCTGAGCAAGCTTCAGTGAATTAACAAGCAAAGCGTTTATCTAACCCCCAGAGATAGATTATTCTAGTTTTGGTCTTGTGCTTTCGTGCGTCTGATGTCTAAACTGGATTCAGATCCACAGACCCCAACACCGTACTATAGATGGTATCAATGAAAGACGGCTTTTCATTCTTATTTGTTTTCTAAGAGGAAATGGATATACGTGGTGGCATCGATTCTAGGAAATAGCAGCATGAAGAACTTCAAGGGGACGCATGCCGTTCATTGACTCAGCGTCCCTCCGCGTGTGGTCTTAGCCTGCCGATCGAACCTGGTTGTCGAAAGCGTATCATCGACGCTGCAAAATACCTGCAACTCTCTGCCGACTCCGCACCGTTTTCGTCTTATATCCAAAACTTAGACAAAGGCAATCCATCACTGTCGGAATACCACGCCCATGGGAGTTCTAACCAATCGCTGACCAGCCCGACCCAAACTCTGTCACATCCTTATTTAGAGTTTCAGCTGCGTTCCACTGCATTACTAGGTGGAGAGGTCGAAATTACAGTCACTATATCACCGCATTCTCAAACGAACATTTTGATCAACTAGGCTATTGTCCCAGAATTAGCAGAGATATAGAGATCTAAGTCAGAATGTCATTCCCTATTTTCAAAGATTGTCCTACCCAGAAAGTGCATTTAAAATAATATACATGTATATATATATATATATATATGCACATTTCATTAAAAACAACTGACAAGGTGCTTTTATTTAGTTTTTTATACAATTTCTCATGCGTTCCAATAATGTTTTTCTTTTCGGATGATAAATTATATAAAAACTGTTCGAATGTTCTTTTTATCCGAGCGCTTTCGGCTGTACATTTAGTCATTTTCAAGGATTATATTTTAAATGTTAGAATTAGAAATAGTTTGTTATATGTATGTTTTATAAAATTTTTCATTTTTTTTTCAAAGCAAGGTCAAGATATTATGTTCATGTTCAAAGTTAATATTATTAAGTGTTGGTTTGTTTGTTTTTATTAATAAGGCTTCCATTATTTATATATAATTTATATAATTTTTTTAATAAGGCTTCCATTATTTTTATATAATTTATCATCCGAAAAGAAAAAGATTATTAGATTGCATGAGAAATTGTTTAAAAAACTAAATAAAAGTACCATGTCAGTCGTTTTTAATGATATGTGCATGAAAGAACGATTGCTGCCTAAATTCACATATATATATATATATATATATATATATATATATATATATATATATATATATATATATATATATATATATATATATATATATATATATATATATATATATTTTCAAACATGTAGTGTTGAATGTTAAAGACAACATAGTCTTACATATTTTCTTTTGAATTTTCTCATATTCTCTAATGAGACTTTTTATTTGAAAATAGTTCCGAAATATGTATTTTCCATACGATGACCTAGCGCTTTCGAACATCATTGTTCATCTTCAGGGTCAATATTTTAGTCAAAATTTTTTTTTTTTTTTTTTTTTAAACTAACATTTGCCAATTATCTTGTAGCGTAATCATGTTGCTACTTTTTTACAAACTAAAAACGTTAAATTCCTTTTAAATTCAAAAGACGCGATGATGTTATATCACGTGCATGGCGTAGATTTTTATCATGTGACAGCGTGAAAAAGATTTCCAATACACAAGCCAAAAGATCGAAGAATACACTACAAAATTTAAATATATTATAAACATTGCAATATATTACCAGATATATTATAATCTATACGATTAATAAGAGGTCTTTTTCTTTTAATATGTAATGCCTCTAAGATTTTAAGGCGTCTAATGTCTGTATGTTTATCTATAATTTTAGTATTTTCTACAAGTATTTTACGTATATCAGATTGCGTAAGGGAAACAGTATGTGATTTAATATGTTGTTTAATGGAGCTAGTATTATTTAAATGCAGTATTATTTAACATTCAACACTACATGTTTGAAAGAAAAGTTGCTGCCAAATTACACATATATATATATATATATATATATATATATATATTATTATTGAATATTGAAAATCATCATATATTAGTACATCTACATTTGCATGGATTATTTTTTATAGAGGATTTTTACAAATTAAAATCGCAATAGAAAATGTTGAGGCGTGTTGTCAGGAGGGCCGGCCGCCCCCACCACGCACACTCCTCTTTCCCACGACACTTCAGGTGTAGGCTGGGCCTTCGCAGCTATCTCCGCCACTGTGACCAAAGGCAAGAATAGCCATAAGGAGAGAAGATGACGATCCCGAGCGGGTGCTGACGACAAATTCTTTTTGTCAATATATGCAATTAGTTGTCGCTTGTTTTATATTGTCTAGTATTACTAATTTATTAGTTGGACTCATATGGAGTCCGAAATAATTGTTTGCGAGATAAATTTTCCATTGGCCCGTTAATATGTAATATCTAAAATGTTGATTCCCACAATATAAACATGACTAAATATTTACCCAAACATATAAGGTGACCCAAAAAAGCCTGAATTTTTGAAGTGCGTGTTGCCAGACATGAGCAAGTAGCAACACTGCGAGACAGTGACCTTGAGCAAGTAAACATTTCGCCATTTTAGTAATGAGAATGAAATTCACAGTATCCCAGCTGAGATGTTGTAGCAGTCAATGAGGAATCTCAACAGCAGATTTCAAGAATGCATTCGTACAGGAGGACGCCATCTACAGGACGTAATTTTAAAAAAATGAAAATTCCATCATTGTTTCTTAAATGGCATGTTTTAAGGTTTCAATTACTATGAATTAAATATTTTTCTTCCATCGCTCTTGGTTTTATTGGATTGTTAAAAAGTTCCCGTTTTTTGGGGTCACCCTGTACTAGCAAACTCGCAGCAAATGCAACTGATTCTCGAGGTAAAGAAAAACAATATTAGAAATTTGGTCCGGTACATTTTTCCATAAGTTCCGCTCTGTAGCAAAATGATTGATATGATTTGTACGTTTAACGACACATCATCGCCTTATGGGTCATTTAATGCTGGAATTTCATTTTCTTGGGAGCTTTGAAGTAATAAAAATATGATATATGTTTTCACAATAAAATCACATGGTAGATGACACTCAGTTCTTGTGCATATACATTTTTGTGTGGGCTTAATTACTGGAGGCATTGATATCTGTATTTTATGTTCTTGTTTTGTTGAAGTTATATTTTTTAATACAGTTTGATTTAAAAAAAATTGTAGGATATTATATGGATTAATGCCATGAAAGTTTTTTTTATGTTGCTTGTTTGATTTTGTTTCGTGGCCTGTCAACCTCTATGGGTTATTTAATGTCGAAAACAAAACATTTTATGTAAATTTTATGCTTTCATATACAGATATTATGTATATAATTTTATACTTTCAGAATATAGGTGTGATTTTTAGATATACATTTCGTAGATCATAAAATGTATTGTCGGTAAGTTTACTATAAAAATCTATTGTTGGATTTTGTTTGACGGTTCACTATTAGACCATAGCTGGACCCCTAATAGCTGCTACGGCCCGGGGGCAAGGTGGATCTGGGAAAAACAGTAATTAAAATGTGGTTCCAGGCTTCTCAAAACTTCCAATCTACTGAACTTTCTGACGGATACAGTTTATTGTCATACCCAGGACGAGTAGCAAAATGAAATATTTAAGTCCGATACATTCTGCTTGGCACATTAGCGGCTATATTGTTACAGCATTGTTTCCTGGCTACACTGATCCGTTTTGGGTAAAAATGGAAAATATTCTGGGAATATATGATGATAAAAAGGCTGCTTCCGGTTTCTCATTGGCGTTGCCATCTTGGATTTGATCAGATAATCTGCAGTACTGACTAAGTTAAATTAAATCTCCAATACACATTGATATACCTAAAAAAGGCCGTATTACCGTCTACTATATGTCTAAGCTGGTTTAGAAATAACACTAAGCGCCAACTAGTATATGACAAACGGCGTCTTGAAAATGCGTATATATGATGATAGCAGGAAATGTAAGTTTCCTAAAGATGTGTAAGTATGTCCACAACAGCGGAAGTGTAAAAATAAAGGGCAATTTCGTTGACACATTAAAATAATGAGCGTATAAAAATATTCCAGTGAAGACCTCTCCCCATACGTCATCCGCTCGAATCATTTGACCTTTTTCTGCGTCGTCTGCTTGTCACAATTTCCCGCGATGCTCGAGTGCTTGCGATTGGGTCTCGCTTATCACGTGAGACCGTCCGACTTTTATATATCTGCTGACCTCAGTTGCTTCATCATTTTGTTATTTTTTTTCTCTCATAAGACCCGTGATCTAAAATACTTGATCATGAAAATGCCAGCTAAGTATCATAAAGTTTGATGCAAAAGCAAATGCAAATGTAGTAATAAAAGTGAATGAATATTTTGATGTATTGGTCTAATAAACCCTACCTGATAAATCACGGAATACCTTCGTAGTTAATATAACTGACATATACTTCATATATATATATATATATATATATATATATATATATATATATATATATATATATATATATATAATAAAAAGGCTTAAACACTAATATTCCATGCTCATAATTTATTCCATTGGAATCGTAAATACGATCCAATTCATCAGACCAACAAATTCAAAAAGAAAACAGAAAAAACAACTCCGGGAATAAAAAATAAAATTTAGTGAGAGTGTATGTATGAGAGTGTGGGACGAATGTTAGAGTAAAAATGAAATCTATAGGGAGGGGTAACAGATGAGAGAAGGACAGGAAGGTCTAAAGATGAAGGGGGATTAAAATTTATCAGAGAGAAGTTTAAAGAGGGGAGTCAAAGACGGTTTAAGTGAGAGAAATATGAATATTTTCAAATGTCTAATACATTAAAGATACACCGGAAAAGAGTATACATTTTGTGGTGACATACACACACACTAGATGATATAATCTTAAAGCTCAAAACATGAGAGAGGGAGAGGAAAAGAAAAAGGGGTGGGGGGAGATGAGGTGGGGGGAACTAAAACCGGGGGGCATTTATAAAAGGGCCGCTATGTAATCAAGAAAATTTGACAAAGGTAATATCGACTACAGTTTACAAATCTAATATAAACATATAAAAATAACGATTATCTAATCCAGCAAGGACCTGTATTTCTATGTTCAAAAACACATACGTATACACACATACACCACAACATATTTATATTTTCACTACATACTTACATATAGGCGTGTACACCCCCGATACATATACATACATAGACACACACACACACACACACACATATATATATATATATATATATACATATACACACATACACATACATACATAACACATACATCCATACACATCCACTCCTACACATATATACATCTACACACATATATACATACATACATACACATACGTGCACATAAACAATATATACATAAAACCTTACACATCTCTATGCAAATATATGCACACACCCATCTAAACAAATAAACAATGTAACCCTCTATCTATCCGTCTAACTATACATACATACGTACATATACACCCATATACAGATATATATGTATACATACATACCTAAACATGCAGACACACACACATATAAACACACACACACACACATATATATACACACACACACACACACACACACATATATATATATATATATATATATATATATATATATATATATATATATATATAAATATATATATACAGACACCAGGTGTTACAGCAAAATTGTCCAAATCGTGTAACAGCAAAATTGCCCAATTGTTAGATTCAGCTTTGAGCCGTTGTATCTTAGCTCAAATTTGAAATGATGAACCCTCTTGCTGTTGTGACCTCCTGATACACTTTCCCTTTCTACCGTTCCCTCTTTTTTAAACTTATTCACCGTTCTCTGGATGGTTGTTGAAGGGACTTTGAAGATGGAAGCCAGAGTAAAAATGTTGGTACCCTTACTGCAGGCCTGAATGATCTTTTTCCTCTCACCATTGCTCAGTTGTGAAAAATATCGGGCTGACACAAAACCCTTTTAACCTTTTCTCTTTATAACTGAATAACTCAAAGAGCTTTTCAGTTATTCTTACGACAAATGGTGTCAAGATGACTAAACGTCTTCTCTGAAAACCTGTGAAAAAGAAATTCAATTAGTTTAGTGTTTTTTTTTTAATATTAAACATTTTGTGGGACGGCACAATTATGCTGTTACACGATTAATACAAATAAAATTAGTCACTTAGCTGATTGATGTTATTTTCAGCACCTCGACTCCGGAGTTTCGTAGACGAACCATTTTGTAATCATTCGGTTTACACGTCAGGAGGTATCAGCAAGTGACTGTGGATTCTCTCATTTTCGTTATTTTTATACTAAATTATAAATGAATTTATTGATGTTAAGTTGATTTTTTCCATCTTTTTGTTTGTATATGTGCTCTTATGCCGAATATCGTGCTTATTTCTTCTTTTTATCCTTTACTTGTCTCGCCCTATTCCTTCCTCGGAGCCTACATCAAAGTCGAGTTTCCCGGTGGCAGGGACGCAAAAAAAAAACAAGGAGGCAGATCTTCCGCATATTTGCTTCTGCGTTGCACTTATCCATACCACATTCGTCTTTGCTCTCTATCGCCCTCAGGACGAAAGGGCGGTAATCTTCGACTGAATATCTGAAAAGATTGATAATATCCTCAAGCCAAGTCAGACCTTCACGGCAAGAACACGCCATGCAAGTTACATAGTAGCAGACCACCCATAATTTCCCCCGTATTCCATCGGTAAGTTCCACTTGAGCAGCTTCTTCCCGGGAACCACTGCCCATTGTGGGACCGACTCCCAACAGGATGATTCTCCGATCACTACAATCTTAATCTTTTCAAGAAAAGTGTTAACCGTTATCTTCCACCTACACACATTAAATGGCCTCCAATGGAGGCCGGGCGTTGTAAAGGGTGAGTCTTAATGTAAAAAAAATATATACGTAATTGCTTTCACTTTTTTTCTCTGCATTCAGCAAAGTGAATCCTTCTTTGCAAGAAAGTTCACTCATTGAAGCCCTATAACTAATCAAGCCTCAGTCAGCATTGAAGTAGGTTGAAAATACTATAAAGCGGAAATGTGAGATTAACCCCAGATCTCCTCGGATCACAGTTCACTAATCGAATTGGCTTTTAGAGACATTAAGAAAGGTTAAATTTCCAGCAGATATATCAAAGGGTCGGAACTCGTCGTAAACCGGCTTATGTCGTCGGATTCTAAAAGTCGTAAATGGTAATAGCCGGGAAAATGGTTGCAGAAACCGTTGATTGATTTCCTTATATATACATACATATAAATCTATCTATCTATATATATATATATATATATATATATATATATATATATATATATATATATATATTTAGAAAGAACTGAAGAGAAAGTATCATTCGGGCAATAATCTTGTCTTCTTAAAAGTCAAAAAAACCTCAGATCTCGCGTCGTAAGAAACGAAATTTAGGGAAAAAATAAATTAAAAAAAACAAACAAACTAAAAAAAAAAAACATAAACAAAAAGTAAATAAATAAAAACAAAAAGTAAATAAATTAAACAAATAAATAAAAACTAACTAACTAAATAAAAACAAATGAATAATTAAAATAAACAAATAAATAAAAATAGATATAAACAAAAAAGAACAAAAACATAAACAAAAATTAAATTAAAACAAAAATTAAAGAAATTAAACAAATAGATAAAAACTAAATAAATAAATAAAATAAATGAATAAAAGAAAAAAAATAAGTAAAAATAAATAAATAAAATAAACAAATAAATAAAAATAAATCAATATAAACAAAACGATATCAAAAACTCAGTATATCTTGGAGTATATAGACTTACGGCTATATCACGTTGAAATATCGGTTCCCGTACAATCATCGAAGTCGGGTTGAGCATGCTTACTACCAAGAAGGGTGGCCGCTTGGGAATACCAGCAGCTGTAAGCTTGTATGTGCGATTCCAGTCGGGTTCGTCATATCCACTTGCACGCAAATACAGTTGGGAAAGATTCGAATCAATCTCTTTCCCCCCCAGCTATGGCTTAATTAATAGGACTTTATCAGTAACTCACTCTTGACTTTTGTAATCGTAAGGGGGATCGGAATGCAGAAGCCACGCTAAATCTCCTCCACAACGGTCTATCAACGGCAGCCATCAGCAGTTTTGGTACAGTCATACCTGTCCATTGTTTGACATTGTCTTAACCAGTTTTTTTTTTTTTACGTTGGCGCCCTCTCCTACGTCCACCTGAAAACGATGGTGTTGCACAGGCTGTCGTGGCTTGTAACGTGTCCAGACTACACCATTTTTCTCCGTTTGATAGTGGCGAGAAGAGGTTCCTGGTGGCCCACAAAACATTCAACCCTTTTCCGCACAAACTTATTGGTTCCCAATAGAAGATGCCAAGGAGATTTCTCTTACATTTGTTCTTAAAAACTTGGATCGTCCTCTCTGTTTCTGCCAACAGTGTCCACATTTTACATCCATATAGGAGAATGAAGACTACCAGCGATTTGTACAGTCTGTACTTTGTTTGAAAGCTGATTTTGTTCTTCCATATTCTCGCCATCGCTGCCATGGCTGCAGCAATCCGTGTGCGTATTTACGAGTTGCAGGTACCATCTTTAGACAAGATTGCTCCCATGTATTTAAAACTGGACACTTCCTCTAGTGAATTTCCGTTCATGGTAATGTTGACACAGGCGTTACTGTTTGTGCTATTCACCATTACTTCGGATTTCTCGGAGCTGACCTCCATTCCATATGCTCCTGCTCTTTCGAAAAGTTTTTTGGTCGAGTCCTGGAGCTCACTGTTACTGCCTGCTATCAGGTCAATGACGAAATGTAGGTAACAGATAGATAGATGCCGCCGATAGAGATTGAAGGATCATGGTCGTTCAGGGTTTCTTGCGTGATTCTCTCTAGAAATAGATTGAACAAGGTAGGTAAAAGCACAAATCCCAATCTCACGGCGACATTAATATCCCCAAAAGAATTCTCCCAATCCAAAATTATTTTCTGGTTTTAAATAACCAGAAATGTGGATAAGCCGGAAAAAATCAATAAGTCAATCGTGAAACATAATATTCCCATGATTACTTCGAATCCCGGGATATGTATATCCTGCAGAGATCTTTTACAAGGATACTGGCGCTAATGGATCAAAGAAAATAAATAGGATTTTTTCGTCTTTTTAAAACTATGACGTCAGCAAGGAATAACATCTACGCCGAAAATCATTTACACAGTTATATCTGAAAAGAAAGACCTATAGTAACAGTCACTTACTAATTGACAATATGAGGCTAAAGAGATACTCAAGGTAGAGCATTTCTGAGTGGACGTAAAGGGAATTAAGATGTTCGGATTATGAGGATATGTAAGAAAAGAAACCGTTAACCTGAACTGCTTTTATTTTACGAAATATTCAACCGTATTGAGCTACTCAGTTTTGAGTTTGTTGTATGGACGTAGGAAGTGAAATTAAGTAGAGATCAGAAGGATATGTAGGATACGTAAGAGTTGACTGTAGATCTTACCCGTGTAAGTTTGTAGGGATCGGGGAAGCATTCTCTCGGGAGTCTGTTCCACTCAGTAACACTTCTTGTGAAGAAAGCTCTCTGAATACAAATTCCTTCTTACTAAACGAATACGAAGAGACATGGGATGATTCCGTCAAGACGCAGCATTTAATCTAGCTCCTGCGGAGGGTTCTTGATTGGGCCTTCATCGCAATAGCTAGGGAGGAGTAGATGCGATAGGCAACAATAAACTACAGAAGAACTCAAAATAAATCGCTGCATTTAAGTATTGCATTAATATTTAAGCTTATCTTTTAAAAGCTCAACGATAATTCTTCTCTCACCACTTAATTTAAAGACAATATGATGTACGTAGGTCCTTACTTTCCGTACAAACAGTTATTTTTATTTCATAGGTGACTTTCGTTGGATTTCGCAATTAATTTCGATTATTCCCAAAGTTATAAAAATTGTTATCGTAAAAAATCGTCGAAAACAATAACAGCAATGAAAACTTGGGAATCCAAAATTTCAGGCTTAATAATAATTTTAAAATAATTCAGCAGACGATGTTACTTTATTTAATTTATTGTAATTGGATTTTTGGTGATTGCCTTACTCGGTTTCCGACGTTCGATATGCTGCTTTTATCGAACTGCAATAACTTATCGGTCTTTTAGCAGAGATCAACGTGCAGTACCTGTTCTTATCAGCTTTATCTGATTCTCTCTCTCTCTCTGCCCTCTGTGACAGAGAAGAGAGTCGGGGAAACACACACACACACACGTATATATTTTTTATTGAAATTGGAGTGGATCTGAGTAGCGAAATTAGATCAGAGCATTTTCGTTTACTGATGGGAAATCAGATTTAGGGGAAAAGTCATTAGAAGACAATAGAAATGGTCGAAATAATTTTTATCCCTTAAAATTTGAAATAGAGCTTAGTAAGCAAGAAGGACCTTTAGAATTCACATGATTTTGGTTGAAAGTAGCCAGAACCGTGAATAGCGTGCGAAGTAGTAGGGCCAAGGATCGATTATGAACAGCCAAGTTTATCTATATAAACGCGTAGTTATGCTGAAAAAAGTGGTAGTTTTTGGCTCGTCTGTCTTCGAGTGCAGTCGAGCTGGGTGGGAGATGTTAGAGATTGAAAGTGAGCAGAGTTGAATTGAAGGCTCGAAGAAGTACGAAAGTGACGTCAGAGATTGGAACAAAACGCCCACTAACATGT
The DNA here is from genome assembly GCA_964036315.1 of Acanthosepion esculentum. Taxonomy (NCBI): domain Eukaryota; kingdom Metazoa; phylum Mollusca; class Cephalopoda; order Sepiida; family Sepiidae; genus Acanthosepion; species Acanthosepion esculentum. Next base: position 109,110,518 of record OZ038483.1, on the reverse strand, counting down.
GCTGTTGATATAAGAACGAAGAATCTAATTACTCCTCCAACATCTAAGACTACTACTGCTACTATTATTACTACCACTGGGAACGGAAACGTCGAACAAGCCACCTCTCTCATTTAACGAAATTACACGAAGTATTTTCTTTTGTTTTGTTGATCATCGTTCATATACGAGAGACTGGAGATAATTCTTGGAGAGGAAGTAGAGAGAATTTGGCCCGAGCAAGACGAATTATTCTCTCCATCTCCTTGCAGACGGAAGAGGCAGACAGAAGAGAGAGACAGTGGAGAGTCGAGTTGGAGACTCGAGCGGGAGAGGAAGTGATGTCAGAGATTAGAATGAAGTATCCACTAACATGTACTTTTGATATATGTACCGCTGCTTCTGCTACCACGAAGATTACTACTACTGTTACTAAGCCTCGCACAGAAATATTTATCTCTCCATCGAAAGAGTCGTATATCATTCTGAGACGATTTAACAAGTTAATCACAACTCTCTGTCTAGAATCCAGTGTATGAGTTTTTACGTCAATTACTTTTCTTTTCTGTAACCCGTTTCTTTTCTATACTATTCTTTTCTGCTATATAAAAGACATTAACAATTCAACCATTGAATAGTAGTTTGTCCAGCTTTCTGCATATATATATATATATATATATATATATATATATATATATATATATATATATATTGGTGCATTCTAAATTTCTTAGCACAGACTCTCCAGCGGTGTCTACATCTTCAGTCGACCGTGAATGGATGAACATCACTTCTGCTTTCTGGATCAAACCAAACACAACGCGGGCAGGAAGCAGGATTAAACCAGTGGACCGGTCGAATTATCTACGGATGCTCAGGGGACATACGGTTAAGTTCGGTTAAGACCGAATAGACACCTCAACCGAGAGAGTAAGACGTCGGAGGTTGAGGGGCTGGGACAAAAGTGTTAGACCCCTCACTTCTATCTTCCCTTCTTTCTTTATTTTTACTTCCATTTTCTCACAGAATCAAATAATGTCTTTCCGCCTCTTGCATTATTTATGGGTTATTGACAGGAAGTAACGGTCGTGCTAACTAACGAAGGGAAGGATAAGCACACTTATAATAGAATGTTACAGCATTGTTTGGGTTCACCTTAAAAAAAATCTCTTGGCAGCTGATCTCTCTTCTGATCCAGCTCTAACAGCCCACTGGAGGAAAACTTTGCATCATCACCGAACTTATCCTTATCAGTCACGATGAACGGTTGCACTTTCCTGGGAATTCGTTGCTTTGAGTGTCTTTTGTGATTCAAAGTAACCTCATCAAGTGAAATTAATACACGATCTATCACTAAAGACGCTGGAAGAGTAGACGACACATTATAAGACGAAAACATCAATCTTAAAGCTCGAGACATGTCTTTTAATAGCCTCGTCAGATTGAGACGTTCATATGGATGTCATGCATGGCACCAAACCCGTTCAGAAATAACGAAATTTTCAGCTGTATACAACCGGTGAAAAATGGCTTTGAGCGAGTAAAACCTGTAGTTCTTAGCAAAGACCATACTTCTTTGGTTATTGTAGACTGGCGTTACAGAATCATAAACAAAGAATTATATCAAATAACAGAATCCATATCACTTGACGACTACCAACAACGGCAACAACTAAAATGGATAGCACATAAAACTTAAGAAAATAATGACATAATCAAGATAGAAATCAAATAAAGGTTCGAAAGGAATCCCCCATCAGTACTGGAAGGAGTGATAACAGCTATTGGACGTGAGACAGCTGTTTTCCTAGAAAACAGTACAGGCTGCTCGGTCAAGGAATAAAAGATTATAAAAACACTGCTTTCGGTTTCTCATTGGCGTCGCCATCTTGGATTTGATCAGATAATCTGCAGTACAGACTAAGTTAAATAAAATTATATCATTTCCTATATATACAGACATTTCCTATAAGTTATTATATTCGATTAATGCGTTTTTGATTAGTGCTTATCTTTTAATGTACATATTAGCCGCACTAATCGAAGCGTCCCTGTATCGGATATCTGTGGATTATTGCGTCATTTTTCCTGTCAGTTTTTCGTTCCTGCTCTAACTGTGCTTTACTACTTGATACAGGGATTGAACTCTGGACCACTAGACGACAGTAATACAAGTATAAGCAATAACTACACCCACTACGCTATCGTACCGAAGGACATCGGGGGGGGGGAAGTGTTTTGCGAATGTGTTTTATTCAACGTCAGAGGGCTTCCAGATTTAGTTATCACTGGTTCAGTCGGGACGAACAATAACAGCCATAAAAGACAAAATAATACAAAAATCATGAAATACTCCATATCAGCCAAACAATGGACACCTGATGAGAGCCAAAGGATACTTGGCCGAAACGTCGTGCCCAGTATAATATTTATAACAATCAATGCAGAAAGGTGCTGAGAATCCCTCGAAATGAGTAAACACGAAATTTTAAAGAAAATTGAAAGAAAAAGGAGTTTTTTTTTTACTTAAAATCAGAAAGAGAAAACGGAAATGTCCATACCATATAATGAGGAAAGATAGGTTGGAGAATTTGGCACTCACAAGGATGAAGAGGGACAGAGAAAAGCCGAGTCTAACCTACATAACGAGGTTTTTGTAAATGATTGACAGACCAGGATTTAGGAAAGATAGCAAAAGAAGAAAACTTACTAAAAGTCATGATCGCCTATGTTCTGAAGAAACGTGGTAAAGAAGAAGAAGAAAATGGAGATGACGAACTGGAAGAAGAAAATGGGAAAGAAAAAGAAGAAGAGAAAGGAGAAGAAAAAGAAGAGAAATGAAAAGAAAAAAAGAAAGACCAGAAGAAGAAGAAGAAGAAGAAGAAGAAGAAGAAGAAGAAGAAGAAGAAGAAGAAGAATCACAGTGAATTAATAGGTACGAAAATATATGTCTGGTTTACAAATCAGTAACAATGGTAGAAAAGAGTCCAATTTGGCAGTTGTGTTCCAAAATGGTAGACATAGTTTCGGTTTAAACTCGAAGTATCCACTTGGATGCTGGGCATTTCTATGAAGATTCTTATCACTTTAAAGGGGATGAAGTCGACTCATAATAAACCCCATTGAAAGGATAGTGTGTGAGCTCTGTAAAATAGACCAAAATTAAATTAAATTTCTGAGGTCTATAAACATTCGTTATAATAACTATTAATATTATAATTCCTTGCACGCAAGACGGCATAATTTTTTTATCAAATGCAACATTCAATATTGCCTATTGATCACTAAAACACAGAGTACATATGAGTTGAGATTTCAGTAAACTCCTTTGGATCCCACAAAACACAGAGTACCCTACCAGCACAAGATGCTGTTTTACATTGTCTTCGATTTAACCACGGTACCTATTGCAGAGATGACCAGAAGAAATAGTTTCATGGTCTAATGGGAAAAGTTTCAGGCTTGTTCAACCTATTATATACTCACCATTCCAAATTGGAATAGGGTGGGGATACCAAATGACAGTTACAAACTTCGAGTTTTGCTTCGATATCCTTATGAAGTTTATTTTGATAGAATTTTTATTAAACATATTTTATTAGATTACCGAAAAATTTTGTTTTTCTAGATTTTCTTTTTCTATTTCTTGTCTTCGTCTCAGTTTAAATATGTTTTGATCTAACGTGTGTCAATTATGCCGATAAGCAAATTTTATTTCTTCTTGTTTATCACTTTTGATAACATCAGCGTCTCTTGATAATTAGAATTTATAATTCTTATTTGCAACCTCATTTTCAATCTTAAATGATAATCTGGACCTAAATTCAAATTTAGAATTAAACTACAGTTCATTTTAATATTTTAACAACAATAATAATCCACCCCAACAATAAAGTATCTCACGATAACCAAAAATATTATAAAACGGTGCTACCCCAAATAAAAATGTCAACACTTGAAAATTGCCTCGATATGAAACTCAGAGTTGTGCAATCAATGTATGGTTTTATGCATATTTCTTAATATATATATATATAAATACATATACATAATATCCCATACCGTTCGTACGACTGGCAGTTTCATGTCAAATGAAATCTTTAGGTACTTCGATTTAACCACGGTACCTATTGCAGAGATGACCAGAAGAAATAGTTTCATGGTCTGACTGAAAAAGCTTCAGGCTTGTTCAACCTATTATATTCTCACCATTCCAAATTGGAATAGGGTGGGGATTCCAAATGACAGTTACAAACTTCGAGTTTTGCTTCGATATCCTTATGAAGTTTATTTTGGTAGAATTTTTATTAAACATATTTTATTAGATTACCGAAAAAATTTTGTTTTTCTAGATTTTCTTTTTCTATTTCTTGTCTTCGTCTCAGTTTAAAGATGTTTTGATCTAACGTGTGTCGATTTTGCCGATAGGCAAATTTTCTTTACAACTAGCTTAAAAGCCGGACTTTCAAACTAGCCCCTGCAGAGGACTAATTAAGCCTCCGTCCGAAAACTAAAGTGACCTCTGGTACTGTTTAGAAAACAGCAATAATAATTTTGAGGAAATAACTTTGCATTCCTCAATGCACTCCATGGAACTTATTTAAAAAACCCACTTAAACCCTAATTCGGGCTATATGTCTAATTCCGGCCAAAAGACCATTTGGGGCTGAAACTCCGATATGGGCCGAATTTCCAATTCAGACCGAAAATTTAGTTCTTCGAAACATATCTTCGTGGAACTTCAATTGAGTTGAGTTCTTCAAATCACAAAGTCAGAGGAGGTCCCAAATCTCAGGTCACGAAACGTCACTCTTTAAGTCTGATTCTTTGGCATTTTGAAGGAATAAAATTGATTCGCAAAGATTTGGAGATATTTTAAACTGAATTAGAACATCTGTTTTAAAAGTGTGTTAATTTAACGTCAATATAAATTGAAACTTTTAAAATCACTAATTTTTTTTCAGTTATTTTAAAATTTTAATTTTTAACTGTTCCCTCCTCATCTAAAAAGTAATCCCAATGCTGGACATTCAAGCACCAGATGAAGGGTAAATTTTCAATCCCGAAATCATCCTGATTCCAAAGAGGTAAAATATGTCTCTGTAGAGCAAGTTTGGCTCGAGTTAGAGAGATTTCAGACACACGGACGGACAGACAGAATTTGCCGTATATTTATTTAGAAGATATTTTTAAAATGTCTGATATATATATATATATATATATATATATATATATATATATATATATATATATATATCATTCACAGACAGTACTGTTTCGCTGTATCACAGCTCCTCAGTGCGACTAGACTTCCGAATTCCTCAAGCCAGGATTGAAACACAACTAATTTGGTGTCAGCCAGAGCTATCTTCACTCGGTAGAGTTACACAACTAAATCTAGCGTATTGTTTTTACAAAAGTAAACAAATTCCAATCAGCCAAAGTGCTCCATTCATTTTACTGAAGAGCTTTGCATTAGTGCAGGTGGCTGTTGTTTATAGAATTAGCTTATTACTCAACAGTGCTCAATTGAAATGGATTTTCAAGAGCTAAATTATGTCATTCACAGACAGTACTGTTTCGCTGTATCACAGCTCCTCAGTGCGACTAGACTTCCGAATGCCTCAAGCCAGGATTGAAACACAACTAATTTGGTGTCAGCCAGAGCTATATATATATATATATATATATATATATATATATATATATATATATATATATATATATATATATACAGGGTGTCCATAAAGTTCGTGTGCACTTTAAAAAATTTATAACTTTATTTGTATTTGCGATAGAAATAATTTGTAAAAAGGATTAGAAAGAAGTAAATCTATATTTTTTAAGGTTTTATTGAAATTTTATTTAAGTTTACTCCATCATTAGCAATACAAAGGGTAATACGATTTTGCAGTTCACGGAAAACATTTGCCAACTGATTTACAGTAATGCCTGAAATCACATTAGTTATTTCAGCTATAGTTAAAACTAGGTACATTAAACATTATAACAGTTTTTACAGATTATTTCTATCGCAAATAGAAATAAAGTTATACATTTTTTAAAGTGCACACGAACTTTATGGACACCCTGTATATTCATCACGATTAAAATATATCCAATGCTGCGAAATAACAATTCAATGGTAATAACGGCTGTCCGAGAATTAATTTTCTATTTCCGTGAAATCAGACAATTTAAAAAAATCACTTTTATTTTTGTTCATCATGTTTAATGTGTTAGACGTGATTAAATTTCTAATTTTGTTTATAACTCTATAATTTCTTTTCTAATTTTGTGTTCATTTTCTTTCAGGGCCCTATTAATAATAATTACACAAGAACGTATCTTTGTTGTCCCCCAACCCATGATCTCTTTGCATGAGGTGCCATAAAAACGAAAGCTTTTATCGCCAAAAGATCAATAATTTAGTTGAACTTAATGAACGTATCCGGTAAGCAGTGCAGGAGATAACTTCTGAAATGCTTCAAATTGTGTTTTTGTTAATGCTAAGGATAGATTTGAAATTTCTAGGGATACAGACGAAACACATGTTGAAAATTTTCAATGAATTTTTTGACCTGACATTTATAAATCTATTTGTTTTGTATCACAATTAAGTAATAAACATAAAATTGTGTCAGATCTTTTAAAATTTGCCCTATTTCATTGAAATAGATAGTTAATTCAGGGACACCCTATATATATATATATATATATATATATATATATATATATATAGATAGATAGATAGATAGATAGATTAGAAAGAGAAAAGAGAAGCCGTAAACGTTTTCGCTTGTAATGTAGATTTCTTTTATATATTATACTTTATTTTCTATAAAAAAAATATGAAAATAGAGTTTAATATAAAAATGAATCACATTACAACCAAAAACGTTTGCAGCTTCTTGTTTCTCATTAAAATATATATGGAGCAACTATAAGCTACCCCTTAAATATATATATATATGTATGTATATATATATATATATATATATATATATATATATATATATATATATATATGTGTGTGTGTGTGTGTGTGTATGTGTGTGTGTGTGTGTGTGTGTGTGTGTGTGTGTGTGTGTATAAAAAGAGACAGACAGGCAGAGAGATAATGCAAATAAAATCTCATTAAATCATATTATTATCTTAAAAGGATTTTCAACAAAAACAACGTCAATGTAAGCTACAGTTGTTCTAAAAACATCGACCAATATATAGCACAGCACAGCTGCTCCATTCTAAATAAACAATTCTACAACTTTCAAAGCAACATCATCACCACAACTAATAATTGCAATTGCCGAAAAAACAAACCCTGGCCATTAAACGGTAAATGTATTTCCAAATCGTTATTTTATAAAGCTGAAATCAAATATAACGAATGTTCAAATTTTATTTGGGCTCTACGGAAAACCATTGGAAATCGAGATTCTACCACCACCAAATGACATTAGGCGATATCAAATATAGTAACAGCACTGCCATCTCTAAAATTTTCTGGAAACGGAAAAACGAGAATAAAAACCCAATTATCACTAATAAAACCCAATATAAACAATCTTAATCTCTTAAACAAAAGAAATGAGTTAATGAACATCTGCTTACGTAGAACCAATTTTTTACTCAAACACATTGACCCAGATTAATATAGTCTATTTGAACCCGGGTACCACATATACCAGTATTGATATTGTTTATTTTTATTAACCTTCACTACCTTTACTATGCGACTATTGTTAAAATTAGACTATAATGCATTTAACATTTTTGCTAATCTATTATTTCCATTATCTTATCATTACCATTTTTAATATATAGCTATTATTATCTGTCTATATTTCTGAGATGAGGTATTATGTACATTATTTACATTATTCGGACTATTGTCCTCATATTTGCCGCCATATTTATTACAACGTTCCTCAAGGACACACGGCACAGTGGATAAAGGCGTTGGCTAGATCCAGTGACAGGACTCAAAGAATGTGAGTTCAATACCCGGTTAAGGCAGTGGAGAACTTTCAGAGGGAAATTAACAAAAGATTACTGATAACTGACATCCATTAAACATGGCAGGTGGAACTAGAACAGTCTACCCCAGTGAGCGAAATAAAGGGTTCAGTTCGACATTCAAACCACCTGAAGAAGGCCGGAACGTACAACGGCCGAAACGTTGTAATAAATATGGCGACAAAGATGAGGGCAATAGTTCGAATAATGTAGCTATTATTATTATTTTGTTTTTGTCTTTTTCTTTTACCTTTAGTCTTACTATTAGAAAAGTATTTATTTATTTACTTATCTATTTGCAATTATTATTTTTATTTAATATTTTAATTATTCTTTTATTTGCCCAATTTATCTATTTATTTACATATTTATAGTGATTTTCTAATCAGATCTTAGATGGGGCACCCTATGAGGATCGAAATCACTATTCAGTCGTAATTGATTTAGCGAGACAAGCTTGCTAACCGTTACACCGCCTCGGGGTGAACTTATTTACATATTTGTATATCTCTATCTATAAAAGGCAGGATGTGTGTGTGTGTGTGTGTGTGAGGGGGGGTCTGTGTGTGTGTGTGTGTGTGTGTGTAACGAATGCACGGCCGCAATTTTCGACGGATTTGCACCAAAATTTACTTGCACATGCATCAAGTTAGTGGAAAGGCCAAGACCGACTTTGCACCCTCGTTTGCATATGTTTGTATTACTGTTTCTGTTAATATATTTGTTTAGGCCAGATCCTCTCTTGTGTCTTTATTTCTGGCCCTAACAAGGCGACAACAATTTTTCTTGAAGAAGTGTTCTTCTTTCCATTCAGAAGGACAAGGTTCGTCCTTTTCCGAATATCTCCGACGTGTACCATTTTAAATGTCGGTTCGATGCCGACTATGCGTGGGTTGGACCCGTATACGCCTTCTTATAAGAACTACAATATTACAAAGGTTTAATTCATACATTGGTCATATGACTAAAGCACTTATGCCATGAATGCTTATGCAGGTAAGTCGCCGATTTTCCAGAGTTGTGTCGAGTTATCAGTTTTGCCAGATGAACAGAAGTCGTGTCACAACCATTCAATGGTTATGATAATATTAGTCGTTTCCTTATAAGGACACAGTAGACATTTATTGGCCCAGTAGCCAATATTGCTTCCGGTTAAAATTTATAAAATCCTTCTCTTAAAACAATTTTTCGCGAAAATCGGTTTCTAAACTCCATCGCTATTTTCAGCATTGATGGGGGTTTCCTTTCTAATCTTTTGTGCAAAGTAGTGTGGAACGTTGAAGTCTTGACTATGTCATTATTTTCTCTTCGAGTTACATATGATATATATTTTGGCTGTTGTTGCTGTTGAAAGTTCTCAAGCGATATGGGTTATGTTACTTGGTACAGTTCTTTGTTTGGGATTCTGTAGCGCCAGTCTAAAAGGTTCTCCCTGAGACCTACACATTTCATTCCCTTGAAGCCATTTCTAATCATTGATCTAAGAAACCAGTGGTGTGTCCAGCTGACAGTTTAGATATTCCTGAACGAGTTTGATGCCATGAATGACATCCATATGAATGTTAGTACCTGACAATCTATTTAAGAACATGACTCGAGCTTATTGAAAGAAAAATGAAACTAATACTTAACATCAGGAAGAGACAGTTGAAATTTCTAGGGTAGATATCGAGGAAAGATGACTTGGAAAATACGATACTCAGAAGGCAGATTGCAGGCAAGAGGGACAGAGAAAAACAACGCATGATATACTTCGTGAGCTTGAGTAAATGGATGGCGGAACAGAGTTTAAGGGAGATGACAGAAATTGTGGGGGGTCATGATAACCTATGCTCTGAAGGTACACGGCGCATAAAAAGAGAATTAGTGCAACGTTTTAATGAGATTGCCTCAGGTTTATAATAGACGAGGTTGCTGTTGGTCACCAGTTTGTAGCGGGGCTCGGGGGTATTACCCCTTGCTACTGATGAAGATGAATACTTTCGAAACAAATGAATTCAACATTTTCAAAAGGAATGAATTCAACGCATGTATGATTTTTTTTATATATACATATACGCATTATAAAGGAGAGTACAGCTCAAAAAGAAGAGAAATATGAATTTTATTTTTTACACATATACAGGTAGCTAAAAATCAAGGAAATTTATTGGATTAGTGAAGTGTGTGTGTGAGATTCCACTTGGTTGGCTTAAAATAAAGAGTCGGCTGCCCGGGTTTCCCTGATGGAAAATTCCAGTTCTTGTCGCTACTACATCTCGAAACAAAAAGAGAAATAGTGTTTCTATTAAAGTAGAGCAACATTATTTATTTTAGGATATTTCACCGAAAATATGTCAAAATCAAGACAACCGGTTGAAAGATTCTATATTGGTAATACTAAGAATTCTTTCAAGACTAGGTGAAATCAATATAGCTGGTCCTTCACCATAAGTACTTACAGAAATAATACATCACTTTCTAAATATTTTTGGAGTTTAAAAGCCTTGAGCCCCAAAGAGGTGACACGACATATAAAAAAAGAGAATTAGTGCAAAGTTTTAATGAGATTGTATTGAGGAGGTGCTACAGGTTTGTTATGGGCGAGGTTGCTGTTGGTTCACCAGTTTGTAGTGGGTGAGGGAATTACGACTTGCTGCTCTTGAATATGAATACTTTCGAAAGAAATGAATTCAGCATTTTTAGAAGCACGGGAAGTTGTGGAGAGCCATGATTGCCTATGTTCTGAGAGAAAAAGACACATAAAGCAGCATTTTGTGGTGTTGGGTGAAACTACCCGTAGCGCATCCTGTTCTATGTTCAGTTTCCTTATCTCTTATACAAAATTTGTTATAACTGATTCATACACCGAAGTATTTAAAGGTTCGCTCTACTTCAAACAAAAGGTTAGGAAGGAAACCCCCATCAGTACTGGAAAGGTCAATAACAATGGACTTGAGAAACCTATTTTCCTGGAGAATTATTTTAAGAGAAAGATTTTATAAATTTCAACCGAAAGTAGAACTGGCTACTCGGTCAACGAGTTATAAGGAAACGGCATTTGAAGCGTCTCCTAATTCCACTAATTCCCGAAAACTTATAATGGATTAAATTTTCTACATACAGCGTGGGGAAGCACGTGCGATCACTTGAGGTAACTCAGTTTCGGTGGTTAAGGCGGTACTGCCACCCTTGGCGCAACCAGCAGCTTTTGCCACCGGACAGCTTTTCGATGTAGACGTGTCAGTCTCTACGATTTTTTTTTTATGCAACTGCAAGTCAGATTTTCCAACATTGTGTTCAAGAAAAGCGTTTGCTTTTGGTCGTTAAACAAAACACAATGCGCTTGTAGCGACAGTTATCAATGACGTAGAATGGAAGGTAAACAGGTGTATTTCACGTCGGAAGTAGCATTGTGTTAATGCACCACTGACTCACTAATTAAACATATTTGATATTCTACAGTAATACACCCCGGATTAACCAATTAGCCATAGAACACTAACCATGGCTATATAGTACCTAGCGCAAATTTTCCTATTTTTGATTACAATTTTCAGTACCTGATTTTCTTACCTAAATATGTTTTTCAGTTCCTATTAATGTTAACTCAAAGTACAAAGTTTGAAGTGCCTGAATGTAAAATATTTCAAATAAAGATTTATATTTAATTTTTTTTGTTGATATTTTCAAAATCGGGTAT
>OZ038483.1:108978838-109093838 GCA_964036315.1 Acanthosepion esculentum | reverse complement strand
AGGTAATTTAAAGGTTTTAGTTATACTTTTAAAATTTTTGGCATTACATTTTGCTAAAAAATTTAAAAGCATTTTATACATCACTAAATTGATCTTTTAAACTAAGGTTAGAGTTCAAATTAGATTCAAATTTAATGTTATGAATCTCTTCAATGTCTTATTAAAGTTTAGTTTTTTTTTTTGCTTGTATTTTTTCCTGCTTTGTTTTTTTTTTGTTATTATTTTAATTTCTGTTAAGTTTGGAGGAAAATGACAAAAAACTTTTAGAGGTTTTTGTAAGTTGTTTGTTTTGTTTTTTTTTTGTTTTTTATTGGTATAAGATTTTATTGGTTTTGATGTGTATAGATATTTTATATTAAATATTCATGGGCTCCTGGTACATTTATCCCACAAACAATATTGGCGGATTCTCATGTGAGTCCAGGAAAAAATAAGAGGCACAAAACAATGACATTAAAACAAACAACAATGCATGTAATTAACAGAAGGAATTACATGTGTATACAATTGAACCATTTTAAATATCACTTTCAAACAGGCTGAATTGATCTTTTAAAATGAGGTTAGAGTTCAAATTAGATTCAATAATTAATAATTACATACCAGGTGTAACAGCAAAATTGTCCAAATCGTGTAACAGCATAATTATCCATCCCACAATATCTAAAAAAAAAAAACCGCTAAACTAATTGAGTTTCTTTTTGCCAGGTTTTCAGATAAAACGTCTAGTCATCTTGACACCATTTAACACTAAAAATCCTTTTTTAGTTATTCAGATAGAAAAAGAAAAGGTTAAAATCTCTTTTGTGTCAGACCCACTGTCTTCCCAACTGAGCAATGGTGAGAGAAAAAAAGAGCAATCAGGCCTTCAGAAATGGTAGCAACATTCATACTCTGGCTTCCATCTTCAAAGTCCATTCAACAACCATCAAGAGAACGGTGAATAAATTTTAAATTTTAATTTGGAATGATTTCTACTTAGTAGACACATGGTGCCACTTTGGCTTGTTATCTACAAGGAAAAGACAACACGCCAAAGTAGCACCCTTTTTTACTATGTAGATATCATTCCAAAATGAAATTTGTACGGTGTAGATATTTCTTGCTTGTCGATAACAAGCCAAAGTAGAACCGAGTTAGTAATTAGTGTTGCTAACTTTGGCTCGAATAATTGCCTCAGTTCGATGTGACACTGAATGGAACAAGGTCAAAATATCCCAGCTGCCTGGCTATCTCTCGTCGAGTCATTTTCTCCTTCAGGGTCACAACCTTCATTTTTGCTGCAGCAGAAATTTTAACCATGTTTGTAGTGCAGAGAAGCGAGCTGATCTCCGACTACAATGACCTGCCAAGGTCTATTACGCACATGTTAATAAAATGTAACAATTCATAATTATAAATTTGCATAGTATCATGGCTTTATCGTTTTAGATTTTTCATTGGCGCAATAGTTTTGCATGGCCATTTCTCAGCTTCATGCGGCCGAAAGCGGTGTATCTTTTGTTACACATAACCTGCGAAAATGTTGGTTCGTTGATTTTGTTCAGCAGCATATCAACACCTATATGGGTTATTTAATATTTTGAACACAATTTTATGGCTTCAACAAAATGTATTTTGAACGCAAATGCATGCCTTGAACTCCAGATAAAAATGTTGTTGCTTTAAATATGTATTTTTAGATAGTTGAATTTGTTTAGCGGCATATCAATCTCCATGGACTATTTAATGCCGAATATACGCCCTTGTGCAAATTAATTCAAACAACCGCTTTAGTTTCCTTTCTTTTACGATAAGGTCAATTTTAAACCCACTGGAGTGACAGGGTGTAATCGATTTTCCTCAGATTAGATCATATGCAGTGGTGCGCAGTAATATGAATCTATTTTCGGGGTGTATGATGAAATTTGTTTAGCCTTGAAAAATATTGCGTCATCCGTGAATGCATCAGATTTTATCACGCTTAGACACTATTGTCTCGACTATCGATTAGTTGTCCTACGGCCATTGTCTGCGATGGACTTTACTCCAAGAAAGCGTACGAAAATTATAACGCTGCACGAACAAACTGGCAAGCCTTACCAGTGAGCAAATCAAAGTACTAGACACTGGCCCGAAAACTCTGCTGATTTAAATCCAATTGAGAATCTGTGGTCAGTCTGCAAGGAACGACTTCGTGGAATGGATATTCGAAATACTAAAATGTGCACGGGCTCAGGTTTCATTGGTAAAATACGAAAAATAGTAAATAATAACGGAACTATTCGTTTTGTTTCAATTAATTTGCGTAAGGGTGTAAATATTTTGAACACAATTTTGTGGCTTTAGTAAATATAAATACTTATAATATTTTACTATAAATATGAATTATTGTTTGGTTGAATTTGTTTAGCGTCATATCAGCCACTATGTCTTATTTAATGGCGAAATCTAAATATCTTGAAGGTAATTTTATACTTTCAACTACAGACAAATCATATTGTTGGTTATTCTATTTGTTGTGGTAGGATCCACCTAATCTGCCTAGGTGACTACCGACTATATAAATAATGGTTGGTACCGGGAAGCGAATACAGAGATCCAGCTAGAGACTCTGCCCGACTGCGACTTAGTCAACACATTCTCCAGGAACGTCTTCCCAGAAATATACAGAAATACTATATGTAAATATTGTGTACATTTTCTTGTTATAATACATTCTTGTTCTAAGTACATTTTGTGTTGCATTATTATTCCATGCATTAGTCGAGATTCAACAATGAGTCAAGACTCAACACTATTATAAAATGTATTGTGGATAATTTTGCTTTAAAATTGTACTGTTGGTAATTTTACTATAAAAATGTATTGTTGGTAATTTTACTATAAAAATGTATTGTTGGTAATTTTACTATAAAAATGTATTGTTGGTAATTTTACTATAAAAATGTATTGTTGGTAATTTTACTATAAAAATGTATTGTTGGTAATTTTATTATATAAAAATGTGGTCCTGGTATTTTTACTACGAAAATGTATTTTTATACTTACATAGTTTTTTTGTTTTTGTTCGGGTGTTCATTTTTTGCCCATACAGATGTTACTGTTGTGGATTCTGGGATGGAATCCTGCACAAATAAATAAATAACGCCAGTAATTGAAATAGGAAAATAAATGTATTGAACGTAAGAATACAAACTTGAAATGAAGATTAGTAGTCCAGGAATACGGGGTAGTAAAAAGTATATGTAAAAGTCTCCGTAAGTGAAGCCGTAATTATCTCTATCTCTGTGGACTCTACGTATCTCAACCTATCTCTTTGCGAACACCTTGTGTACTCAATGTATCTCCACTCTGTCAGAATAAGTATACTTTAGACGAGTCCATCTTGTGTAAAAAGGGGAGAGCCCCACAACAGTTACCATACCGGGTCAGGGTAGACTTGGGAACAACAACAATTAAGGGATCGTTCTATGATCCTCAAAATCTCCAATCTGCCGATCAGAGGCCTTGCTGCCGAATATAATTTATCGTCATACCCAGGATTACCTACAAAAATTCAACAGCTTATTTCCCAATTTGCAAAGTCCTCTGAAACGACTAATAAAAGCCTGCTGCTAGACAATCTTCATAAAACAAAAGTTTGTATTTATTTTATGTAGTTGGCCCAAAACATTTGCTTGCCAGTGTACTGATTGTAGGTATCGTGACGTAGCAAATAATAAAAGCATACATAAAAATTCATTGGAACAGATTCTACTATAAAGTCACTGTAAATGATTCTACATCTATATAGATATGCGGGTGGTGTAATGGATAGCGGCTCAGAATTTGAAATCGGGGAGTCACGTTCGCATTCTAGCCGAGTTCGTTACATTCACTTACGCGCAAATACCCTTGCGAAAGGTATGAATCCACCTCCTCTCCAGCTATGTAGTGAAAACTGAGTTTGTTAATCTTGGTTGGCAGCCAGTCTAGAAGAACTCCTAAATAGAAACTCGAGAACGTCGATAGAAAGAGCTGCATGCAAAATGAATCTCGAACGAGATTCCTTCTTCATGCAGCTATAATGTCAACTCAGCATGCATTATCGACCAGGGTGTATAGTTCAACTAATTGTACACTGCTACAGAGATACTATAAGCAGGATCTCTATTAAGTTCCAGACAGAATGCTTAACCAAACCAACACATGTATGGGAAGAAGAGTTGTGTAAGAACCTTTGGTTAAAACCGTTTCAGCACTTCAGTCTGTTTAAAATCAACTCAAACAGGTAGAGAAATTTAAATATCTGGGAAGTGTTTTAACAGAGGACGGAACATGTGACACTGAAATCCGAAGGCGTATTGGAATAGCGAAAGATGCCTTCCAAAAACTAAACAAAGTATTAACAAACAGGAAAATGTTCGTAAGAAACAATGAAAAGAGTACTGTACTGTTACGTTATATCAATCCACCCATGTAGCAGAGAGTATGGGATAATATCTTCACAGCTGAAAAGAAAGCGAGAAATAGCAGAAATTTGGCTCTACAGAAAGATGCTGAGAATTCTGTGGAGTAAGCGCATCAGCAACGGGTAATTCTTATGGAAAATGGAAAAGAAAAGACCACTTATACCCAGAATCGGAAAGAGATAGCTGGAATTACTTGAAACTCGGAGAACCCATGTTAAGCCGGCCTTGTGCCACATGCGACCCACGTGTGTGTGTGGGGGGTGTTAAATATTGGAAGTCACAAGGTGTGCGTCACCAAGAGTGTATCACCGAGTGAATGTATGAATGAGTAAGTCCTCTCCAGTCCACATACTTTGTACTACGTTTCCGTGAATAATATACCGTTTAACTTTATATCCGAGTCCGTGTTATTTTTCTATGGTTTCAACAACATAACAGTTTCCATTCTCCCCAAAACCTCATCTTTGCTCACAGGATCGATCCATGGTATCCTCAGCATCATTCTGTAGAAATGTCAACTGTCTCTTCCAGATGTTAAGTATAAGTTTCCTTTTTGTTTCCATTCTCCCCAAAACCTCATCCGTTGCTCACATGATCGATCAATGGTATCCTCAGCATCCTTCTGTAGAAATATCAACTATCTTTCCTGATGTTAAGTATAAGTTTCCTTTCTGTTTCCATTCTCTCCAAAACCTCATCGTTGGTCACATGATCGATCCATGGTATCCTCAGCATCCTTCTGTAGAAATTTCAACTGTCTCTTCCAGATGTTAAGTATAAGTTTCCTTTTTGTTTCCATTCTCCCCAAAACCTCATCGTTGGTCACATGATCGATCCATGGTATCCTCAGCATCCTTCTGTAGAAATTTCAACTGTCTCTTCCTGATGTTAAGTATAAGTTTCCTTTTTGTTTCGATTCTCTCCAAAACCTCATCCGTTGCTCACATGATCGATCAATGGTATCCTCATCATCCTTCTGTAGAAATATCAACTGTCTCTTCCTGATGTTAATTGTAAGTTTCCTTTCTGTTTCCATTCTCTCCAAAACCTCATCGTTGCTCACATGATCGATCCATGGTATCCTCAGCATCCTTCTGTAGAAATGTCAACTGTCTCTTCCTGTTGTTAAGTATAAGTTTCCTTTCTGTTTCCATTCTCTCCAAAACCTCATCGTTGGTCACATGATCGATCAATGGTATCCTCATCATCCTTCTGTAGAAATTTCAACTGTCTCTTCCTGATGTTAATTGTAAGTTTCCTTTCTGTTTCCATTCTCTCCAAAACCTCATCGTTGGTCACATGATCGATCCATGGTATCCTCAGCATCCTTCTGTAGAAATTTCAACTGTCTCTTCCAGATGTTAAGTATAAGTTTCCTTTTTGTTTCGATTCTCTCCAAAACCTCATCCGTTGCTCACATGATCGATCAATGGTATCCTCATCATCCTTCTGTAGAAATATCAACTGTCTCTTCCTGATGTTAAGTATAAGTTTCCTTTCTGTTTCCATTCTCTCCAAAACCTCATCGTTGGTCACATGATCGATCCATGGTATCCTCAGCATCCTTCTGTAGAAATTTCAACTGTCTCTTCCAGATGTTAAGTATAAGTTTCCTTTTTGTTTCGATTCTCTCCAAAACCTCATCCGTTGCTCACATGATCGATCAATGGTATCCTCATCATCCTTCTGTAGAAATATCAACTGTCTCTTCCTGATGTTAAGTATAAGTTTCCTTTCTGTTTCCATTCTCCCCAAAACCTCATCGTTGGTCACATGATCGATCAATGGTATCCTCATCATCCTTCTGTAGAAATTTCAACTGTCTCTTCCTGATGTTAAGTATAAGTTTCCTTTTTGTTTCCATTCTCCCCAAAACCTCATCGTTGGTCACATGATCGATCCATGGTATCCTCATCATCCTTCTGTATAAATTTCAACTGTCTCTTCCTGATGTTAAGTATAAGTTTCCTTTTTGTTTCCATTCTCCCCAAAACCTCATCGTTGGTCACATGATCGATCCATGGTATCCTCATCATCCTTCTGTAGAAATATCAACTGTCTCTTCCTGATGTTAAGTATAAGTTTCCTTTCTGTTTCCATTCTCTCCAAAACCTCATCGTTGGTCACATGATCGATCAATGGTATCCTCATCATCCTTCTGTAGAAATTTCAACTGTCTCTTCCTGATGTTAATTGTAAGTTTCCTTTCTGTTTCCATTCTCTCCAAAACCTCATCGTTGGTCACATGATCGATCCATGGTATCCTCAGCATCCTTCTGTAGAAATTTCAACTGTCTCTTCCAGATGTTAAGTATAAGTTTCCTTTTTGTTTCGATTCTCTCCAAAACCTCATCCGTTGCTCACATGATCGATCAATGGCATCCTCATCATCCTTCTGTAGAAATATCAAATGTCTCTTCCTGATGTTAAGTATAAGTTTCCTTTCTGTTTCCATTCTCTCCAAAACCTCATCGTTGGTCACATGATCGATCCATGGTATCCTCAGCATCCTTCTGTAGAAATTTCAACTGTCTCTTCCAGATGTTAAGTATAAGTTTCCTTTTTGTTTCCATTCTCCCCAAAACCTCATCGTTGGTCACATGATCGATCCATGGTATCCTCAGCATCCTTCTGTACAAATTTCAACTGTCTCTTCCTGATGTTAAGTATAAGTTTCCTTTTTGTTTCGATTCTCTCCAAAACCTCATCCGTTGCTCACATGATCGATCAATGGTATCCTCATCATCCTTCTGTAGAAATATCAACTGTCTCTTCCTGATGTTAATTGTAAGTTTCCTTTCTGTTTCCATTCTCTCCAAAACCTCATCGTTGCTCACATGATCGATCCATGGTATCCTCAGCATCCTTCTGTAGAAATATCAACTGTCTCTTCCTGTTGTTAAGTATAAGTTTCCTTTCTGTTTCCATTCTCTCCAAAACCTCATCGTTGGTCACATGATCGATCCATGGTATCCTCAGCATCCTTCTGTAGAAATTTCAACTGTCTCTTCCTGATGTTAATTGTAAGTTTCCTTTCTGTTTCCATTCTCTCCAAAACCTCATCGTTGCTCACATGATCGATCCATGGTATCCTCAGCATCCTTCTGTAGAAATGTCAACTGTCTCTTCCTGTTGTTAAGTATAAGTTTCCTTTCTGTTTCCATTCTCTCCAAAACCTCATCGTTGGTCACATGATCGATCCATGGTATCCTCAGCATCCTTCTGTAGAAATGTCAACTGTCTCTTCCTGTTGTTAAGTATAAGTTTCCTTTCTGTTTCCATTCTCTCCAAAACCTCATCGTTGCTCACATGATCGATCCATGGTATCCTCAGCATCCTTCTGTAGAAATGTCAACTGTCTCTTCCTGTTGTTAAGTATAAGTTTCCTTTTTGTTTCCATTCTCCCCAAAACCTCATCGTTGGTCACATGATCGATCCATGGTATCCTCAGCATCCTTCTGTAGAAATTTCAACTGTCTCTTCCTGATGTTAAGTATAAGTTTCCTTTTTGTTTCGATTCTCTCCAAAACCTCATCCGTTGCTCACATGATCGATCAATGGTATCCTCATCATCCTTCTGTAGAAATATCAACTGTCTCTTCCTGATGTTAATTGTAAGTTTCCTTTCTGTTTCCATTCTCTCCAAAACCTCATCGTTGCTCACATGATCGATCCATGGTATCCTCAGCATCCTTCTGTAGAAATGTCAACTGTCTCTTCCTGTTGTTAAGTATAAGTTTCCTTTCTGTTTCCATTCTCTCCAAAACCTCATCGTTGGTCACATGATTGATCAATGGTATCCTCATCATCCTTCTGTAGAAATTTCAACTGTCTCTTCCAAATGTTAAGTATAAGTTTCCTTTTTGTTTCCATTCTCCCCAAAACCTCATCGTTGGTCACATGATCGATCCATGGTATCCTCAGCATCCTTCTGTAGAAATTTCAACTGTCTCTTCCTGATGTTAAGTATAAGTTTTCTTTTTTGTTTCGATTCTCTCCAAAACCTCATCCGTTGCACACATGATCGATCAATGGTATCCTCATCATCCTTCTGTAGAAATATCAACTGTCTCTTCCTGATGTTAATTGTAAGTTTCCTTTCTGTTTCCATTCTCTCCAAAACCTCATCGTTGCTCACATGATCGATCCATGGTATCCTCAGCATCCTTCTGTAGAAATATCAACTGTCTCTTCCTGTTGTTAAGTATAAGTTTCCTTTCTGTTTCCATTCTCTCCAAAACCTCATCGTTGGTCACATGATTGATCAATGGTATCCTCATCATCCTTCTGTAGAAATTTCAACTGTCTCTTCCAGATGTTAAGTATAAGTTTCCTTTTTCTTTCAATTCTCCCCAAAACCTCATCGTTGGTCACATGATCGATCAATGGTATCCTCATCATCCTTCTGTAGAAATTTCAACTGTCTCTTCCTGATGTTAATTGTAAGTTTCCTTTCTGTTTCCATTCTCTCCAAAACCTCATCGTTGCTCACATGATCGATCCATGGTATCCTCAGCATCCTTCTGTAGAAATGTCAACTGTCTCTTCCTGATGTTAAGTATAAGTTTCCTTTCTGTTTCCATTCTCTCCAAAACCTCATCGTTGGTCACATGATCGATCAATGGTATCCTCATCATCCTTCTGTAGAAATTTCAACTGTCTCTTCCTGATGTTAATTGTAAGTTTCCTTTCTGTTTCCATTCTCTCCAAAACCTCATCGTTGCTCACATGATCGATCCATGGTATCCTCAGCATCCTTCTGTAGAAATTTCAACTGTCTCTTCCAGATGTTAAGTATAAGTTTCCTTTTTGTTTCCATTCTCTCCAAAACATCATCGTTGCTCACATGATCGATCCATGGTATCCTCATCATCCTTCTGTAGAAATTTCAACTGTCTCTTCCTGATGTTAAGTATAAGTTTCCTTTCTGTTTCCATTCTCTCCGAAACCTCATCGTTGCTCACATGATCGATCCATGGTATCCTCAGCATCCTTCTGTAGAAATTTCAACTGTCTCTTCCTGATGTTAAGTATAAGTTTCCTTTATGTTTCCATTCTCTCCAAAACCTCATCGTTGGTCACATGATCGATCAATGGTAACCTCATCATCCTTCTGTAGAAATTTCAACTGTCTCTTCCTGATGTTAAGTATAAGTTTCCTTTCTGTTTCCATTCTCTCCGAAACCTCATCGTTGCTCACATGATCGATCCATGGTATCCTCAGCATCCTTCTGTAGAAATTTCAACTGTCTGTTCGAGATCTTAAGTATAAGTTTCCTTTCTGTTTCCATTCTCTCCAAAACCTCATCGTTGGTCACATGATCGATCCATGGTATCCTCATCATCCTTCTGTAGAAATTTCAACTGTCTCTTCCTGATGTTAATTGTAAGTTTGCTTTCTGTTTCCATTCTCTCCAAAACCTCATCGTTGCTCACATGATTGATCCATGGTAGCCTCAGCATCCTTCTGTAGAAATTTCAACTGTCTCTCCCTGATGTTAAGTATAAGATTCCTTTCAGTTTCCATTCTCTCCGAAACCTCATCGTTGCTCACATGATCGATCCATGGTATCCTCAGCATCCTTCTGTAGAAATTTCAACTGTCTCTTCCTGATGTTAATTGTAAGTTTGCTTTCTGTTTCCATTCTCTCCAAAACCTCATCGTTGCTCACATGATTGATCCATGGTATCCTCAGCATCCTTCTGTAGAAATTTCAACTGTCTCTCCCTGATGTTAAGTATAAGATTCCTTTCTGTTTCCATTCTCTCCGAAACCTCATCGTTGCTCACATGATCGATCCATGGTATCCTCAGCATCCTTCTGTAGAAATTTCAACTGTCTCTTCCTGATGTTAATTGTAAGTTTCCTTTCTGTTTCCATTCTCTCCAAAACCTCATCGTTGCTCAGATGCTCGATCCATGCTATCCTCAGCATCCTTCTGTAGAAATTTCAACTGTCTCTTCCTGATGTTAAGTATAATTTTCCTTTCTCTTTCCATTCTCTCCGAAACCTCATCGTTGCTCACATGATCGATCCATGGTATCCTCAGCATCCTTCTGTAGAAATTTCAACTGTCTCTTCCAGATGTTAAGTATAAGTTTCCTTTTTGTTTCCATTCTCTCCAAAACCTCATCGTTGCTCACATGATCGATCCATGGTATACCCAGCATCCTTCTGTAGAAATGTCAACTGTCTCTTCCTGATGTTAAGTATAAGTTTCCTTTCTGTTTGCATTCTCTCCAAAACCTCATCGTTGGTCACATGATTGATCAATGGTATCCTCATCATCCTTCTGTAGAAATTTCAACTGTCTCTTCCAGATGTTAAGTATAAGTTTCCTTTTTCTTTCCATTCTCCCCAAAACCTCATCGTTGGTCACATGATCGATCCATGGTATCCTCAGCATCCTTCTGTAGAAATGTCAACTGTCTCTTCCTGATAATAAGTATAAGTTTCCTTTCTGTTTCCATTCTCTCCAAAACCTCATCGTTGCTCACATGATCGATCCATGGTATCCTCAGCATCCTTCTGTAGAAATGTCAACTGTCTCTTCCTGATGTTAAGTATAAGTTTCCTTTCTGTTTCCATTCTCCCCAAAACCTCATCGTTGGTCACATGATCGATCAATGGTATCCTCAACATCCTTCTGTAGAAATTTCAACTGTCTCTTCCCGATGTTAATTGTAAGTTTCCTTTCTGTTTCCATTCTCTCCAAAACCTCATCGTTGCTCACATGATTGATCCATGGTATCCTCAGCATCCTTCTGTAGAAATTTCAACTGTCTCTTCCAGATGTTAAGTATAAGTTTCCTTTCTGTTTCCATTCTCTCCAAAACCTCATCGTTGCTCACATGATCGATCAATGGTATCCTCAGCATCCTTCTGTAGAAATTTCAACTGTCTCTTCCTGATGTTAAGTATAAGTTTCCTTTCTGTTTGCATTCTCTCCAAAACCTCATCGTTGGTCACATGATTGATCAATGGTATCCTCATCATCCTTCTGTAGAAATTTCAACTGTCTCTTCCAGATGTTATGTATAAGTTTCCTTTTTCTTTCCATTCTCCCCAAAACCTCATCGTTGGTCACATGATCGATCAATGGTATCCTCAACATCCTTCTGTAGAAATTTCAACTGTCTCTTCCTGATGTTAATTGTAAGTTTCCTTTCTGTTTCCATTCTCTCCAAAACCTCATCGTTGATCACATGATTGATCCATGGTATCCTCAGCATCCTTCTGTAGAAATTTCAACTGTCTCTTCCTGATGTTAAGTATAAGTTTCCTTTTTGTTTCCATTCTCCCCCAAACCTCATCGTTGGTCACATGATCGATCAATGGTATCCTCATCATCCTTCTGTAGAAATTTCAACTGTCTCTTCCTGATGTTAATTGTAAGTTTTCTTTCTGTTTCCATTCTCTCCGAAACCTCATCGTTGCTCACATGATCGATCCATGGTATCCCCAGCATCCTTCTGTAGAAATGTCAACTGTCTCTTCCAGATGTTAATTGTAAGTTTTCTTTCTGTTTCCATTCTCTCCGAAACCTCATCGTTGCTCACATGATCGATCCATGGTATCCTCAGCATCCTTCTGTAGAAATTTCCACTGTCTCTTCCTGATGTTAAGTATAAGTTTCCTTTCTCTTTCCATTCTCTCCGAAACCTCATCGTTGCTCACATGATCGATCCATGTATCCTCAGCATCCTTCTGTAGAAATTTCAACTGTCTCTTCCAGATGTTAAGTATAAGTTTCCTCTTTGTTTCCATTCTCCCCAAAACCTCATTTCTTGGTCACATGATCGATCAATGGTATCCTCATCATCCTTCTGTAGAAATTTCAACTGTCTCTTCTTGATGTTAATTGTAAGTTTCCTTTCTGTTTCCATTCTCTTCGAAACCTCATCGTTGCTCACATGATCGATCCATGGTATCCTCAGCATCCTTCTGTAGAAATTACAACTGTCTCTTCCAGATGTTAAGTATAAGTTTCCTTTTTGTTTCCATTCTCTCCAAAACCTCATCATTGGTCACATGATCGATCCATGGTATCCTCAGCATCCTTCTGTAGAAATTTCAACTGTCTCTTCCTGATGTTAATTGTAAGTTTCCTTTCTGTTTCCATTCTCTCCAAAACCTCATCGTTGCTCACATGATCGATCCATGGTATCCCCAGCATCCTTCTGTAGAAATGTCAACTGTCTCTTCCTGATGTTAATTGTAAGTTTTCTTTCTGTTTCCATTCTCTCCGAAACCTCATCGTTGCTCACATGATCGATCCATGGTATCCTCAGCATCCTTCTGTAGAAATTTCAACTGTCTCTTCCAGATGTTAAGTATAAGTTTCCTTTTTGTTTCCATTCTCCCCAAAACCTCATCATTGGTCACATGATCGATCAATGGTATACTCATCATCCTTCTGTAGAAATGTCAACTGTCTCTTCCTGATGTTAATTGTAAGTTTCCTTTCTGTTTCCATTCTCTCCAAAACCTCATCGTTGCTCACATGATCGATCCATGGTATCCTCAGCATCCTTCTGTAGAAATGACAACTGTCTCTTCCAGATGTTAAGTATAAGTTTCCTTTTTGTTTCCATTCTCCCCAAAACCTCATCGTTGGTCACATGATCGATCAATGGTATCCTCAGCATCCTTCTGTAGAAATTTCAACTGTCTCTTCCTGATGTTAATTGTAAGTTTCCTTTCTGTTTGCATTCTCTCCAAAACCTCATCGTTGCTCACATGATTGATCCATGGTATCCTCAGCATTCTTCTAGAAATTTCAACTCTCTCTTCCTGATGTTAAGTATAAGTTTCCTTTTTGTTTCCATTCTCCCCAAAACCTCATCGTTGGTCACATGATCGATCAATGGTATCCTCATCATCCTTCTGTAGAAATTTCAACTGTCTCTTCCTGATGTTAAGTATAATTTTCCTTTCTGTTTCCATTCTCTCCGAAACCTCATCGTTGCTCACATGATCGATCCATGTATCCTCAGCATCCTTCTGTAGAAATTTCAACTGTCTCTTCCTGATGTTAATTGTAAGTTTCCTTTCTGTTTCCATTCTCTCCAAAACCTCATCGTTGCTCACATGATTGATCCATGGTATCCTCAGCATCCTTCTGTAGAAATTTCAACTGTCTCTTCCTGATGTTAAGGTATAATTTTCCTTTCTGTTTCCATTCTCTCCGAAACCTCATCGTTGCTCACATGATCGATCCATGGTATCCTCAGCATCCTTCTGTAGAAATTTCAACTGTCTCTTCCAGATGTTAAGTATAAGTTTCCTTTTTGTTTCCATTCTCCCCAAAACCTCATTTATTGGTCACATGATTGATCCATGGTATCCTCAGCATCCTTCTGTAGAAATTTCAACTGTCTCTTCCTGATGTTAATTGTAAGTTTCCTTTCTGTTTCCATTCTCTCCAAAACCTCATCGTTTCTCCCATGATCGATCCATGGTATCCTCAGCATTCTTCTGTAGAAATTTCAACTGTCTCTTCCAGATGTTAAGTATAAGTTTCCTTTTTGTTTCCATTCTCCCCAAAACCTCATCGTTGGTCACATGATCGATCCATGGTATCCTCAGCATCCTTCTGTAGAAATTTCAACTGTCTCTTCCTGATGTTAATTGTAAGTTTCCTTTCTGTTTCCATTCTCTCCAAAACCTCATCGTTGCTCACATGATCGATCCATGGTATCCCCAGCATCCTTCTGTAGAAATGTCAACTGTCTCTTCCTGATGTTAATTGTAAGTTTTCTTTCTGTTTCCATTCTCTCCGAAACCTCATCGTTGCTCACATGATCGATCCATGGTATCCTCAGCATCCTTCTGTAGAAATTTCAACTGTCTCTTCCAGATGTTAAGTATAAGTTTCCTTTTTGTTTCCATTCTCCCCAAAACCTCATCATTGGTCACATGATCGATCAATGGTATACTCATCATCCTTCTGTAGAAATGTCAACTGTCTCTTCTTGATGTTAATTGTAAGTTTCCTTTCTGTTTCCATTCTCTCCAAAACCTCATCGTTGCTCACATGATCGATCCATGGTATCCTCAGCATCCTTCTGTAGAAATGACAACTGTCTCTTCCAGATGTTAAGTATAAGTTTCCTTTTTGTTTCCATTCTCCCCAAAACCTCATCGTTGGTCACATGATCGATCCATGGTATCCTCAGCATCCTTCTGTAGAAATTTCAACTGTCTCTTCCTGATGTTAATTGTAAGTTTCCTTTCTGTTTCCATTCTCTCCAAAACCTCATCGTCGGTCACATGATCGATCAATGGTATCTTCATCATTCTTCTGTAGAAATTTCAACTGTCTCTTCCTGATGTTAATTGTAAGTTTCCTTTCTGTTTCCATTCTCTCCAAAACCTCATCGTTGCTCACATGATTGATCCATGGTATCCTCAGCATCCTTCTGTAGAAATTTCATCTGTCTCTTCCTGATGTTAAGGTATAATTTTCCTTTCTGTTTCCATTCTCTCCGAAACCTCATCGTTGCTCACATGATCGATCCATGGTATCCTCAGCATCCTTCTGTAGAAATTTCAACTGTCTCTTCCAGATGTTAAGTATAAGTTTCCTTTTTGTTTCCATTCTCCCCAAAACCTCATTTATTGGTCACATGATTGATCCATGGTATCCTCAGCATCCTTCTGTAGAAATTTCAACTGTCTCTTCCTGATGTTAATTGTAAGTTTCCTTTCTGTTTCCATTCTCTCCAAAACCTCATCGTTTCTCCCATGATCGATCCATGGTATCCTCAGCATTCTTCTGTAGAAATTTCAACTGTCTCTTCCAGATGTTAAGTATAAGTTTCCTTTTTGTTTCCATTCTCCCCAAAACCTCATCGTTGGTCACATGATCGATCCATGGTATCCTCAGCATCCTTCTGTAGAAATTTCAACTGTCTCTTCCTGATGTTAATTGTAAGTTTCCTTTCTGTTTCCATTCTCTCCAAAACCTCATCGTTGCTCACATGATCGATCCATGGTATCCCCAGCATCCTTCTGTAGAAATGTCAACTGTCTCTTCCTGATGTTAATTGTAAGTTTTCTTTCTGTTTCCATTCTCTCCGAAACCTCATCGTTGCTCACATGATCGATCCATGGTATCCTCAGCATCCTTCTGTAGAAATTTCAACTGTCTCTTCCAGATGTTAAGTATAAGTTTCCTTTTTGTTTCCATTCTCCCCAAAACCTCATCATTGGTCACATGATCGATCAATGGTATCTTCATCATTCTTCTGTAGAAATTTCAACTGTCTCTTCTTGATGTTAATTGTAAGTTTCCTTTCTGTTTCCATTCTCTTCGAAACCTCATCGTTGCTCCCATGATCGATCCATGGTATCCTCAGCATCCTTCTGTAGAAATTTCAACTGTCTCTTCCAGATGTTAAGTATAAGTTTCCTTTTTGTTTCCATTCTCTCCAAAACCTCATCGTTGGTCACATGATCGATCCATGGTATCCGCAGCATCCTTTTGTAGAAATGTCAACTGTCTCTTCCTGATGTTAAGTTTAAGTTTCCTTTCTGTTTCCATTCTCTCCAAAACCTCATCGTTGGTCACATGATCGATCAATGGTATCCTCATCATCCTTCTGTAGAAATTTCAACTGTCTGTTCCTGATGTTATGTATAAGTTTCCTTTCTGTTTCCATTCTCTCCAAAACCTCATCGTTGCTCACATGATTGATCCATGGTATCCTCAGCATCATTCTGTAGAAGTTTCAACTGTCTCTTCCTGAGGTTAATTGTAAGTTTCCTTTCTGTTTCCATTCTCTCCAAAACCTCCATGGTATCCTCAGCATCATTCAGTAGGACAACATTTCTTGTCTTTTCAAGTCACTTCTTCATCTATGAGGAGATTTTAGAGAATTCACTCCCAGATAGGAGGATTGATATTACATAACAGTTCAGTAATCTTTTCTTTATTTCTAATGAAATTTTCCTCTTACTTATTACTTTGCTTAACTTTTTGGAAGGCATTATTCGATATCCCAAGGCACCTTTGGATTTCAGTGTTGCACTTTCCAATTCTCTTAAAACAAAAAAAAAACGAGCGATAGAAGAAAGAACAAGAACGGGAATGGCGGTTAAAGAAATACGAGTAAGATGGTAGAAAAAAAACGAGAAAGAGCAAGAATGAAAAAAGGCGGTAGAAGAAAAACGAGAAAGGACAAGAACGAGAAAAGTTAGAGAAGACAAACGAGATATTCAAATAGACGAAAAACGAGAAAGAACAAGAACGAGAAAGGATGAAGAAGAAAAACGAGAAAGGGCAAGAACGAGAAAGGTGATAGAAGAAAAAACGAGACAGGCGGTAGAAGAAAAACGTGAAAAGCGGTAGAAGAAAAACGAGAAAGAACAAGAAAAGGCGGTGGAAGAAAAATTTGAAAGGCGGTAGAAGCGAATCGAGAAAGGCGATTGAAAAAGAAAAAAAGGCCAGGAAAAAGAAAGCCGTTAGAAAAAAGACTAGAAAGGTGGTAGAAAAAGTACAAAGGACTGCAACGAGGAAGCGGGAGAAGAAAAATGAGAAATCCGTTAGAAGAAGAAAAAGTGATAAAAACGAAAAAGTCGGCAAAAGAAAAACTAGAAAAGCAGCAGAAGAAAAACAAGAAATGATCAGAACGAGAAAAGCGGTAGAGAACGAAATGAGAAAGGCGGTAGAAGAAAAGGAAGAAGAATGTTAAAAGGGCTATAAGAAAAAAACGAGAAAGGAGTAGAACGAGAAAGGCGATACAAGAAAAACGAGAACGGACAAGAACGTGAAAAGCGGTAGAGGAAATATGAGAAAAGGGGCAGAAAAAAAAGGAGGTAAAAAAAAACAAACAAACGAGAAAGGTTGTAGAAAGATAAAGGAGAAAGGCGGTAGGAGGAAAACGAGTTAAAAAGGGATGGAAAATGGCGGCAGTAGTTAATCGAAAAAGGTGACTGAAGAAGAAAAGAAACGTGAATCAGTAACGCGGAAGAAACTGAAGAACCAGAATGAGAAATTTGGCAGAAGAAAATAAACAAGAATGAGAAAGTTTAAAGAATAGCAAGAAGGTGAAAAAAGAATAAGAAGGAGAAAGGTAGAATATGAATTGAGGGAGACAGATAGAGGGAGAAAGACAGAGAAAATTGAATGTGATTAACTGAGACACAGAGTCGTGGAACTGGTTGAAAAAGATATTTCCATTTCCTGATGGACAGGTTCGGTCGAATCAGTCGAAATTCGGTTGAATGCGCATCAAGTCTGTAAGACGAGATCCAAATCATAGCCGTTTCGTCGCCGCCGAAAGCGTCATTGGCAATAGGCCTCTCAGTATGGACACAGCAGCTGTGTGTGAAATCTTTATTTCCCGGTAGAAGTGCCGCATATCTCAGTATACTTTCGTTCACACCTCAAAATACGATACATTATTGCCTCCCCATCAAATGGAAAAGCGTCTGGTTCAATTTACGCGAGCTTTTCAAAGAAGCTTTCGTCTCCTTTATTGACAAAATACGCGAAATGGATGCTCGATTTGCATTCGAAAATTATATTGTCTTTGCATTCTCGCTTTTAGTGTGCCCCAGGTTGATATGGCTGTTTACGTTGGTCGACATAATCACAATATGCGGCTTCGTGTTTGAATGATCACTGTGAAGGCTGCTTTCTCTTGTCAAGCTTACATCTGTCGAAGTAGCACGGTGGAGTAATGGATACCGGTTCGGAATGAGGAATTGGAGAGCCGAGTTCGAATTCCAATCGGATCCATTACATTCACTTACGTGCTAATAAAGTATTAATCCATTCACTTACGTGCTAAAGTATTAATCCTACTCTTCTCGACCCAGCTATGGGTAAATAGCAGGACAGACTGGGTTCTATAGCCTTGGATATCAACTGGTTTAGGAGAAGGACAACTCTGAATACAAAAATTACGGAGGGTCGTTTTGGGGACCTTGTGGCGCGCAGTGCAACAGGTCTCTGCATCCGGCTTTTCAAAAAGTGTGGTTGGTTCTGCACAAAGTCTTCACCACTATAATCAAATCATATGTGCTGGTGCCTGGGCTTGGATCTCATACGTTCGAATTCCAGTCGAATCCGTTACATTCACCCACGTGCTAATACTCTTGGGAAAGGTATGAATCCTCTTCTTCTCCTTCCAGCTATGGGTAAATAGCAGGACAGACCAGGTTGGCAACTGGCCTACCGCAGAAAGAAATGGCAACTTACTGCGGGAAAAAAAAAATCTGCCTCGTCAGTTACGTATCAAAAGATACATGATCGCCTAAGCGTCTATCACGCATGGCACATAACTGAGTATACCTTTTACATGCCGTATCCCTTTAGGAAGTGCCTCTCTACAACTTAGTACCACTTAGTAATGTCTGTCTTTTTACCTTAACTTCCACGCCTCGTCCCGCCATTCATTCAC
Source organism: Acanthosepion esculentum (assembly GCA_964036315.1). NCBI lineage: Eukaryota > Metazoa > Mollusca > Cephalopoda > Sepiida > Sepiidae > Acanthosepion > Acanthosepion esculentum. The sequence goes on along the minus strand of OZ038483.1, from coordinate 109,074,996 downwards.
AAAAGATCGTCAGCTAGTCGGTCCGTTGTCCCGATGTCCGCCTGCCTTCGATATGTCCAGTGAGTGTCAACCTTTCCAAGCACGCCTTTCTCATTATGTCGAAGATATTTCATTTATCACTTTCGTATACTGAATGTGAGCGTCCTTTTTTTGTTTCTAGCATTGAACGTCATAAAAAAAATTCAACCAGTTACAACACGTCCCCCCCAAAACAAACGGAAAACACGGATGTGTCAGGCCCAATAAAAAGAAGAAAAAAGCCACGTGCGCAGAAGAGGAAGTGGAAAATTGGTTCGATGTAGCTGTTCGAGACTCATGGGTTGGAGATTCATGCAACTCCAGAAGAAAAAGAAGGAAGGAAGGATGAATTCAAGAAATTAATTTCTGTCAGCCAAAAACACAATGACCCTGTATGAACTCTCAAATCACAAAAAAAAGTACTGAGACGATAGTCACCCACTTTAACCACTGTAACCAAATGGAGTCAACAATAAAATCGTACTATAGACAGTAAATTTGGTCTTTACTTATGTATTAGCCCAACCTTCATCTCTCTATATACCATACACGTATAGAAACACAATAAATTCTGGACGTAAAAAATACGAAGTTGTGGTTTCGTTTTCGTTCTCTCACTTTTGTTAAATCAATGCCCACTGGTATTATTGTTACTAATTGGCATTTATCATTTTCTGATTACACTTCAGTATTTTGGAGCGTGGAATCATCTCTTAATTGCTGTTGTTCCCAGGTCCACCCTGACCCGTGGTAATAAGCATCTGCTAGTTTTTTTTGTGTATAATACGACCCATATAGTATGTAGTAGGATGAGGTAGTACTAAACACCATATGGAAATATACTCTTTCCTTTTCTCTAAGAGAGTGCCAAAGAAAACTCTCTCTCCTGTATATTACACATCCTTCCTTTCTTTCCTTCTATTGTTCCTATCCTTGGTAACTGACAGAACCCGGACATAGCTTATGTGGGTCAGTGAACGTCATAAAAAAAAATCAACCAATGACAAGCACTGCCAAAAATCAAACGGAAAACACGGATGTGTCAGGCCCAATAAAAAGAAGAAAACACGTGCGCAGCAGAAGTGGGAAATTGGTTCGATGTAGCTGTTCGAGACGCATGGGTTGGAGATTCATTGGATGTTGAGTTTGACCTGGCGTACAACTCCAGAAGAAAAAGAAGAAGGAAGGATGAATTCAACAAATTTATGTCAGCCAAAAACACAATGACCCTGTATGAACTCTCAAAAACACATAAAAAGGAGTAAGACGATACTCACCCACTATAAACCCTGTAACCAAATGGAGTCAACAATAAAATCGTACTATAGACAGTAAATTTGGCCTTTTACTTATGTATTAGCCCAAGCTTCATCTCTCTATATACCATACTGGTGACCTCGACGTGATCAAAGCCAGCAGTAAATAAATCAGTATTATTGGTGAAAATTTATTTCTTCCTCTATTGGATCATGTTATTTAAGTCATAGCAATTATGTATGAAATATAATATCGCCCAAATGTCCGCCAAGGCTTTGCCGGCACACCTACACTCGATGGTCAAATGTTTTGATGACGTCTCTGCATAGTTGCTCCTCGATCTCACCAATATACCTTATTATCTCATCCTTCAGCTGTTGAATTGTTCTTGGCTTGTTGGCAAAGACTTTTACTTTTGAGATGACCCCAAAGGGAGACATCTAAAGGCGTCACGTCGCACGATCGTGGTGGCCAATTGACTTCGCTGTTTCGAGAGATGATTCGAGCTGGGAACTTCTCATTGCATTTCTGTTTGAACGTCCATTTTCATAATAGGCTTAGATAACTTTAACACGTGTTTGTTTGTTAATCTTTCCATGACTGAATCTGCCAAAGACGTAAGTTGTTAAATCTGAAAGAAAAAGAAAAAAAATCATTAGACGCTTAAACTTAATTCACATTTAAAATCGGTCCAAGTATTACAATTTATTTATTGTCTGTGGGAAGGGGAATAAAATAACAATTTAAAAATCTAAACTCCAATGAATATTTACAAAAATGAACAAAACTATATACAAGAAACTAAACAAAATAGTGTTAGTAATAAAAAAAAAACCCACAATCCATAGCGAATAGTTCATTCAAACGGTTACAATGAAAGCATTTATAGAAAAGGTACAAGGAAGCTACATTACGGCGTCATGAAGTGACTGAAGCCGAGATGCCAGGTCAGGACCAATAATATTGCTGATTCTTCTTTGTATTATATCAAGAATCAAATGTGACATTAATATTCAAATCATGGGCGAATGGTAGACTTATAGGTAGATGAGTATGATAGATGAAATAATCTCGAAGTGCGCGAAATGCATTTCTGTTTGAACGTCCATTTTAATAATAGGCTTCGATAACTTTAACACGTTGTTTGATTGTTAATCTTTCCACGTTTGAAATTGCCGTCTGTGGCAATTTCAAATTTAAGTTGTTAAATAAAGAAAGAAAAAATCATTAAACGCTTAAATTCAATTCACATTTAAAATCGGTCCAAGTTATTGGAACTCCCTTTTGTTTTCATTAGGATTCCTTCACTGTTTACTCGCTCCGGCCATTCTCAGCATCCTTCTGTAGAATGACAACTATTTTTTTCGCTTCATCTGTGAGGAAATTATTCAACATTCACCGTCATATCTTTGTACTAATATATGCCCAATACAGGGTTCAAGAGCCAGTCAAGGTAGAGTATTCCTGTGTGGAGTTTTATGCGCGTGAGAAAAGGCTAGGTTATGAGGTTATGTAAAAAAAAAAAGATAACGGTTAACCCCAAACGTGAAGAGGTCACGACTGTAGTGACCTGGAAAGCATCCTGCCGGGGTAAAGCATAAAACAGCAGCTCTTGGGGAACTTCTTACTAATGGAATACAAATGGGATGATTTGTTTGTTTGTTTGTTTGGGGTTTTATGGCATATCAACCACTATGGGTTATTTAATGCCAGATCTAGTATTTACTAGATATATCAAAAACGTATAGTTGGCAACATCATTGTTTCAAAAACGTATAGCTGGCAACTGTTTCAAAAACGTATAGCTGGCAACATCATTGTTTCAAAAAAATTTATCCCTGGCAACATCATTGTTTCAAAAAAATGTATCCCTGGCAACATCATTGTTTCAAAAAAATGTATCCCTGGCAACATCATCATTTCAAAAACGTATAGCTGGCAACTCTTTCAAAAACGTATAGCTGACAACATCATTGTTTGAAAAAAAAAATGTATCCCTGGCAACATCATTGTTTCAAAAACGTATAGTTGGCAACATCATTGTTTCAAAAACGTATAGCTGGCAACATCATTGTTTCAAAAACGTATAGCTGGCAACATCATTGTTTCCCATCACATTTTAGGGGTAAGGTGTTAGTATATTTAGTGTAGGGTTTGGGAGGGAAAGTTAATTGTAAGTTGTAGTTGTTTTGGGATGGGTTAGATGTGATGGGGTATGACATGACCAGCCGATTGATCGGATCGACGGCCTTTTGGTTGGACGTAGTTTATCGTCATACCCAGGACGCGGATGTAGTTTATCGTCATACCCAGGACGCGGATGTAGTTTATCGTCATACCCAGGACGCCAAATGGGATGAGAATGATTAACTCTTGTGTACGTGACATAATGGGTCACCCATCTGCAAAGGTTAGGGCTGGTGGAAACAAGGAATCTATCCCGTCAGAACATTTGCCATAGAAACAGTGATGAAGCTGCGAGAGGCTTGCGACGTTTCGTCTTTGTGAAAGGGCCTGTAATTAATCAACCACAAGGCCGCATAGACACTTTTCAACTCTATCAAGACAGGTAAGTGAGGTCTGGGCAGCTCTAGTACAGTACTCCATTTCTGGTCTGCTCTAGCTTTTGTAATGATAAGTGTATAGCAGGGGATGGTCAGAAAATTTTTGAAGTACAGGAATCCGTGGATTAGTGCGGCTAATATGTACATTAAAAGATACATACTAATCGAAAAAGCATTAATCAAATATAATAACTTATAAGAAATTATGTAATTTGTACCTCAAATTTTAGTCACATTTACAATTAATTTCTAATTTGCGTACTTTTTTAATTAAATATAGGTAGTTATAAGATGATACAATAAAAATGATCGTTTTCGCCTGTCCATTGTTCAATAAGACAGCGGGTCCATTTCATAATATATATATTATGAAATGGACATATATATATATATTTATATATATATATTATGAAATGGACATAGTCCGACAATTATTTAAAGACATTTTTATGTTTAACATTCTTTTATAGATACAAGTATTTAAGTAAATGCTCTGTTTATAATAAACAGAATTAAATGACATTTACCGGCCTGAATGTTCGAGAAATTTTCATAGAAAATATTCGTCCTCCGACAGGATTCGAACCTGTATCCTATACGGAACCGTCATATAGCCTGACGTGCCTTTTAACCGATTCGGCCACAGAGGATCGTTCGGCTGGCAAGGTCGAATTTACTGCTTATAAACTTCAATCTTCCATGAATCTTTCACGTACATTCATATCTGCTCATGGCGTATCAAATGTAAACAAATGACGTCACACATTATGAAATGGACAATAGGGCGCTGCAAAAGTAGATATACAGTAAGTATTATACCAGTTTTACCAACATTATAATAGTTGTTCTAGGATTCATATAATATCATTCATTTAATTCAGTAAAATGTTTTTTTTTAGTTATTTTTAATTTCAAAATTTCTATTATAATACATTTATTATTATTTTTATTTTTTTAATAAAAAATAATAATTAATGTTTTGCAGGTAAAGAGGTGTGTGAATGTCTGGGGCAAATATTTTGAAAAACTGAGGTATTGATACGTTTCTTATTGATATGCTATTATCAATGTTATTATTGATGATATCATTGATGTCTATTAATATGTTTATTATCGATATGTTTGTATAATCAATAAAATACGTTTTGTGCGCACCTTTTGTCTTTCATTACTATATACCTACTTTTGCACCCCCCTCTCTCTCTCTATATATATATATATATATGTGTGTGTGTGTGTGTGTGTGTGTGTGTGTGTACGATTTGCATATTCCTTATGTATATAAGTCTGCTCTCTTTTGAATACTTTTAAAAGAGCTTTTTAATTGACATAAAAAATAACATTTTTTGATTATTTACCCATTGACAGACTCTTTCACGATGTGTGATATTCAAAATTGGTGGTTGCTTTTACTTCGACGCTGCCGATCTCTACAGTTCTTTTTTTTTTACGTTTTTTTTTTTCAAAAGGCATGAGTCTGCGTGCTGGCAAATCGAAATAATTTTATTCCTTTTGCTGATTAATCCGTTAAACTTCTTGAATTCTAGGATTTACACCTTCTCGTCCATACACAGAGTGCAATTTCTTCCTGTGTTTGTCTTCATCTTTTTTTTTTATTATATCAATTATGATACTGATGTTTTCCCTTTCATTTTTATTTCTCATGGGTATTTTGAAAACACGGTTTTATTCCTATATCGTTCATATGTGAATGATATGATAGGATACATACAGTACACCCCCTCCACACACACACACACACACACACATATATATATATATATATATATATATATATATATATATATATATATATATATATATATATATACACGCACACTACCCAAAACTAATGACATTGCAACTGCGCTATGCCAAGGCATTTACTGGATTGCCATAAATGTAAACTGAAGCTGACATTTGTGAAAACCTTAGGCCCTTTGCTTGGAACATGGCCACAGACAAAATGTAAGGAATCAAAAAGACCGGGGAATGTCAGAACTACGTAATCAGATCACTCCGACTAAAAGCAAGTCTCTGTGCGCCAGGTTCTTCAACAAATGCCATTTTGTCCGCCATTCAGATCAAGGGGAATTGTTTAATCGGAAATCCACTATTCCCAGTCGTCACAAAACACTTAAGTATTAGCACAAGCTTTCTAACAATATGGCCGACAGAAATCAAGGATATAGCAACAAACTAAAATAAGTAGAACCTACTGATTTACTAAGCATATATGGAAGACCGGTAACTTTCTTATACTAATGTTCAACCTATACAAGGTCCGAGAACCGCTCAAGGAAGAGAGCTACAAAACGAGGGCATAAAAAGAGGTGGTAAGAAGTGCATACCACGAGGATATTAAAGATAGATAACGATTGACCAAAGACTTGAACGGCTTAAGAGTGTAGTGATCGAGAAAGTACCCTCTCGGGAGTTTATTCTCAAAGTGGCAGTTCTGGGGCAGAAGCTGTCTGAGTGGAAATTCTTCTTTACCAAATGGATACAAAAGGAATGAGGATGATTTGACGCGTTGTACGTTGCGTGGCGCGTTCTAGCTGTGAAGAACTGTACTGGTAGAACAGGGGAATGTTCTCGCCAGAACATTAGTCAAAGCTGGCCCATCTAAAATATTGGCGCAACACAATCTTCCCAGTTTCAACAGTTATGATGTACTTCGATTCATTTTCTAAATACATTTTTTTTACTCATTGTCCATCCAATACAAGGTCAACGAACCACGCAAGATGGAGGTTTACTGACTAAAGTTGATACATCTAAAGGGGGGGAGAGGTAAGAAGGGCAGTAGAATATGGAGGATAGATAAAGTAAAGCTATGGTTAACGTACTACAAGCTATTCTCAGTGAGTTTCTTTCTCGCCATCTATTATATAGAGGGTTGGTCAATTTTTCCAGTTTCAGAAAAGAATATTTGCAACATCTGTGTGTGAGTAAATTTTACTATGACGTATAGTTCATTAAAGTACCTATATATAAGGACTATGAGTTTATATTGACTTGATATTATGTAACAGTCCAGTACACTTTTCCTTGTTTCTGACGAAGTTTTCCTGTTTCTTGATACTTTGACTTTGCTTAGCTTCTGGAAGGCATCTTTCGCTATTCCAATGCGCCTTCGGATTTCATTATCACATTTTTCGACCTCTGTTAAAACTCTTTAAGTTTTTGTACTGGCTAGAAATTGGTATCCCCAATTTGTAACTCTCGTGTCGGATTGCCCATTTTGCTAACAACCATGCATTCTATCTTCTTGCAATCGATGTTTAGTCCCTTCTTCTCGCTTTCATTCACTACCTTCTGTATTTTACTTTCTGTGTCTGCAATCGACACTGTCAGCTGCATATCTAACATTGATAATATCGTGGCTTATATTAATGAATCCTGGTTGGAGTTCCGATTCTCCCAGGATCGCTTCACTTTAAAAATTGAATAAAACCGGTGAGAAGACACGGCTGTGTTTTAAACCCCTTTCTATTTTTTGTATATTTACAGAATCCCTTTTTTTATCCATATGCAGGTCGTTTGCTCCCAGTATAAGTTCAGAGTTTCTCGAATATATTTCCCAAATAAATCAGGCTTACCTATCCGTTCAAACAATTCATTGATATATCTAAAACATGGTTGAAAATCAAGTATTACGCGTTGATTTTATATGAAAGTAAACTGATTTCTCTTTCAAAAGATACTAAATTTAGCCAACCTGCTATTATTGGTTATAAGATACGGTTTTGTAAATCTACAAATTGTAGACACCCAAATTGAGGGTGACGCAAGAGTCACGCACCATAGGGATAATTTAAGGTCATCCCATAAGTTCTGTCCGAATTTTAAATTTTTGTTAAAATGAACGAAATTTAAAGAGTATTTTATAATGTCTAATGGAGCTGAACATTATTTTTATGTTTAGATGCATTTAAACTGATCAAATTGTATTTCAGAGAACAATAAAATTAAATTTTGTTTGATTAAAACCCTGCTAACATGGAAGTACCCAAGAATCATCCAATTTCATAACCCAAAACATATTATAACTGGAAAAAAAATCAAAAATGTTTTCAAAATTTAAAATTCCCAGCGTCTCTTGTTCCTAGACGTAGTTGCATCAATGTAAATAAACTTAGCCCATTGAAGTCCTAAGGGACGAAATGCATCACACAAAACTTTTTGTACTTTGTCATACAATTTTCCTCCAAAACTGGTTTTGATTTGTAAAAATTTATATTTATATATCATTATATATATATATATATATGTATATATATATATATATATATATATATATATATATATATATATATATATATATATTAGGTCATACCATAAGTTCTGTCCGAAATTTAACCTTTTGTTAAAATGAACGAAATTTAAAGAGTATTTTATAATGTCTAATGGAGCTGAACATTATTTTTATGTTTAGATGCATTTAAACGGATCAGATTTTATTTCAGAGAACAATAAAATTAAATTTTGTTTGATTAAAACCCTGCTAACATGGAAGTACCCAAGAATCATTTGAGGCACATAATGCTTTATGAGTTCAAGAAAGGAAACTCAGCAGCCGAAGCGGCTAGAAACATTCACTCAGTTTATGGAGAGGAATGTGTGAATAAAGAACTTGCAGAAGATGGTTTGCAAAATTCAGAGGTGGAGATTTCACCCTTGAAGATGAAGATCGAACCGGACGTCCAGTTGAGTTTGATAAAAAGCTTCTTGAAGCAGCCCTTGAAGAAAATCCTGCTTTATCAGTTGAGGAATTGGCAGTGGTTCTCAGTTCAAACCATACAACTGTTCATCGTCATCTTCAACAACTTGGAAAAGTTCCTAAACTTAGAAAATGGGTGCCTCATGAATTGTCTGAAAACAACCTCAAATCCCGAATTGACATCTGCTTTTCTCTCCATTCTCGCCAACTTGTTTCACCTTTTTTAGATATACTTGTGACTGGCGACGAAAAATGGATCTTTTATCGAAATGTTAACTGTCGTAAACAGTGGTATGGTAAAGGGGAAGGACCCCAGCCACAGCCGAGAAGGGAACTTCATGGGCAAAAAGGTTCTTCTTTCAATCTGGTGGGATGGCTAAGGAATAATCCACTTTGAATTCTTACCACCTAATGCAACAATTAATGGTCAAATATACTGTCAGCAATTAGAGCGTTTGAACCAAGCTTTGAGGAAAAAAAGACCTGCTTTAGTGAATCGAAAACGGGTGATGTTTCATCAGGACAATGCGCGACCACACATAGCAAGAATCACGTCACAAAAGATCGAAGAACTTGGTTGGGAGAAAATTCCTCATCCACCTTATTCTCCCCACCTTGCTTCTTCAGACTACCATTTGTTTTGTAGCTTACAGAATCATTTGGAAGAAACAGCTTTTGTAACACAGGAAGAGGTTAAAAGTGACATTTGTGAGTTCTTCGAATCAAAGCCAAAATAATTTTACAGTAATGGAATTAGTAAGCTTGTTAATAGATGGAAGGAAGTCATAGATAATCAGGGAAAGTACATTGTTGATTGCATCTGTAATTAAATGTGACATTTGGTTACTTGTTTCAAAATTCAAAATTCGGACAGAACTTATGGGATGATTTGATATTAAAAGTATAATTACACATGGACATTTTATTTACTAATTGTTATATGCGCTGTTCAAAATGTCTTCCCCTTTTTCAAAACACATTTAAATTCTATGCCTGCATGATTCATTAACACGTCGAAGTTTCCTCTGTCGTTTTATTGCATTCATATTTAATTCTTTCTTTAAGTTCCTTAATATTTCTTGGGCATGCCTGATAAGCAACTGATTTCAAATGGCCTCACAGAAAAAATATCCAAGGGTGTAAGTTCTAGTGACCTCGGTTTCCACTCAACAGGATCTCTTCCACCCCTACGGGGCGTGACATTTGCCTCACCCTTTACATTTATATTTCTGGTGCCCCTAGTTGATCATATGACAGGTGTTAACGCTATATGTTGAAATACAGTGTTACGCAATTTCAGGTTCATTCTGGCGGTACAGGACTACATGCTTGTGAAACCGTTAGACGTACTGGGCGCTTTCGGCCTCAAAGGGTTGTGGCGAACGCACGTCAGGACAGACACAAAAGAGGTTTCGGATCGCATGTGGAAATGTTTGTCAACACCAGTTAAATCCGAGTTTTTCCGTTAGCAGCGGAACAGTTTGGCATGTCTAGTTACAGGCCTCTCTGCAAATGGTCAATATCCGGATCTTTGTAAGATGCCTCATGCCATTAAAAGCAGGAGGTGGGGAAAGCAGCATTCGGCAGCTAGGTAAACACGGTGTCCTGTGAACTCCGACCCGTGAGCATTTTTGTTCCTCAATTTGCTGTGGTTTTCGAAGCAGTGTTACTTTTGTTGCCTCTCCTCTATTTCCCCTCTCTGCTTATTACGCCGTAGTTATTGGGAGAGCAATCGGTTAGGTGTCTCACCCTGATCTCAACATACTCTTTGCTTACATTGAAACAAGGGTTTAAGCTTGAAAACTATATGCATATTACGGACCGAGTGCATAGGTACCTAAGAGGTTCAAGGACAAGTAAAAATTTCTTCAATAGCAAAAAAAAAAAATTCTACGATGGGTTTTCGAATCACAATAATACAAAGATTCCTTAGCACTAGTCTCTTCATTCTTTGTATTTATCAAAAACATTTGACGGCAGTATTCTCCAACCTTTCTCAGTTGTCTGTCGCGTTCGGTAACCTTTAGCGAGAATAGGACGAACCTCTTCCTTTGAGGCAAAGGAATATGTGCATATTGGGTGTAAACTGTTCAAATTGCATTGGAATTGCACACGTATTTGCATGACAGAAAGAATGTAAGATAAAAAAAATGGCTTAAAGGTCGTTAAGCTTGGGGGTTCAGCGACTTACAATTTACAGAATTTTTATTTGCAAATGAATAAATATGCGCGTAGCGAGGTACTTATCGGTAAATAATATCAGATTAACCTGCAGATTTCAAATTCCGGGTTAAATAACAGACTGGACTTTCAGAGAATGTTGTCCGCTACTAGGTGAGTGTTTGGTGCTGAATATTGCGTACCAAACTACAATGAAATCTGATATAGTGCATATCGGAGCCTCCCAGTGCTCATGGAAGATTTTCATATTCTACGAGTTCCTTTAAGAGAGGCCGAAACGAAAATAGACCAACACTGTCGAGGTATATGTGGGAAGAGAAGAATACATGTAGCGAACGTTGGCAGTGAGGTTAAAACTTACAGAATTTTGTCTGAGAGTCAAAAACGTATCATTTCTGCAGGGGAGAAAAATTAAATATAGTTTTGATTCCTGAATTCTTCTATGTCTCGCGTCCCTTTTGAACATAGATGGCCATAACTCTCTAAAACTCCCTATTCTATGTGGATCTTAGCAGTTTTTCCCCTTTTGTTTAGGCTACTCCCACGTCACGTCATTTAGTCACACAAGTTCTCTTGCACTAAATATGCCCTGTGAGGGTTATGTTTTCCAAGCCCTGGTTCCTCATTTTCAGCACTTTTGGTGTTCCGCTTTTTTGAAGTCGGATTACGGGGTAACATGTTTCATCTGTTAAAACACTTCCCAGATGTTTAAACTTCTGTAGTTACTTTTTCTTTAAGCGTTTCATCCCAAGCAAGGCGGAAAGCCACTAGCACGCTAGGGGTTACAGAGAGTTGGAGCGAGAGCAAATAGGAGTGATAGAGGAAAGGATGAAGAGAAGGATAGGGGATAGATCAGAGCATCTGGAGACGACGATTGACATTACATTTGAATAGTTGGAGATTATAGCTATCAGGGAAACAGGAAGAGGGGAGGGGGTTCCACAGGCGAGATGTACGAGAAAGCTATTGGAGTAGAATAGACGGCTACATTTAACAGTTTCGAGAGTGAAAGGTTGTGAGCGAGATGCCAGCCTAGTAGAACGCTCAAATCCATGAAGTTTGGGAACCAGCGAAAGGAGCGCCTCGGAGCGGTTACCATGAAAGTATTTGTAAAAAAGACAGAGGGAGGCGACGGCACGTCTGTGAGAGAGTGACTGCAGACGAGATGCTAGATCAGGGCCAGTTACGTTGCATATCCGTCTCTGGATCCTATCAAGAACCTTGAGACAAACATAAGGGATACCAGATCATATATGGCAGCAATACCCCATGCAAGGGCGAATGGTTGATTTGTAGATTTGAAGGATCGACTCCGGCGAGAAAAATTTCCTGGCGCGGCACAGGGAGCCAACTTTCCTTGCGGTGGACGAAGCTATTGACTCAATGTATTTGTTCCATCTCAGGTCAGCAGTCAATGCGAGGCCGAATAGTCGCAAATAGGAGCTCTCAAGAATGTTGACATCTTAATGTTAACATCTGTAACTCACATATTGGCCTTTTTCTCTTGCTGCTGATAATATTTTCTGCCTTTTTACAGTTGATGGCTAGTTCTTTTTTTTTTTTTCGCTTTGCTGGACAGAAAATCGGACATGGTCACTAAATATAAGCATGGAAACAAATGTTTGTACTCAATGGTGGGTGAATATTATGTCCAGGTAGGCCTTTATAGATGAACAACGAATCAGGCCTCTTAATCCAATTGACTGGCGATCAGCTTTCCGTGTGAACCTTTTAGCTGAAGTGCTTTGTAATTTATCTCGTTTTAACAACGTATTGATATAAAGCGTTTTTTTTATCTTTCACAAGGTCTTTTATCAATAATACTAATTGAATGTTTGTGATATATATGTTACCATAATCCAGCTTACACCCAGCCGACCATAACTACCAGTTTCTGGTTCGCTGGCGCGCGTGGCGGCTAGATCGTATCAATATAGAGTTGAGCTAGCTCAATGTAGCCATAACTTCTATGCTAACAGTTTCTTATCCCGCACTTCTTGCTTGTGGCACTCCCTCCCAGCTCCATGCTTTCCAACTAACTTTAATGTGTAAAAATTTAAATGCAATGCCAATCGCTACCCACTGTCCTCCTGAATGTTCTTTTCTCTTTCTCCTTATTACTATTATTTCTGTTCCTAATTTCTCCACACCCTGCAACCCCTTGCGTGGTAGCGGCTGTGCTGCCTTGCTTCGGGTGACATTGATTAAAAAATAATTTTTTAAAGTCATGAGAGGCACTTCTTTTGGCACACTTGTAAATTAATTTATTCTTTTTGTTGTTGTTTTTAGTTTTTAAAAAATCCCTCATGCAAGGTAGTAAAGCCACTAAGACAAAAGGGGTTACTGAGTGTGAAAGAATTAGAAACCAAGCATTATTCAGCAGCGAATTTTGATATTATTGTAATAATATAACACACACACACACACACACATATATATATATATATATATATATATATATATATATATATATATATATATACATATATATATTGTGTGTATTCAGGCAGCATTTTTTCATTGATGCTTGTTTCATTAAATAATATAGACAAGTTTTGTCGATTTATTTTATGTAAATTCTTTTCATATCGTCTGATAAGCTTAATAACATTATCGTTGAAAGACGAAAGAAAATCACCATATTGATACATGTTTTTAATCCTATCTAAGCTTTCGGCTTACATAAACCATTATCAAAGATGACAATTACATTACAATATATTAAACAATACACGGACAAAACAATAATGATAGTTTGTTTTTGTCTGCATGAAGAATTTCCAAGCAACGACAAATATCGTGCATACGAGACGCTGGAAACGAAAATCACACCGCAACTCATGACGTCACACATGACCACGCAAGAGTGAAAACGAAAAGAATTAACTATGGGAAGCCGTTGGTATAAACTAATGGCTTCTGTTATCAATTGTAGGCATTTAAGAATATTTGTGGAGATTTCATACTTTATTTTGTTCAGGTTAGGTTTCAACTGTTTTATGTATATAGCTTCAAGAATTTTGGGTTTTTGTTTATTGCTTTCATGTTTAAGTATAGATAGAACAAATACGAAAACCTTTATAAATTTGACATGTTTCGTTATCTTTTTGTAGATTCATCAGAAATTTTTATTTTGGGGGAGGAGGGGAAGTTATAATGAAAACTGTGAAGCTTATCACAGATTTTATTATGTTTCCTTATTTTATTATTCTAATATATTTAATACTTTTTCAATACACACATAGTAGCTCATATGCATTTTTAAAATCATTTCCACCCCCAAGCAAGGAAATAAAGCCACTAAGACACAAGGGGGTTACTGAGCGTAAAAGAATAAGAAAAATAGAAACCTGATTAAGGTTGGTTGATTTTGTTTAGCGACATATCAACCTCTATGGGTTATTTAATGCCGAAATCTACATATTTTTAACCCAATTTTATGGCTTCGATTACATATATTTTGAAGGCAAATATATCTGATCAGCTATAGATAAACTGCATTGCTAGTAATTTTACTGTCAGTTTACTAGTAATAGGTATGGTTGGTAACTTCACTATAAATATATACTGTTGCTCATTCCACACTTCTCGCTTGATTTCCAGCCTTAGAATTTAGGGTAGCCCTTTCCACACTTCGCTCTCTACTTCTAGTTTCTGTGAGGTTGAGCGTTTTGTCTTCAACAAGTCTCTGTCGAATAGGTGGTGCAGACAACTCAGAAATAAAGGCTTCCTCTTAGTAATCTTGAGCGGTATTTATCTTTGAATTTACTGTCCTTCGTCCGAACGTGCAAATGCTTGGAGATATTGATCCAAGATTTCTCCAGCCTGTTGAGTTCTGGTTGCAAGTACATGCCTGCAGTATATTTAAGTTTTTCTTGGACGAAAGCTCTCTTTAGAATATTAACAGCTTCTTCAAAGTCTATACATTCGCTGAAAAATTCGTATACATCAGACGACACGTAATTTATAAGAATACCCAATACCTCACCTTCAATATGCTTGAGGAAGTTTAAAAATGTTCGGTACCAATGTTTCCGTAATTTCTCTGCCCTAGGGGTCTTACTATATAGATCCAGAATTTTAAATTTTAGTATCCCGTCCATGTTGACATCCGAAGCCAAAAAAAAAAAAAAGAAAGAAAAATAGTAGGAAATAGAATGTTGTTAGCTAAAAGTATTCACTACTATTTCTCCCGCAGTTTAGTCTTCACTGTCAGGACTAATGGTATCTCCCCGTTCGCCCACGTCTCAATCGGATATGGCACATGGTCAAAGTTTAAAGTGGGTCTATCGGCCACACCGCGTAAAAATTCTCAAGCCCCCACGGCAATTCCCATTTTTGTACTAGGCCCCTCCCAAGAGTGATGTACTGGAGGGGGCACTGGGGGGAGAGCTCCACAGTTTTACATCGATCTGTCTTTTATTACTTCCAGCATTCACCGTGTGCTATTATATATATATATATATATATATATATATATATATATATATATATATATATATATATATATATATATATATATTTGTCATCCACAGACAGACTGTTTCACAGCTCATCAGTGTGGCTAGACGTCCGGTTGCCTCTAGCTAGAATCGAAACCCGACTGAATTTGCATCAGTCCGAACTTCTCCCACTCAGCCGTCAGCGTACGGAACGGGATGAAGGTGAATTTTAGCGTGTTTATTTTTAGATCCAGATAAACACACAGTGACTGAGAGTGACTCAATTCTGTCGAAGAGTCGTGCAGTATTAGCTTAAATAGTCACTGTTTACAAATTCACACCTCAAACCAGAGGGCTCAACCGAAATTAATTTTTCAGGAGCTAATATTTTTGTCATCCGCAGACAGACTGTTTCGCTGTTTCACAGCTCATCAGTGTGGCTAGATGTCCGGTTTCCTCTAGCTAGGATCGAAACCCGACTGAATTTGCGTCAGTCCGAACTTTTCCCACTAAGCCGTCAGCGTATGGACTTTGTCGGACTTTGTCCATTTCATAATATATATATATATATATATATATATATATATATATATATATATATATATATATATATATATATATATATATATATATATATATATATATATATATATATATATATATATATATATATATATATATTATGAAATGGACATATATATATATATATATATATATATATATATATATATATATATATATATATATTATGAAATGGACATAGTCCGACAATTATTTAAAGACATTTTTATGTTTAACATTCTTTTATAGATACAAGTATTTAAGTAAATGCTCTGTTTATAATAAACAGTATTAAATAACATTTACCGGCCTGAATGTTCGAGAAATTTTCATAGAAAATATTCGTCCTCCGACAGGATTCGAACCTGTATCCTATACGGAACCGTCATATAGCCTGACGTGCCTTAACCGATTCGACTGGCAAGGACGAATTTACTTTAAATAATTGTCAGACTTTGTCCATTTCATAATGTGTGACGTCATTTGTTTACATTTGATATGCCATGAGCAGTTATGAATGTACGTGAGAGATTCGTGGAAGATTGAAGTTTATAAGCAGTAAATTCGACTTTGCCAACCGAACAATCCTCAGTCGGTATATATATTTGATAAAAATATAGTTTTGCGGTAAGCTATATTTATGGGTTAATGTACTTCATTTGAGTGATAGATCGTATAAAAATATTAAAGTGTACATTGAGATCAACACTCAGCAGCAACAGTTTGTTTCATGCTTAAGCGCAAACTGTATGGTCTGGTGATTACGTTTAAGCATCAAACAAGCTATCGCCATTGGGTGTTAACATTAATGCACACTTATATATATATATATATATATATATATATATATATATATACATATATATATATATATATATATATATATATATATATATATATATATAATAGCAAACGGTGAGTGATGGAAGTAATAAAAGACAGATCGATGTAAAAGAACAGGACTAAAGTAGGTTATAATCATTAATATTAAAACATTATAACAGTCAGTTCTCAATTTGTGTCTGACGATTGACACCTACATAAATAGGTGAGTAACAAATGTATACCTATTCTCTCTCTCTCTATCTATATATATATATATAGAGAGAGAGAGAGAGTGAGAGACAGAACAGGTATATATATATATATATATATGAACATAATAAAATAGGCAGCATATAATTTTATATTACAAAGAGTTAATCATACCTTGAATCAATTAGCAATATTAATGCAATTATTGGCGAAATCCCTTCGCTAGTAGACATAATTATAAGCATTATACTACTAATAATCTACTGAATTATGAGATCCTTATGTAAAAAATATTCTTAAAAACAACTTTCGGTCGGAAAACACATTTATTTCGTCTTCCAGTTTTGATTCTAAAGGAAAAAATGCAGCCGGAAGATGATTGCATGAAGCATTTGAAAGTACTAGCTGAATTAAAAAATACACCATATCCATTTTATACATAAGGATCTCATCATTCAGTAGATTATTAGTAGTATAATGCTTATAATTATGTCTACTAGCGAAGGGATTTCGCCAATAATTGCATGAATATTGCTAATTGATTCAAGGTATGATTAACTCTTTGTAATATATATATATATATATATATATATATATATATATATATATATATATATATATATATATATATATATATATATGACTGTCCAAAAGTTTGAATCCACCCTCAGAATTAGCAGGGGATAAACTTGACAGAAGAGTGGGAAAAAAATGAAAATATCTCTTAGAGTCATTGAAAGAAGAATGGAATCAATTATCAAACCTATACTTTGAGAAACTTTTGCACTGAATGCCAAAAATTGTTGCTGTAGTAATCAAGGCAAAAGGAGGATATATTGAGGTGAGACAAAATTAATTATAAAATGCGTTTATGTTTTTATCATAATAAAATTTCTAATAAGAAAATCATGTCTCACTCTTTTTAAATCATGTATAATAATTTTCTCTTTTTTAAAGTACACAGCATCCTTCGGTAGAACCACATTTCTGTTGGCTCAAGTCTCTTCTTCATCTGTGAGGAGATTATTCAGCATTCACAGCCATATAGGAGAGCCGATATCCCATAACAGTTCATTAGACTTTTCATTGCTTCTCACGAAATTTTCCCGTTTCTTAATACTTTGCTTAGTTTCTGGAAGGCACTTACTACATTTTAATGTAAAAAATAGATATTACACAGCAATTCATTGCACTTTTCTTTGTTTCTAACGAAATTTTCCCGTTTCTTAATATTTTGCTTACTTTCTGTAAGGCATGATTCTGCATTCTAATGTAAAAAAAAGTAGAAGTTTGTTTCTAAAGAAATTTTCCCGTTTCTGAATAGTTTGCATAATTCTGGAAGACAGCTGTCACTATTCTAATGTAGTAAAACTGGATATCACACAGCAGTTCAGTACTCTTTTCTTTGTTTCAAACGAAAATTTTCCCGTTACTTAATACTTTGCTTAGTTCTGGAAGGCTCCTTTCACTATTCTAATGTAGAAAATAAGATATTACATAGTAGTTCAGTAATCTTTTCTTTGTTCCTAACGAAAAATTTCCCGTTTCTTAATACTTTGCAAAATTTCTGGAAGGCACCTTTCTGCATTCTAATGTAAAAAAAAAATAGATATTACAAATCGGTTCAAAAGAAGGTGGCGTCCTGGTCCTCTCAAAACACGTCCACAGCACATATGATGTCATCGATTTCAAAATGGAAACCACGTAGGTGGGAGTTGACTTTAGGAAACAGGAAGATACCAGATGGCGCTAATTCTGGTGAGTAACGGTGATGAGGTAGCAATTCAAAGCCACTGTTGGCTGCTTCAGCTCCATCAGTCATCAGTATCCGTTTGTGTAAATCAGTTTTGTTTTTTTAATATAAATTTTATTCTTAATATCTGTGCACTCCTTTATCTCATTCTTTTCATTAATCATCAATTTGATTT
This sequence comes from Acanthosepion esculentum, assembly GCA_964036315.1. Lineage (NCBI taxonomy): Eukaryota > Metazoa > Mollusca > Cephalopoda > Sepiida > Sepiidae > Acanthosepion > Acanthosepion esculentum. The sequence goes on along the minus strand of OZ038483.1, from coordinate 109,056,287 downwards.
AAAACTTTTTTAAAATTTTAAATGTGCTTTCTTTTGGCTTAAGTATAAACCCTGCCATAGAACTTGCTTTCTGGACAAATTTTCTTGTAGAGAAATTTTGGAAACCTTTGCAAAGCACCACTGGCTTCCTAAACCAGACTTTACCTTTGGCACCACAATAACCAATTCTCTTTCTCTGGGATACAACAGTCCTGATTATAATTATTCTTATGGGCAATTCCCATATGTCTATCATTTGTCTCCTGTAAATGATTCCTAAGCAGCCTATTCTGCTGCTAAATGTATTCTTGATGAGTGAAGTGGGTTTCCAGACTTGCCTCAATTGTATTCTTTTGCCAAACATACCAAGACTAATAAAGATGCTGTGGCCATTTTGATACGTTTCCTCATCTCTAATAATTTAAAAAATATTTTCAGCTTATCCCCCAAAATTATTGCAACTGCCCCACCTCCTCATTTCAGCAAAGGATTCTTTCAATATTAATCTCAAGTGTGGCAAATGATAAAGTTGAATTTAATTTCTTCTAAAAAAAAAAAACCACAATATCAAAGATTCTAATATTGCTGAAATGAGATTGTCCCATGAAATAGAAATTGTGTTCCACTATCAGTTATTAATTATCTATACACTGTCATTTTGAAAAGCTATGACCATGCCAAAAATTGTCCAAGCAATAGAACCTTTTTTTTTAAATTTTGATCAATCTATCCCCCCATTCGTTTGTGTGTGTGTGTGTATGGTGTGTGTGTGTGTGTGTGTGTGTGTGTGTGTGTGTGTAGTGTGTGGTGTGTGTGTGTGGTGTGTGTGTGTGGTGTGTGTGTGTGTGTGTGTGTGTATGTGTGTGTGTGTGTGTGTGTGTGTGTGTGTGTGTGTGTGTGTGTGTGTAGAATGAGAAGTTTCTTTTCAGGAAAAACAAACCAATAGTGAATAGTGAGAACGGGAGTTTTATCCTGGGGCAAGAGTACATCTGCACTCAGCGTTCCTCTGCGTTTCCACATGATTGGTTCTATCAGTTGTCTTAATTCTGATGTCCATTAATAGTTTTCCCTTTTCCATGCAGAAAGCCTTCAGAATATAAAAACAAAAAAAACAAAAAAATACAGATACCGTCACCATGCGAACAGACCCTGCCTGCTTTAATTTCTTCGGGCCTGGACAATCAGTGTTACCACTATTTGCTTTGAGTCATTGATTCAGGTTCGAAGCGTTGAACCAAGATTTTATCTTAAATTACTAATCCGCGGTGAAATTTTTCAGAGCCTGCAAGCGTGTTAGGAGTATCCTGGAAATGTCAGCCCATATCAGCTTCTATTCTGGTGCCAGCATTCTTGGGACTCATCTTGCAGACAGCTTGCTTGTCCCCAATATATCACTTAAGACAGTATGGACCGAACCAGATCTAATGCCTACGAACAGTAGAGACGTCCGTCATCCCAAACCATACGGTAAATGGCATCAACTTGTTTTTGAGGTTTTTGGACGACCTGACCGAGAGTAATCTTCTGTGTCGTCCCTGCCCCGCTTGAATTAACAGCTTCACTGAAGACGCTAACCAACAACGCGAAAGCGAAACGCGTTGTCATTAAAAAGCTTTTTCCATTTTTGTTTCATTTCTACACTTTTTGTTTGGATTCTATTCAACATTCTAATGACGCACACAAATATATGTAGATATAAAACAGATACATTTCTCTCTCTCTCTCTCTCTCTCTCTGTGCGTGTGTGTGTGTGTGCTTTTGTGTGTGTGTGTTTGTGTGTTCTTATATTTATGAAATATTCTATGACGAACATTGGTTAAAGAAAATGATGCCAGAATAATGAATCTCTATGATGAATACAAATTCTGCAATTGTTCGTAATCTCTGGAATGTAAAGCGGGTCTCCTAATATCGATGAAAATCGATCGTTCTTCTTTGTACATATTCGCAACCCAAGCCGCGAGAATCCAGACCTCTTGACAAAGACCCACTATTTTTCGTTCAACGATCAATATAGTTCGGCAGTTTTCAAGCTCATCTTTACTGAAAGAGACCAATGAATTTGCAAGCAATCCAACAAAGAAGATAAAAGAATCTTAGACAAACACACGCGCATAATATTGTCTAAACGATCAGGCTGTTTATAATAGATACATCATTCGGACTGTCGTCCTCATCAGTATTGCTATATATTCACGACGTTTCGACCTTTGTACGATCCGACCTTCTTCAGGTAATAAACGTTGGAATTTCGAACATATACGGACAGTCTTCACTTTTCCAATATTGATAGACTCCAAAAGCGTCTCCGTGTCATTGTAGAGACTTGTTTTCCACTCTACGACTGCAGACGAAATGTCGCAAGCCTCTCGCTGCCCTGCTGCTATATCCACGAAAACCGACTATATTACTTAGCGTCACCAGTTCTAAACTTCACGGCTAAGACCCAGGCACACGCGAACCACCTTCATTCCCTTCGTATACTACTGGTGAGATGTAAGTTCCACACGAGCAGCTTCTTTTCACGAACAGCTACTTTGTGGAAATTCGCCCTGGGTATGATGATAAGCTACATCCGGCAGCAAGGCCTCGGGTCGGCAGACTGGAGGCTTTGAGAAACGTGGAACCAACTCTTAACTGCTGTTGTTCCGAGATCTATCCTGACTCGGGGTGGAAGAACGTCTTAGGGTCCCAGCTATGAACTAAGAGTGACGCCCACCAAAAAAAAAAAAAAATCAACAGTACATTTTTATAGCAAAAATTACAAAACATCACAAAAAGTATAAAAACACAAACAATATATTTTTTATAAAACATTACCAAGAATTTATATTTGTAGTGAGATTATGCATTTGACTATCTACAAACTGTGTATGTAAAACCCTACCTTTTACCCTGATAGAAAGTTTGATTACAGAGGCCGGAGATCATCTTGAATAAGTTGGGAAATGATCCAGGAATTATATATATATATATATATATATATATATATATATATATATATGAACTTTATTTCAATCCTTCATGAGCTTCCGATCATTAGATATGATTAATTAATGATGAACATGTCATTTTCGCTTATGATCGATTTCATCACGATTCTTTTGTTAGGCTTGGAGATTAATTATGCGTTGTTATTGCTGAATGTAGAGTCCATTAGTGTTATAACACCTCGGAGAATTCCAGTAAGATATCTTTAATCATTCGTGAGATACAACGGTTCAAATCAAACAATTGGACAATTTTGCTGTTACACGATTTGGACAATTTTGCTGTTACACCCGGTATATGTGTGCTATTTGGCATAAATATATACAATATCTAGAGAGAGAGAGAGGGGGGGAGAGAGAGAGGGAGAGAGAGATGTAGGGAGAGAGGGAGAGATCGAAATAATGTGGATTATCCCTTTTTATGCATAAAGAAAATGATCAGCTAATCTCTTAATAGCATCCCATACGACATGAGCGGAATCTTATGGCAGTGTTCGGTAACCGAGTAAAACGTAACTAAGAAGCAAATTGCTGCCACAAAACTGGTTCTCACACAACAATCTCAACAAAACAAAAACAAATATACTGTTAATATTGGTTACCATGGAAATGTTATCTTCACCTTTGAAAATGAGTAAAATATTCGTCAGTCCTTAAAATAATTTTGTAAGGACACAAGAGAAATTCAAATTCCTTGTCAGTCATATCTAACGAAATGCACACACACACACACACACACACACACACACACACACACACACACACACACACACACACACACACACGTGCGTTTTTTTATCGAAACAATTAAAAATTGAAAACCAAACCATTTATCTATTTATTTATTTACGAATCAGCCTATATACATGTAGGCATCCGTTGGATTATCGCTCCCGACAAAAATTACACGGGGCGAGAGCTTTTTCAAAGGCTCGCTGTATTTTTTCCTTTGACCTCAGCAGTGACAACACGTGCCTTTTTCTACCTTCGGCAACACGTGACATGTCAGTATTTCAGAGACATAAACCGAAGATTGTGTTAAACTTTGACAATTCCACAAGTGAAATTTCTTTCTTTCTGTTTTTATAAACTAAACACGCTTTGTTAATATATGTGTCGTTTGATTAAAATTCCACGTCTTGTTTTGTTTATTTATCCAGACTTACATGAGTTTGTAAAATATTGTTTGCCTGACAAATAATACCAGAAGCCATGAAAATAACAATTCGTCATGCAACACATCTTTCGCTCATTTGTTTGTTTGTCTATCTATCTATCTATCTATCTATCTATCTATCTGTCGGAGTTATCTCCTCCTCAGTTCCGTAATCCTTCAACAGGGGTCTCTCTCCCCTGGCTATAAATACTGACTGACCCTACGCCTCGATCTCTCTTTTCCACTTAGGCCTTGGGCCGCCACCTCGCGTGGAGGTGAAGTAAATCTCTCTTTTCAACTAACACCAATACGTGACCTCTCACAGATACAGCATTTCTCAAATTCTGGGAACACGCTAAGAACAATATACGTACGTACGAACACTCACAACACACACACATTATTTCTCCACACAAACTCTATGTAACTGTCCATGTCTTTGTTTAACTCGTTATTAATATATATCTGTTTACATATATGTATCAGTCTTGTTTGTTTACTTTGTCTTCTTTGGACTTAATTAAAGTCCAACATTCTACAGCAATCTATCGATACATGTATCTTTTTAATCTATCTATCTATTTCATTCTACATCTATCTATCTATCCACATCTTTTTCTCTATATATCTATCCATCTTTTTTTATTCTACATCTATCTATCTATCTTTTCCCTCTATATCTATCTATCTATCTATCTATCTTTTTCCTCTACATCTATCTATCTATCTATCTATCTACATAGGTCTATGTTTGTATGGCAGACGTGTGTTTGTCAGCGTATGTGAGTGCAGTTTTTGAAATATCGATATGATTACGTTCATGTTTAAAAATCAGTTATTTCTGGAGGTTCTGACTTAATCGGCAAATTATTTCTTCGGTGTAAAGAGGACGTATGGCGTTTGTGAAAATATCTTCCGCATTCTTTCTTGTATTAGAAATAAGTAGTTATGATAATTTTACCTCATTCACGACCCTTGTCTTTTTTATTGTTGTACTCCTTGTGACACCCACCCGACAGAGCAAATTCCTCCTTCCAGTTTTAGCCTACTTGTGGTAGATGTCACAAGGAATACATAGGAGAAACCCCAAGGGATTTCAGTGAAAGATTATATGAACATAAAGTGGATCTTTTATAAAAACAACTCGCTAGATGCATTAGTTGCTCACATAAGTTGATTTAAAAAAATGCTACTCTAGTTAAACGCGAAACCAATTTACTAAGACGAAAATGTCTAATAAATAGTCTAATCTGGTGGTCGATGAGGTAGTTCGGATAACCATTGTTAACTAGCGTATGTTTTACATTAGTTCTTTAAGGAAAAGTCAACGAGAAGATGAATCCTCGTGTGCTCTCTAGGAAATTTTTATAACTACTATTTTATATCTAAGTGGGCATTCACTCTTAAAATTAAGGTGGTAAGAGTTTCTGCTAGAGTGTTTTTTTATAATGGAGTGGTGAATGTAAAAATTCTTAATCTCAAAATCACATTCTAAAAAACATTGTCCTTAACTTTAGCTATGAACTTAGAATTCAGTAATATCATATTCACAACATTATTTTCGATTTGAAATGTCCCTTAAGGGACTTTGTTCGTGATCAAACCAAAATCATAAATAATTACATTGGTCATACTACTACATGCTTATCTAGACGACTACACGTACCCGGTCATAGCTTCAATGGGATTCATTTGAACACACACAAAAATCTATCAAACTTCATCCGAAACATACTAGTAGAAAATACAAGTATAATAGCCTCATCCACATGTAAAAACGATTAAAAATAATGGAACCCCTAATAATAAAAAAGGAAACGCGAACACTCAATAACATTAGCTATGAACACGGCTACAATGTGATGACCGTGTTCGGAAAATAAAACATTCCTATAACTTTAGACGCATGCACAAAAGAAACACATATTACGTTAAAAATAAAAATATTGAAAATCGCTTTTGATAATGGATAAACGAATAGCCGAAAGCACTCGGACATGCAGAACTTTTGGACATTTTTACACACTTTGCGTCGAGAAAAGAAAATAATTGTACGAACACAAGAAACTCTAAATGAAAAGCTTAATCGCAGTACTTTGTCAGTCGTCTTACATACATACAATCATACATACATGCATATATATATATATATATATGTGTGTGTGTGTGTGTGTGTGTGTGTGTGTGTGTGTGTGTGTGTGCGTATGTATATGGTTGACTACTCCTTTCCGAGTACACTCTGAAGCTGACCCCTATTGCAGAGCATATTTATGTTTCAATTTATGTTTTATACTGCAATTATGCTGAGTGAACTTAGCTATCGTCTCTGTGAGATATCATATAATCTGACGTTGCCAGCAATTGAACAAGGCCATTCAAATCCTCGATGTTTTTTTTTTTACTTCGTGGTATAGTATTCAAGCACTTCCCAATGATTCCACATGCTAGAATCGTTGTGTATCGTTCTGCGTCGCTACTGGCTTCAGTTCTTCAGTCCTCAATACCACATCATAGACTGTATCAACGAAAGAAGATGTCTTCATTTTTCCGTCCTGGGTATGACGATTAACTACATCCGCGTCCCGGGTAAGACGATAAATTGCATCTGCGTCCCGGGTATGACGATAAACTACATCCGCGTCCCGGGTAAGACGATAAATTGCATCCGAGTCCCGGGCAAGACGATAAACTATGTCCAACAGCAAGGCCTCTGATCAGGAGGTTTTGAGGAGCGTTAAACCACCTCTTAATTGCGAGTGTTCACAAGTCCACCCTGACCCAGGGTGGTAGCACTTGTTAGGGGTCCCAACTATAGGCAAATAGTTAACACCAAAACTTGTGTCAAAATAATATGAAAGTGTAAAAAAAGGTTTTGATACCAGAAATACTTTGTAAAAAAAAATATTACAAGCAATAAATCTTTAAAGGAAAAATATTACTAGCAATACATTTTTGAAATTCAAAATCCTGTTGGCATGAAATAACCCATGCCGTAAAACAAAACAACCCAATCTTCTCTTTGTTTTATTTGCTTTATTATACGAGAGAGACAATCGTGGTAGGCTGTAGATTCTATGAGGAAGCGGGAGGAAGATGGTCAAGAGAACAAGCGTCGTCGTCTCCTTCGCTCAACATTTCGCCAGGTGCCGGCTAGCCTCTCTAAGGAATGTAAGTGCGGGAAGGCTTCTTGATTCTTCAAAATACTTGCGGTCGGCTTCTATCTTCACACCGCTTTGGTCTTATATCCAAAGCTTTACAAATTACAAGCCCACGGGATCTTCTGACCACTAATTCTGCACCAGTCTGCGCATCTTGTAATAGTTCATAAGCTTGTTGGTTGGGTCGCTAACTTTCTAACCACTTGACCATATACCTGCGCCTGCCTTGGCAGGAGAAACTGCCGTTAGATCCGACGTGACTCATTGAACTAGAGGAATCCGCTAAAAATAACCTTTAAGCAACAAAATATTTTGGATTAATTAATAAAAATCCATCAATTGATTTGGTTAGGATACGAAACTGGGAAGATATAAAGGTTTCAAGAGTATGGGAAGTATCTGCGTTTAAAAGGCATTAATATATTTTGCTTGATCGACGGCACACTCCGTAGCCGAGTCGGTCTAGAACACATCGGATTAAACATAATTACCGTATATACAGGCGTATCATTCGACTTTTAATGGCGTAGTTTTGAAGCTAATTTTAAGAGATATAAAATCAGCGTATGTACTGTTGTCCCATGCGATAATTTAACCTATCGTGTATGATGCGACCCCTTTTAAAATTAGCTTCAAAATTACTTCTTCAAAAGTCGCATGATACACTATGTACGTAGGCGTGACAAAACTATACTTGTAGAAGGAGGTGTTAAGTCTTTTAACTTATAGTTTCTTTGTGTTTAGTTGTCACATCACCATCATGCGTGATTAGTTTACTTGTAGCAGACGCGCGAATAAAGAGCGTTGTGGTCCTTACTGAATGTCCCTTATGCTATATATGACTGTGTCAAGGTGCGTGCATGCATATGCTTAATTCATATGCAAATGAATACACATAAACAGCATGTAATGTCTCGCATGCGAGAAAGTGAAATTTAATATCTATGAAAATAGGCGCGCACGATGTGCGCAAGCATTCGTCTCATCTTTTTGATCACTTCCAGCAAAGAATCCCACCTGCACGGAATTGGGAATTTGAAACGTCACCTTTTGACCTCACGATCAATGATCTACCAGTAAGCCGAAACTTGGTCCTTTTAGAGTTGAAGTAAATCTTGGCATGCTTTCGTCAATGCTCCAGGGTACGATTTTTGAGATGCTCCAGAGGCAAGGATATCTATCTATCTATCTTCAGTCTGTTCGCATTTCTCTCTCCCTCCCTATCTATCTATCTTTTCCAGTCTGTTCATATCTATCTATCTATCTATCTATCTATCTATCTTCAGTCTGTTCACATTTCTCTCTACCTCTTTATCTATCTATCTATCTATCTTCAGTCTGTTCACATTTCTCTCTACCTCTTTATCTATCTATCTATCTATCTATCTATCTATCTATCTATCTATCTATCTATCTATCTATCTATCTCAGTTCGCGTATTTCTATCTATCTATCACAGTTTGTTCACATCTATCTATCTATCTATCTATCTATCTATCACAGTTTGTTCACATCTATCTATCTATCTATCTATCTATCTATCACAGTTTGTTCACATCTATCTATCTATCTATCTATCTATCACAGTTTGTTCACATCTATCTATCTATCTATCTATCTATCTATCTATCACAGTTTGTTCACATCTATCTATCTATCTATCACAGTTTGTTCACATCTATCTATCTATCTATCTATCACAGTTTGTTCACATCTATCTATCTATCTATCTATTTATCTATCTATCTATCTATCTATCTATCACAGTTTGTTCACATCTATCTATCTATCTATCTATCTATCTATCTATCTATCTATCTATCTATCTATCTATGTAGATCAATAGAAGTTTTAAACTGCATTGATGTGCCGCGGTTACATCCGAGAGAAAAAACGAGAAAATGCGAACTCTTTGATAAATTGAAATAGACTCAGGAGAGATTTCAAGTTTGAATTGAATCGTTGGATTCGAATAAAACAGACGATAAGTAGGTGGGGAAAGTCGAGTGCGTTGAGAGACAAGAGGAGCAGGAAGAGTAGAAGCTTTGAAGAAAAGTAGCCCGAGCAGTAGTAGTAGTAGTAGTAGTAGTAGTAGGACATTTATAAAAAGAAGATGGAAAAAGAGAAGATTTATAAGTAGAAACAAGTAGTAGTAGTAGTAAGAGGAGGCCTCACAGAAGAAGTGTAGTTAGAAAGGAGTACGCAGACGTAGGGTGTAAAAAGATGGAGGAGGGGAGAATTGAACGGAAGAGAGAAGTAGTGTAATATGTGAATGAGCAGTAGTTGTAGTAAGAGGAGAAACCAAAGAAAGTGATTCATATGCAGGAGGCGGAGGAAGGGCTTAGAAGAAGAAAGAGAAGCAGTCATCAATAAAGATATACGAAGGTGAGGACGAAATGAATTGTAATTCTGTTTGTTCTGTCAGATTTAGTAAAAGAAAGAAAAGAGAGATATAGGAAAAAAGATAGATATAAAGAAAAAGAAAAAAAAGGTAAAGATATTCAAAGAAAGAAAAAGAAAGAAAGAAAGAAAAAAGGAAAGAGATAGAAAGAAACAAAGAAGCTAGCTTTCGGGCTTTTAACGTCTTTTCATTCTACGTGTCATCTCCTATCAGGACGTAGGCGATCATGGCTCTCCACCTCCTCTATATCTTGCAGCTCTCAAAAAGTTCTTTCCCTCTGATTCCTCCCCCAAACCACTTTCTGTCAACCACTTGCTTAAGTCCACCACGTATGTCACGCGTTGTTTTTCCCTTGTCTCTCTTTCCCTCTATTCGACCCGTGAGTATCAGATTCTCCAAGCCCTCCATTTCTCATTATGTGTCCCAGAAACTTCAGCTGCCTCTTCCTGATGTTAAGTATAAGCCTCCTCCTTATTTGAAACCTCTCTAAGACCTCATCGTTGCTCACACGCTCGGTCCACGATATCCTTAGCATCCTTCTCTAGAACCACATCTCCGTCGCCTCGAGGCTCTTCTTCATCTTTGAGGAAATCGTCCAACATTCTCAGCCGTAAAGAAGGACAGTGTGAAATGGAAATAAATTAGAACAAAAAAAAACAGTACAGAAATAGAAAGAAACAAAATGGAAAGGAAAGAAAGAAATTGTTTCTAAAAGCAAAAATGTCCATACGAGATTTGATCAAAAAGTATCGGGTCTGTTCTCATGGTAACGGAGGTATAGTACGAAAAGTAAAATCGCTTGGCACAGATTGACCTTAAAATCTCTCGCTCATTTCTATTGTTTATAGCACTACTTGGAAGGAGAATGTGTAGAGTGTGATTGTTTCACTACACCACATTAGTGATCATGGTATTTGTGTACATTGTGCTATCTGTACATTAAAAATGCCCGTTTTAAAGACGAAATAAAATGAACCGATTTTTTATTTTTATTGATTCGCTTTATCCTGATTTTATTCTTTACAGATGATTTCAAAACAGAAAATATTTTTCTGGCTTTAACGGAAAAAAATGAGGCGGAAAAAAAAGGAGTGTAAGAACGAGAACCTCTCCACTCCTAACCAAAAAAAAAAACCCAAAAGAATGCGGAAATGAGAAGGAAGAAAAAAGTACCTATTTATAGTAGAATGACCAAGGCATACAATTGCGTTCAAAATATTTAGATGTCAGCGGCATATCAACACCTCTATGGGTTATTTAACCCATAGAGGTGTTGATATGCCGCTCACCAAAATCAACCGACTAAGCAACCAACCAACAAGAAATAACTCTTTCATGACATTAATCCATATAATATCATACAATTTCGTAATGAAGTCAAACGGTATTCCAAATTATAACTTCAACAAAACAACATAAAAAACACATATCACCGCCTCTAGTAATTATGCCCATACAAACATGTATATGCTCAAAAGCAGAGTATCATCTACCATGTAGTCAATTGCGAAAGCAGAATAATATATTTTTATTACTTCAAATCCCCCCCACACCTGAAAATTAAAATTTTAACATTAAATAAGTTGTTATTTACATTGTTCGGTCCTCTTCTTTATTGCCATATTCATGACGTTTCGGACTTTGTACGTTCCCGCCTGCTTCAGGTGATTAGTATTTCGAATCGAGCCCTTTATTTCGTCCAAAGCGGTAGATTGTTCTAGTTCCACGTGCAATGCCTTTTCCGGATGTCTCAGTTACCTCCCTTTAACCCTACTCTCCAAGTTTTTGTTCACCACTGCAGTAGCTAGGCATTAAACTCACAACTTCGGTCTTAAAAACGAAAAAGCTGTCTTGAAGCATTCATTTTAGCTTTAATTGAAAGCTAAATAAATTAGCTTTGCTTTTATTAAGCTTGGAGATTTTTCTGGGTCATGCTATGCTGTTTTTTCAGCGATTTAATAGAGGTACCTAATTAAAATAGCAGTATTATTTTGCTTTTTAAAAAAATAATGTACCTACGATTGTCAGCAGGACGAATAGCCCAAGATGCAAGCTACGAAAAGGACATGTCAAGTACAGAAGTTTAAATATCAGGGATATTTTTTACTGGGGAAGGGAAAATGTGGCACAGAATACCGCAGGCTCATTAGAATAGCAAAAGACCCGCCCAAAAACTAAACAAAGTATTAAGAAAGAGGAAATGTCCGTTAGATACAAAGAAAAGAGTGCTTAGTATCTATGTAATACCAATCCTTTTACACGGAAAAGAATGCTGAACAGTTTTCTCACAAATAAAGAGAAGGCTTGAAGCAACAGAGACCAGAAGGATGCTGAGAATAATATAGGCAGTGCATGTGAGCAATCAGGAACGTTTAAGCAAATTGAAAATAAAAATAAAAATTGTATTTAGAATCAGAAAGATACAATTGAAAGTCAAGAGGAGCAGAAAAGAACAGAAAGAAGGGGAATTTAACGCTCACAGGACATACTGACGTAAAGGGTGTTGCAATAACTTGGACCGATTTTAAATGTGAATTAAGTTTAAGTGTCTAATGATTTTTTTCTTTTTCTTTCAGATTTAACAACTTAAGTCTTTGGCAATTTCAACCATGAAAAGATTAACAACCAAACAACGTGTTAAAATTATCGAAGTCTGTTACGAAAATGGACGTTCAAACAGAAATACAATGAGAAGTTCCCAGGTCGCATCATCTCTCGAAACAGCGAAGTCAATTGGCCACCACAATCGTGCGTCTTGACACCTTGAGATTTCCCCCTTTGGGGTCATCTCAAAAGTAAGGTCTATACCAGCAAGCCAACAACAATTCAACAGCTGAATGATGAGATAATAAGGTATATTGGTGAGATCGAGGAGCAACTATGCAGAGACGTCATCAAAAACTTTGACCATCGAGTGGAGGTGTGCCGCTGAAGCCTTGGCGAACAAACAACGAATAACCTACTTGACGAAGATGTGCTAATTGATGACATAACAGGGAGTAGAGGGGATATTAAAACGCAAACATTGCTAAGAGTTACAAAGGAAGTTGTGGAGAGTCATGATTGTCAACGTCCTGAAAGGACTCAGCACAAAGAAGAAGAGTAGGGCTATTTCAAGTAATGGCCGAGCAAGCAGACAGCTTGCGTCTCAAGAGACGATCATGTAAGTCTTAGATTGCTACGAACAGACAATTTATTTTTAATCATATCACCCCAAGCAAGGCAATAAAGCCACTAAGACACACGGAGTTACTGAGTTTGATAGAAAAAGATAAAAGAAAAATATTATTAAGAAGCGGGAACGTTACAAGAAAACAGAAGATAACGATTGACATTGGATTTTTTTAAAGATTAAAGTTGGTTAGAAAACAAAAAGTCAGAAGAGAGTTCCACAATTGAGAAGTGCGAGTAAAGAAACTGTTACCAAGGAGCTTACAGTTACATTTATCCAATTCAACCTTAAATATGATGGGACCTTGTTGCCAATCGAGTACTACGTTCATTTAGTAGGTTCTTTTTGTTTAGCGCCATTCAACCTCTATAGGTTATTTAATGCCGAAATATAAATATTATTTTTGGAGATAATAATTGTTTAGTGATACAAGTTTTTCAAATTAACTCATATCTGGGGGAGAAGAGCTAGATTCATACCTTTCCCAAGAATATTTGCGTGAAAGTAAATATAACGAACCCGACTGGAATTGGAACTCGGCTCTCCGATTAAAAATTCCGAGCCATTATCCATTACACCACCCATACATTCAACCTTACAGCACCCGTTATTCCCAAGCGGTCACTCATCTAGGTACTGACCACGAGATTGCTTAACTTGGGTCATTATACGGGAAACTGTGTTTCAACGTGATGTGGCCGTAAGTTGTACTGCGCTTAAATTCATAAAATCTGAGCACCAAAGAGAGAAGTTCATCAGAACTTAGGAAAGATAAATTACGACGGTAGGAAACGCGGTAGACATTTCCAAGTATTCTTCCGGCACTAAAAAAGCTCACTCTCACGCTTTAGCTATTCTCTTCGAACTCCCCTATTCAATTCAGTCTATACTAATTCAGTGAGAATGAGGTCAGGAGATTGAGGCGGCTAAGTCATAATTTCCAAAATGTTGTTTTACACCAGAACGCACAACATACATCTAAATAAATAAGCAGCAAAGTTTGTCTGTCCGTCCGTGTGACTGAAACCCCTCTAACTCGAGCCACATTTGCTCTACACAGACATATTATACCTTTTTGAAATCAGGATGATTCCGGGATTGGAAATCTGCCATTCATCTGGTGCTTCACCATCTAACATTGGGATTTATGTCCGGATGAGGAGGGAACAATCAAAAATTCAAATTTTAAAATAACTGAAAAAAATAGTGATTTTAAAAATTTTTGAATTTATATTGAGTTTAAAATAACACTAACATTTTGTTAATTTAATTATTTTTTTTAATTCAGTTTAAAATATCTCGCAAAATTTGTGAGTTGAGGAAATCAGTTTTATTTCTCCAAAATGCCAAGGAATCAGCGTTAAAGTGAGAGGCCTCGTGACGTGAGATTTTGAAGTTCCGAGAGTTTGTGATTTGACGAACTCAATTTTCGGTCTGAATTGAAATTTCCGTCCAAATCTGAGTTTCAGCCCTAATGCGTCTTTTGGCCGGAATTGGACTTATATCGGGGTCAGAGTTCAAGTGAGGTTTTCAAATTCCATGCAGTTAATTGAGAAATTCGAACTTATTTCTTCTAAATTATCATTGCTGTTTTCTAAGCTGAACCAGAGGTCACTTTAGTTTCGGGCCGGAGACCCAATTAGGCCTCCACAGGAGCTAACTTTAAAGTTTCGCACGGATTGCGGCTTTTAAGTTAAACCATACATTATACGATGTTTTATAGGAAGCGACATTTTAATCTACTCGTATGCCGATCTGTCTGTCGAAGTCCGTATTTATTTGTCTGTTTGTCAAAATTTATTTATTTGCTTGTCTGCTGATGTCTGTATTTATATGTCTGTCTGTTTGTCTGTCTCTGTTTCTGAGATGAGGTATTTATGTACATTATTTACATTATTCGGACTATTGTCTCCATCTTTGTCGCCATATTACCAAAGAGTGTGAGTTCAATACCCGGTTAAGGCAGTGGATAACTTTCAGAGGGAAATCAACAAGGAGATAACTGATAACTGACACCCATCAAACATGGCACGTGGAACTAGAACAGACTACACCAGCGAGCGAAATAAAGGGTTCAGTTCGACATTCCAACCACCTGAAGAAGGCCGGAGCGTACAACGTTGTAAGAAATATGACGACAAAGATGAGGACAATAGTCCGAATAATGTAAATAATGTCTGTCTGTTTGTCTGGATTTATTTCCCTTTCTGTCGAAGGTCATTTATTTGTCTTTTAATATATCCAATTGTTTGTCTACTTGTCGAATTTCATACTTATTTGACTGCCTGTTGGTAGTTGTATTTATTTGACTGTCTGTTGATATCGTGGCCGGACTTTGGCCGACAGACATTTGGCCGACGAACATTTCACCGAAAAAGTACAAGTAAAAATAGTAAAAAGCAACACTTTAAGTATTTTAATTAGCAGTATTATAAGGTAGAATAGGACTAATAATTACCACTGAATTTCAAGTGATTAAATATTTGTTTATTGAATTTAGTATTTTTAAAAAATATTTGAGTGTATTTGGGTAAAAATAGCATCTAATTATTTAAATTCGTATTTAACAGTAAGATAAAAGCTAGTTAATCCCTTTAAGATAAAAGCGAAATTGAAAGATCTTTCATATCGTATAAGCTTAACATTTTCGCTGTAGTAAAATGTTTTCCGTTCAGTAATGGCAGGATATTCATATAGTGAGCAGGCAGATATGATTTTTAGATACGGCCCCGCGAATGGTAATGGACGCGAGACTGCACGTTTATATCGGATTGCATTTCCAGACCGAAGGCAGCCAATTTGGTTCTGTTCATCGTTCCGTTGCTGAGACAGGATCCGTGGCACCACAAATTATGGATTGAGTAAGAATGAGATACGCTCGTACGACTGACCACGAAGAACATTTTCTAAAGGCTGTCAGGGACAAACCAGGTATAAGCACACGTCATTTTTAAAAAACAAAATATTACCAGCAATATGTTTTTGAAAAAAAATATTACCGGCGATACGTTTTTTGAAAAAAATATTACCGGCGATACATTTTTGAAGGAAAAAGTTATTACCAGAAATAAACTTTTGACAAAACAAATTATTACCAACAATACGTTTTTGGAAAAAAATATTACCGGCGATACATTTTTGAAGGAAAAAGTTATTTCCAGAAATAAACTTTTGACAAAACAAAATATTACCAACAATACGTTTTTGGAAAAAAATATTACCAACGATACATTTTTGAAGGAAAAAGTTATTTCCAGAAATAAATATTTGAAAAAACAAAATATTACCAACAATACGTTTTTAAAAAAAAATTTTTACCGGCGATACATTTTTGGAAAAAAATATTACCAACAATACATTTTTGAAGGAAAAACTTATTACCAGAAATAAATTTTGAGAAAACAAAATATTGCCAGCAATCTATCGACTATCCTTCTCCACTTCCTTTTCTCAATCACTCCTATCTGCTCTCGCTCCAAATCTTCTGTAACCCCTGCGTGCTAGTGGCTTCCCGCCTTGCTTGGGGTGAAATGCTTAAAAAATAAAAAAATTTAAAAATAAAAATTTTGTCGGGATTAAATGGCCCATTGAGGTTGCTATGCCGTAAAACAAACCAAACCAAAACTAAATGTTTACTACGGGAAGTTGTTATGGGGCAGCAACGGCCTTGTGACCCCAAATCTGTGGCTACAGAATGAAGAAGACTTCCCGCCCAAGAAAATGAGTAAATAATTTTGAACTCTTCCAAAGCGGAAAGTAAAATTGGACCCACCAACCCAGACATGACAGCTGCACACCATTTTTTGGTGTAATCTGACGCTTATAAAAATAAATGCCTGACAGTCAATTTATTCCTGGAGCGACAGGAGCCAACCGTGATTCGATTCCGTCAAAGTAGCATGGCGTGTCCTTGTTTTTAAAGACTGAGCGGACAGAACTAAAGAATGGCGCCTTTTTAAAATAATTTTAATAGAAATAGCAAGAGAATATCAATGGTTTTGCATCGTTCCGTCTCTGAGGAATAAAGCTATATATATTATAAAGATGAAATTAGAACGCATGAATGGAAATAGCACCTGTTTTGTCGATTGATTGATTTAATTATTGCGTCACCAATAAATTGTCGATTTTCGAGATTAATTCATTTATCAACTTTTGTTATTTACAGCCAAAAAATATTTTTATAAGATAAGAAATTGGGTAAATAGCAGGACAGACCGGGTCCTATAGCCTTGGGTGACAACTGATCTAGGAGAAGGACAACTCTGAATTCAAAACTGATACTCCAGGTTGGGGGTTGCGCAGTAGATAACAACCTACTCACTTAAAAACTGTCTTGTTACAGAAACCGCAACGATATCTTGCGGCCCTATGTTACTCAAGGAATTTAAAGGCATAAATTAGTGAAATAACAGAGGTTTACGTGATCCTGGATAGAAAAGTAGGATTTATTAAAAATATGAATAAAAGGTTGAAGGGAATATTTATTAAACAAATTCATCAAAATACTAATTCACTTTGATGGTTGAAAATAATACATTTATCATATTTGACACAAGAAATACTAAAAGCGTTTATCCAAAATTATAAATTTATATTGAAAAGTATTTTGCTATAATGAATTATATAACATAAATGATTTTACTGTCGTCAAATCTATATAAAAAGGAAAAAAGAACCCGTCAAACATCATAAAGATCCCAAACTAAACATAAAACTGCAATAGTGAATAGCGGTTTGGATTGAGGAATCAGAGAGCCGAGTTTGAATTCCAGATGAATCCATTACATTCACTTACATGGGAAAGGTATGAATCCTCTTCTCCTCCCAGGACAGACCGGGTTCTATAGCCTTGGGTGGCAACTGGTCTAGGAGAAGGACAACTCTGAATTCAAAACTGATCCTCCAGGTTGGGGGTTGCGCAGTAGGGTAACAACGTACTTACTTAAAAACTGGCTTGTTACAGAAACCGCAATGATATCTGGTGGCCCTATGTTCCTCAAGGAATTTAAAAGCCGTAATATATAAGATATATCGTCCTGTATTCCAAGAAAGTGGCATGCATCAAGTTGGATTGTAATTACGAGCTCATCCCAATTCGACCGATTAAAGAGTAACGATCAATAAAAAAAGTCTCCGGAATTGGTTAATCAGAAAGGTGTCAGGTTGTGCCAAGACAACACCAGACTACACATACCTTTGCAGACCTATCAGAAATGGTGCAGCCTGAATGGGATGCTCTCCTACACCCGTTCTACGCCCCTGCCCTTTCACCTTCTGTTGTGGTAAACCCTCCAACAGTAGAATGAACTCTTCCTCCTCTCATAAATACTAACTGCGAGACTTCCTAGAGAGAGTCGCAACCGCGTCTTTGACTGGTTGTGACATCTGTCGAACTCTCCGTCTCGGCGGGGAGGGACTCGGATGGGGCTTTGCCACAGGGCAAAGTGCCGTCTGGGGAGGTAGACAGTCCCTAAACCCGTTTATACGGGTTGTAAATGGGCATATTTTTGCCCGAGCCTACGGGCTCGGTAAGCCCACATTAAACCGGCCTTGTGCCACATCGACCCATGTGGGGGGGTTGCTAAATATCGAGTCGCAACCGCGTCTTTGACCGTTTGCGACATCTGTCGAACTCTCCGTCTCGGCGGGGAGGGACTCGGACGGGGCTTTGCCGCAGGGCAAAGTGCAGTCTGGGGAGGTAGACAGTCCCTGAACCCGTTTATTCGGGTTCTAAATGGGCATATTTTTGCCTGAGCCTACGGGCTCGGTAAACCCACATTAAACCGGCCTTGTGCCATATCGACCCATGTGGGGGGTTGCTAAATATTGAGTCGCAACCGCGTCTTTGACCGTTTGCGACATCTGTCGAACTCTCTGCTTTGGCAGTGAGGAACTCGGACGGAGCTTTGCCGCAGGGCAAAGTTTCGTCCGGGGAGGTAGACAGTCCCTGAACCCGTTTATACGGGTTCTAAATGAACATATTTTTGCCCGAGCCTACGGGCTCGGTAAGCCCACATTAATCCGGCGTTGTGCCACATCGACCCGTGTGTGTGTGGGGGGGGGGTGCTAAATATCGAGTCGTAGGGTAGCGGAGACGCAGTGTTAACCTACATTTCGGACGAACACTTCTCTCTGCTTATTACTAACACGCTTGCTTTGTATATATCTGTTATTTCAATACACTTGTTCAGTCCTACCTTCGTCTTCCGTGTCTTTGTTTCTGGCCCCTAAACAGGCCATAACACCTTCAGATTGCCAATTATTTCGATCCCTACAAGTTCCTCCTTTTTTCATGAGAAGATTGGTTGTTTTTGTTTACCGGCATATCAACCTCTATAAGTTTTACTAATAAGGGGGAGAGTTGGATTCATACATTTCCCAAGGGTATTTGCGCGTAAGTGAATATAACGAACCTCGTCGGAATTGGAACTCGGCTCTCCGATTAACAATTCCGAGCTGTTATCTATTACACCACCCGTACATCCAAGCTTAGAGCACCTGGCATTCCCAAGCGGTATTGACCAGGTTCAACGTTGTTTAACTTTGTTGATCGTAAGGGAACCGGTGTTTCAACGCGATGGGGCCGTAAGCCTGTAAAACTAAAACGAAATGTCAACTCCTCAGACAGTAAGATGCCCAATTCTGGAATGATGGAGTTGTGAAGATATTTAAATACAGTGGAACCTCGGTTCACGAATTTAATTTGTTCCTGAAGGCCGTTCGTAACCCGAAATGTTCGTAAACCGAAACTATTTTTCCAATATGAATTAATGTAGAGTAAAAAGTCACAGTACATTAAAATTGGAAAAGAAAAACACGACGCAACACACGAATGGATACAACATGGCGATCGACTCAGAAATGATTCCGTTCGGGTTAACTCGGTTCGACTATGTTTTTCGAGAACCGAAATTTTGTTCAATAAGCGGAGCATTTTCATCTCGAATTTTCTACTCGAAAACTGATTTGCTCGAAATGTGAGACGTTCGAGAACCGAGGTTCCTCTGTACTGAGACAAAACTACATAAATGTGCACTATTTCTATTATTCGAACTATTGTCCTCATCTTTGTCGGCATATTTATTACAACGTTTCGGCCGTTGTACGCTCCGGCTTTCTTCATGTAGTTGGAATGTCGAACTGAACCCTTTATTTCGCTCGCTGGTGTAGACTGTTCTAGTTCCACGTGAGTGGTCTAAGGGATGTCAGTTATCAGTTATCTCCTGTTAATTACCCTCGCAAAGTTCTCCACTGCCTTAACCAGGTATTGAACTCACACTCAATGGGTCCTTTCATTAGATCTAACCAACACCTTTATCCACTGTGCCATGTGTCATTGAAATATAAACAGATACATATTTGTGGTTGAAAAAAATCTATGTTCAAATATTTTTATTTTAAATTCATTTGAAAAATGCTAGTTACTTTTGTTCCAACCTAATCACGGCGACATTTTATCGCCTTTAAAACTCAATTTCTTTCTCTTGGCCGCAAAGCTAATGCGGAAATAAAAAATAATAAAAACTATTTCGAAATTCCGATGAAAAAAAAAATCGATAAATCTTAATTGCATCCATCTCGCTAAGCGGCCCTGTAGCCGTTATCAACCAATTAAAAAAAAAAGATCAAATTTATTTATTATTTTGTAGCAATTTTTCGTAATTTTTTTTTTTAGAATGGACATAGTAACAAATCGATGCCTTTGCAAGATGAAAACACGAGAATCTCAATCGCCCGAGACATTCAAATGAGAAGAACTTCACCACATCAAATGAAAGCTTTAATTTTTGTTTTCTTTAACCAAGCCAGCAGGAGTGGTTTTGAGCATATATACTAATATATCTGAATGAATTCTGAAAGAGTTCTTAACTCAGTCCACTTCTCAAGATCTGGCCATCAGAATTATTTCTTTTTTTTTCTGGGATGTAGTAGAATTTTTATGGTAATTGTAATGATAATATTAACCGTTTCCATACAAGGAAATATTTAGTTTTCATTGACCGAGCAGCCAGTACGGTTTTCAGTAGAAATTTATAAAATCTTTCTCTTCAAACATTTTTTTTTTTTAATGAAAACAGGTTTCTCAAGTCCAGTAGCTTTTATCGTTCTTTCCAGTATTAATGGCGGTTTCCTTCCTAATCTTTTATTTCATGTTGTTGTGTAATGTTAACATTTTGATTGTTTCATTATTTTCTCTTCGAGTTACGTGTGCTATGCATTTTAGTTGTTGCCGCTGTTAGTAGTCCTCAAGTGATGTGGTTTTCTGTAATTTGGTACAGTTCTTTGTTTGTGATTCAGTAGCGCCAGTTCAGAATATTCAAAGAAGGATGATCTTCACCAAGACCTTCACACGCTGAAAAAACCTTTTTTTCACCATTTAAATACATACAGCTGACATTTTAGATGTTTCTGAACGGATTTGGTGCCATGCATGAAAGTTTCTACCGGACAAAAGTATTTCAGTGAATGACTCAATGCAGTCTCTCTTAAACATTGAAAATTAAATGAAAGAATTTCTCCTCCATTTTGCTTACTTAATGATTATAGAAATTTAAAAAAAAAGAACACAACGTTGTATAAAAAACAACAAAAAAAGAACAAAATAAAGATTAAAAAAAAACAAGAACAAAACCTATATAAAACCCCCAAATATTTATGCCTGTAATATCTGTAACTTTTGTTGTATTCTGTCGTCGTTACTCTGGCAACGCCTGGAGCCAATGTCTTTGTTGTGATCCAAAACCTATATAAACACCCCAAATATTTATGCCTGGGAAGCTTTTCGACAAAGGACGGTAAGCGCGACATTGAGATCCGTAGACGTATTGGCATGGCCAAGGACGCATTCCAGAAGCTGAACAGAGTATTGCAAGACAGGAGGATTTCTTTGGTAACATAGAAAAGAATACCGAGCTGTTACGTGACATCTGTCCTTCTTTACGGCAGCGAATGTTGGACGATTTCCTGAAAGATGAAGAGACTCGAGGTGACGGAGATGTGGTTCTACAGAAGGATGCTCCTCTTATTTCTTTCTCTCTCTCTACTTCTTTTCTCTTCCTTCTGTTTCTCTCTACTATTTCCCTATCCCCACCGATATGATTATATTCTCTCTCTTTCTTCTCTCTCTTCTTTCTGTACTCACAGTTATGGCTCAGTAATAAAGAAACGGATTAAGTGTTTTGAGGTGGTTCAAACACATGCCGTATTACGTGACATCTGTCCTCATTTACGGCACCGAATGTTGGACGATTTACTCAAAGATGAAGAAGAGACTCGAGGTGACAGAGATGTGGTTCTACAGAAGGATGCTGAGGATATCATGGACCGAGCGTGTGAGCAACGATGAGGCATTTGAGAGGATGCAAACAAGGAGGAGGCTTATACTTAACATCAGGAAGAGGCAGCTGAAGTTTCTGGGACGCATAATGAGGAAGGAGAGCCTGGAGAATCTGATACTCACGAGTCGAATAAAGAGAAAGAGAGACAAGGGAAAACAACGCATGACATACCTAGCGGGCTTAAGCAAGTGGTTGACAGAACGTGGTCTGGGGGAGGTAGCACAGGGAAGGAACTTATTGAGAGCTGCAAGTGATAGAGATAGGTGGAGAGCCATGATCGCCTACGTCCTGACAGGACATGGCATAGAAAAAGAAGAAAGAATCTCTAATATTTCAGAGAATGTTTGAGTTCCACAAATCACTATCTGTTTATATTTCAGTTTATATTATGTTCACCATTTACATTATTCGGACTATTGTCCTCATCTTTGTTGCCATCTTTATCACAACGATTCGGCCGTTGTACGCTCCGGTCTTCTTCAGGTGGTTGGAAAAACGAACTGAATCCTTTATTTCCTGGAGTAGACTGTTCTAGTTCCACGTGACATGTCTAATGGATGTCAGTTATCAGTTATCTCCTGTTAATTCACCTCTCCAAATTCTCCACTGCCATAACCAGGAATTGAACTCACAACACTTTGAGTCCTGTCACTGGATCTAACCAACGCCTTTATCAACTGTGCCATGTGTCCTTAAGGACACTAATATTTCTGTATTTTATTTGCACTAAACAATAATATATTAGTGAATGCTTGATTTACACTAACATTTCAGCGTTTTATTTACACTAATCACTAAGATTTCAGTAAATCTTTTATTTATACTAATCAATATTTGGATAAATCACTAATATTTCAGTAAATGTTTTATTCACACTAAGCACTAATATTTAAGTAAAATGATTGATTTACACTATATAATAATATTTGAGAATTTATTTTTGTTTGTTTTCATCACTATCATTTCAGTAAATATTTTGTTTGAACCAATCACTAATATTTCAAGAAATGTTTTATTTGCTCTAACTTAACTTAGTTTGGGCACAAGACAACAAGCATAGGGTAACCATTAAATAATAAACGCAATATTCAGTCGTAAAGCCATGCGACATCGGCTTGCTAAGCATGGCACAACAAGATGTCGCACTAAGTGTCATAACGAGCTGTCGATTTTGCCTGGAACAAAAAAAATACTTTTACGTTTATAAACCGATGGATATTTAAAACTTGATATCACAGGTAGGATTTATTAAAAAAAAGAAAAGAAAAAATCCGGTAATAGACATTTTAAGGAAATCCAACTCCCGTTCTCTAAGGTTGAGTTATAAATAATAAAACATTTATTATGCTTATCCTAATTTGGAGCAAGGTCACTATTGGCTTCAATTAGTGGGAATAGATATTTATTATTTATTTATACAATAATTGTGGTACAAGGCCGAAGGGGAAGTGGGGCTGGTCAACACTGACTATCCTGGTCCTAGTTAATCGCAATCACGACCTATTCATTCATTACAATGTACTCAGTCCCTTTTGTGATGTTGGACGGCTTCGCTTATCACTTTTGATATATCAAGCGAAATCTCGTTATCACTTCCAAAAATGCTCGTTATATTCGAGACTTCGTAGACGCCGGTACTCGTAGTAACGCCTTCCAATAATATCGGCACTAGTAATACTTGTTCAAGTAGTAATCGCCAAATAGTATAATGATCAGAACAGAATCGTAATCCATATAGTAGTAGAGAGTGTGAACGTATAGCAATAGTGGATAGACAAGAAAAGTGATAGTGAATCGTATAGTCATCACGCTACTTCCTATTTATTCACTTCCTTTATGATCACGTGATCTACTTAACACTGGAATTGCCCGTGTTACTCACGGGCGATCTAGTTTCAAACCACAGTGTCGGCAACGACACTTACTCTTATACAACAATCACCACAAGAACTTGTCCATCACCTCTCAATCCTACATACGCCACAATACCACATACTTGCCGGGGATCAACAAAAACGAGCCATGATGTAAGAATCTCTACCATTCACGATGTCTCTTTTTTAACATTTTCTTTTTTTTTTCTATAAAAAATATATATTAAAATTTGAGGAGGAAATGGAATGAGCCCAGAAAACGAAACTAAAAATACAACAGAATAGTCAAACTAAAACAAAACAGATGTTAGTAGGAACCGTCCACCCCTCAAAATAATAAGAGTGGCTGCTGTATTCTGCCCATAGAGAAAGTCAAGAAGCGCACTCACTAGTGGAGTGGGAAGGAAAAATTAAACGTTGGAGTAGGGAAAACACAGTCTGACCCAACCGAGATACCCCCCCCCCCCAAAAAAAAACAAAAAGGGACAAAAATCAAATCGGTGAGGTTGCAAATCTCATCATAGGGATCATAACAAAAGAAAGTGCCGGGGAAACACTTATTCACATTAACTAGTAAAACAAGAAACAGTCTAACTTAATCAGGGGAGGGTCCACAAAAAAACAGTCCCGTTGTACTTAAGATTACTTAAACGAAAAACTAGCTCCGTTCACACGAACAAGACTCGCAATAGATACCCACCTTTCGCTGAAATCTGTCGGTATCAAAATCTTTCTATCAGATCTGATCTTCGTCCTGAGCTGATGTCCAAAGAATCCAACCAAATGAGAATAACGTTCATATCGTAAGATTCCCTCTATTCGCGAGGTCCATACCACCATTCTTTTCATGGCTAGCAACGTACAAAACACCATCCGTTTCACACCGGAGAAAGGGGGCGACACATTGTCCAGGTGAACAAGATCAATGGACACAAGCTGATCGGAAGCAATACGAGCCGTCAATTCGTCCACATAGACCCTGAAAGGGCGCATCTGCGGACAATGGTAGAAGGCGTGCGAAGCCGTTTCTTCTAAACCAATGTCACATCTAGTACAATCGAGCAAATCCCCCCCAGTCTCATCCGTAGGCTACGTCATTGAGAGGAACACGTTACGAATCAATCGCCAGGTAAGCGAAAACTCAGGGTTGCTAAGATAGTCGCCACTGGCGCCCAAGGCCAGAAAGAGCGTAACTCTGATGACGACAAACCGAGCCGGCCACAAATGCGATCCGTCACGACCACCTCCACTAGATCACGATACAATAGTCTACGACGCCGTGAAAGGTCACTGGACCGAGAAAGATATCTTAAGTTCGCCGGAGACTCTCGCAGGAATCTCGATAGATTACGAGGCTTACAATGGCGCTCAGCCTCAGAAACGAGAGTGATAGTAATGCTAGGGAAGGCAGCCCTAAAACTCCTTTCCGAGTGCGGCTTTCCCACCCCCCTATGACACGGACGTTGGGCAACATTCTCTCTGCAGACCAGACGCCTGCGAACACCCCACAAGAGGGAAATCAGCAAGCAATCGAGCGCCTTCTTTCTGTTCTTGCAGAGAAGAAGTACAGCCAATAGATAGAGGATAATCCGAAAGACGTACGCGGCACACGGCTCCGCCTTGCCCTTCACATACAACCGACGTCGAAGCCAAGTGTGAACCGCCGCTTCAACCTTTGACTGTACTTCGGACCAATTCTTCTTTAGCTGGAGACCGGGCCTGAACCACACTCGAAGAATGCGGACAAGTCCGTCTGTCTAACTAAAGCGCCCCGGAAGCGCGACCCCATTCCAGGCATTTAACCGCAAGCCGGATGACTTGTTGCGGTTAATTTTGGTCCCCGTTACCTTCTCGTACCGTTCAAACGCCTTCTGTACTACCTCGATGTCGCTACGTAAGGATGCGAAAATAGATATGTTATTGGCGTACGCGGAAACCCTGGATTCTGCGTAGAGCCGAAATGCACGCCCTGTTACTTAGCTGTCGAAAAAGGGACTCCAACGCCAATGCGTAAAGTAAGAGCGACAGGGAACAACCCTGACGAAGCTCGACCGCTTTCCATTCACCTCTACAACAGCACTGGGAAAGTGATACAAGAGGATCACACTTGCAGAAGTCGGGTTTGAATCCGGCAGCCGACAGGACAGTAACCAGGAACCGGTAGTCGGCCTTATTGAATGCCTTGGACTGATCTAAATTGATCAACGCGGCTTCCTCGTCGTTCTTCTACACCCATGCGGATTAGATGCAGTTTTCTTTGAATTGTTCGTGTCCCCTCACAGCACAAAATCTGCTCAGATCCCAACAAGCTCGTGACACCTGACTGCAAACGCTCCCTCAGGTTCTTGGCCAAAATCTTTAACTCCGTGTTTAGCAGAGTTATCAGTCTATAGTCATCTAATTCCCGCCCAACATCCTTGCCATTTTTCAACAGATCCGATCATGGTTGGAGCCCTGCCGGAACCAGTTGTTGTACACGACTATCAAAACTGAAACAAAGATGTGCGACAGCCTCAAGTACAATTCGTAGGGCAGACCATTATATTCCCGGAACTTGCCACTCCCAACCTTCTTCAATGCGAATTGACTTTGTGATATCTCCCTCCCAGCTAGCCGCTTTAGTCGGCTCAAGTCGAGGAAAGCCAGCCAAATAGCTGCGAAACTCTTGACCACTGAGATCAGGCTCCTTGGTAAACTCGATCTCGAAATGCCACCGAAACGCCTCACACATGCCCTTGGTCGACCTCAGAGTACGCCCCTAAGCCCTCACTAATGTATTTATAGGAACCTCGACAGATCTCTACATTGCGCAATTCTGCACTCATATTCACAAATTCATGAGACATCTTCAACCTATGTCTAATTACCTAACCCTGATAGCGCTTGCTAGATTCATGCTCCAGAGCCTGTCTGGCTAGTGCTATCTCTAGGGAATCCCCGCATCCTCCACTCGGAACAGATTGTCCTCTAGTGTCATCACCATCTTAGCCTTATCTAAGGCGAGTCGTTGGTTATATTCAGTGTTGAATGATCTAATCCTATCATTAATCCTCCCCGACCATTTATTCTCAATAACCTTTCCCAATAATCTAGTCAGCTGCTGCCGGAGGTCCCTCCTTGTCCAGTAAAGACAAATTGAACTTAGATTGTCCAGCCATTCTAGGCTTCGCGCCTAACACCATCCGAGCACAGACGAGTCTAAGGTCCAAATATTCTAACCGGTGGAGCGTGGGACAATCTAGCAAATCTAGCTCGACCCTTCTAATTAACATTCTATCCAGGCAGCTGCCTACCCGGAGAGACGGCCACTTAAGAGCCCACACCCTCATCTCCTACCCCGGATGATCGACCAGGTATCTATCGACGAGCCCAAACTCGTCGATCAGATCAACCAAGCTAAGATCGCAAGATGGCCTCCCGCTAGCTCCCCGCTCCCTGTCTATCCTGGGGTCAAGGATAGCCTACCAGTCCCCCATTAAGGTTAAGCGCGACGAATCGCCCAGGAAAGGTCCCAATTGACGGAAAACGTCGGCATAAACCGCAACCACCCGAAATGAACCTCTGCTCACGGCAAAATCGGCCAAGATTAACCGCACACCCCTAGTTGATATGGACAAGGTCCACCCTCGCACCCAGGGAACGTTTTTACTAACAAGGAAACACCTCTGGCCAGCTGGTTCCCAAATGCAGAATAGACAACAAAGTCGATAGACAGCACACGAACATCAAACTCGCAAAGTGTGTCTCCTACATCGCAGCCACATCTAACCGAAGGACAAGAGATCATGAAGAAAAGCGGCCAGCCTTACCCCGATCTCTCAAACCCCTCGCATTCAAACAAATAAGACAAAAATTCAACCGGAAGGTAATCTGTGGGAATGACTGCAAAAACTTTCCTCTCCCCTTTTATAGGCAGAAACACACAAACGCATGTTGGGATTTTTGTTTTCTTAGCCAATAAAATAGGCCGGTTTTCAGTTTTATATGTTTCTCTCCCGATATGTCTTGTCTTGAAGTCAGAACGTTATGTTCGCTTGTTCGAACTTGCTTTTGTGTGCCATCGCCAATTCTTAGTTTGTGAACTTTTTACCATTTTTCTTTTACTGTTGATTTCCCTTTCATATATTGTGTGCTTGTTTTATATTATTTTTACCCTGTTCCTTTCTTTTCTTTTTCTTGTTATTACAAACATTGTCAATTCTGTTTGTTAGACAGTTCTGTTATTTATTTTAGATTTGACCATGGCTACTTACTCCACAGCCACTCTTCTAGGTACATTGTAAGGATGGTCAGTTAAAATAGATTATTAACCATCTTGCCCATTAAAGTTACATATCTGTAAGCTGATTGTATATAATTTCTTTTTGTCTGACAGGATTAATGGTGGGGAATGAATAGAGTAAGAAAACTGTGTTTTTTTTTTCTGCCGGTCTTGAAAAACAGTATTCGATACCCTAGATTTTATTTTGGCTCGAACACTAATCTCTGGCATTAATGGTAAATATGTGACTACTGCGCCCATCATAGAGCCTAGCATTTTCCCCGTCGTTTCGTATTTGTCATGCTCATTTTTTAAAATAAATCAAAACATTTGACAATTTTATCGATATGAAGCCAATTTAAAACTAGAAAGGAAAAATGAAAGAAGAAAGGGAAAGAAAGAAGACAAAGAGGAAAACAGAAGGAGGGGGAAAAAAGGATAAGGAATAAAAAGAATGAAGAAGGGAAATATTATACAAAGGGAAAAAAGAGAGAATGAAAGAGGAAGAAAGAGAAAGAATGAAGATGAAATGATAAAAGACGAATAGAAATAAAGAGAAAAGAAATAAATAAATAATAGAAATAAATAGAAAGGACGATAATATGGTGAGAAAAGGGAAAGAACACAAGACATAAGTAGAGACAGAAAGAAACACAATGAAATGAAATAACAAAAGAGAAGAAGAAGAAGAAGAAGAAGAAGAAGAAGAAGAAGAAGAAGAAGAAGAAGAAGAAGAAGAAGAAGAAGAAATAATAATAATAATAATAATAATAATAATATTTTGAAGGGGGAGAATGATAAAATATGAAAGAAGAGAAAGGAAGATATACAAAAAAATGAAATAACCAATGAGCGAAATAATAATAATAATAATAATAATAATAATAATAATAATAATAATAATAATAATCATCAAGGAATTGTCCAAATACAACAAGTACTTGAAGATCGATATTAACAGGATGTGGGAATAAAGACTGAGGCTGCACCAATTGTAATCGCAGCTCTAGGCTTCGTGAAAAAAATGAATGGACGATTTTACTAACAGAGTCTCGGGTTAACATCAACATACAAGTTGCCCAGAAGATCACCCTCCTAGGAACATTCCATATACTAAGAAAAGTGCTATCAATTAAATGTCAATTCTCCTACAGGGCCTAAGGACCATAGTTTTGACCCTGCTCTACAGGATACAAAGCAGGAAACATAACATACACAAATAATAATAATAATAATAATAATAATAACAATAACCATTATGAGAAGAGAAATGTAGTGAAGATAGTAAAATGTTAAAAAATGAAATAAAAGAAACGAAAATAGAAAGGAATAAATTAACTGTTGTGGTGTCTTCCCTCTAATAAGTCTATTGTGGACTCTTCCACTTACTATAAAGTCGTAGGAAACATAAGCCTCGGGGGAACATACTGTCGAACTCTTTGCCTTTGCAGAGAGGAACCCGGACGAGGCTTTGCCGAAGGGCAAAGTTTCGTCCGGGGAGGTAGACAGACCCTGAACCCGTTTCTAAGGGAATATTTTTGGCCGAGTCTACGGGCTCGGAGAACCCACGGTAAACTCGGCCTTGTGTCACATACATCCCTTGTGGGGAGCTGTTAAATATTAACAGTAATATAGCCTGTTCGATACTGTCGAACTCTTTGCCTTTGCAGCGAGGAACCCGGACGAGGCTTTGCCGAAGGGCAAAGTTTCGTCCGGGGAGGTAGACAGACCCTGAACCCGTTCATACGGGTTCGAAGGGAATAATTTTGGCCGAGCCTACGGGCTCGGAGTACCCACGGTAAACTCGGCCTTGTGCCACATACATCTCTCGTGGGGGGTGCTGTTAAATATTAACAGTGATATAGACTGAACGCTTGGCAACTGACACACACTCCCAAGTCGTGTAACACACTTCTGATGTATTTACTGTTTAATACACTATTTATCTGCAACCTCTTGTTTTGTTATTCCTTAACCAATTACTTGGTCACAACATTAACAAAGAGTGCGACATTGTAAAAGAAGAACGAAGGGGTAAAACTGAAAGTAAGGATGTCGACATGAATCAGAATGAAAGGGGTAAAAAAAAAGAGATAAAAATAAATAACATAAGATTGCAATATATCGGTTGAAAATGACAAAATTTTATAGCAAACACGGGACATTTTACACGGTGAAAGAGAAAATAAAGCGAAAAGGAAAGAGAGTGAAAAATAAGAAATGGATGGAAAGAAGAAAGCAAGTTGGGAGAAGGATGATGAAATGAAAGAAGTTAAAGAGAACTGGGAAAATCGAAGAATGAGCGAGCGATATTTGGGAATGGTCAGACGTTATGCGATTTCTGCTTGCAGAATCACTTTCCAAAACGATTTCCCCTCACTTTCATTTCCCATTACACAAACGTCTGTCCGATTTGGTTTCCGATAACCGGCGAATACATGTTATTGATATACCGTCATATCAGATGTCCGGCAAATATGTCTTACCGTTGCTTTACAATGTGGGTCAGTAATATTTGACTGTTTATATTTTCATTCTTTTTTATTATTTGTAATGAATAATGAAAAGTGGTCTCCCTTTGTTTTGTTACTCTCCTCTTTGAGAGAGCTATTTCTGTTTACTGGGACTATAAAAGGACACAATACGTGAACCTTGTATTCTCAGTTGAATAAAGCTTTCTTAAAGCCTACACCCGCGTACTTTTGTCATCACATTATTATTATTATTATGTTATTTTTATGGTAAACTAGTAGGGATACCCGGCATTGGTAGGGAACAAATTTTGTCTTTTCCGCCGCCGTAATAGTGCTTCCATATGCCTTTTCAAGAAATACTTTCGTGGGAAATGTTCTGATGAACTCTCCTCTATATAAATACGCTTTGGGGTTTCATTTTTAAAAGTTGTTATTTTTTTTAATTCCCTCCCCACACACACAACAGACAAATTGTACATAAGGAAACTTGTTAAGACTTCATAGAGACTCAAGGTATTATGGTGGCTGTAGTAAAAATGGTATGTAAGAATGTGTTGTTATTTTTACCCTCCATCTCTACGCCCAGTGAAATTATCCATATGAGAACTAGTTAGGACTTCATAGAGACTCTGAGGTATTATGGTGGCTGCAGTAAGAATGGTAAATAAGAATGTATTTTTTTTGGTGTAAGGAATACTGTGGTATTTTTGGGTCAGTAATCACAGCTAGCTAAGTTTAAGATAAGACAAATTAAAAACCAGCCATCCTCTACCCCCCCTTTTGGCCTTGTACCACATTTTTGTATTAAAACAAAATAAAAATGACGATCCTCTATGGAATTTAGTCTCTATGGATTTAAGAGCATTACTAGATCATCATTTTAGAATCGAAATGGTAAGATGTAACCTTGAGTCTTATGCTAACAGTTTCTTTTCTTGTACTCCTCACTGGTGAAACACTCATCCGACTCCTTGCTTTCCAGTCAAGTTTGATATGCAACGCCAATCGTTATCCGTTGTCTGTTCTTTTATTGTTCTCGCTCCTAAATATTTTTCTTATATTCTTTAACACTCAGTAACCTCCTGCGTCTTAGTGGCTTTTTTGCCTTAGTTGAGGTGAAATGATTAAATTAATTTTTTTAAAAATCAAACAAACTTACTGATTAGTAAAATGTATAGATTAGTAAAATGAGCAAGGGGAGTAACCATGCATTAATTTACTACCGGAAGTTGATTTATCTCCCTTATATTTTTACGCGGGAATAAATATTCATGAGAAATGGCTTCCTTGTCTTTTCATGTACTTCGACATAGACCAAGATACAATTCGTATAGCCTCTATGCATGCCAGTTTTTGGTTGAAATCCATCCAGTAGTTTCTGCGTCTATAACAGGCGAACAGAGAGACACTTCATTTTATTTGTATAGATTTTCAAGAATAATGATTTTTATATCCTCGAACGAGTAAAAATTCAGAAGCATTTGGATCGATTGAAATCGGTACATGAATTGTTTGCAATACTGAACTACAGCGTTTCGATTGATTCATTCTACAGCCATACAGTTTTTTAAGTCATTATTTGCCAGTCGATTATATCAAAACGCGACAACAACGAAGCCGCATTTTATGGAGTGTTGTCCATTATCTGACCTTTACAGTGCAATGAGGACAATTCCAGGTCACCAGACGGGCTTGTTAACATTTACCAATCATAGCTTCGTGCTTCACAAGACTACAAGTGTATAGCACTCAGTGAGTATAACAGAAGCTTTAACAGTGATGGATGACGAGAATAGATAACTGGCCATTGCTCCACGGCAAAGCAGATTGCTTGATTTTGTTTTTAGAAAGAATTCCGGCTATGTTATGGCATACAGTTCTCAAACAATATTTGCTCATGTCTAATTTAATGATTTAGCACACGCGGGAGAGGAACGAAGGTTTTCGATAAAGAAATAAGATTGCGAAAGTAATTAACCTATGTTTTTTTTTACCTTTTGTGTTTTCCAAGTGTCTGGAGAAACTAGTAGAAAAATTAATACAGGCGAAAGAATAAAAAAAAAACTTTTGTTTTCCTTGGATTGATAATGTATATTAATATTGTATGATATCGTATTATGTATTGAAATATATTGTATTGATATTGATATTTTATTGTATTGTATATTGACATTGTATTGGATTATATATTCATATTGCATTGTGTTCTATATTGGTATTGTATTGTATATTGATACTGCATTGGATATTTATATTTTATATTGTATTATATATTGAAATGTATTGTATCGTATTGTATTGTATATTGATATTGTCTTACGTTGTATTATATATTGATAACGTATTGTATATTAGTATTGTATTACATCGTATGTTCATATTGTATTGCATATTGACATTGTATTGTATTACATATTCATATTGTATTGCATTATATATTGGTTTTGCATTGTATATTGATATTGTATATTGATATTGTTTTATATTGTTTTATATATTGATAATGTATTGTATAATAGTATTGTATTGAATTGCATATTGATATTGTATTGTATATTGATATTGTATTGGATTATATATTCATACTGTATTGAATTACATATTGATATTGTATTGTTTGGTATTATATATTGATATTGTATATTTATATTGTATTATATATTGGTATTGTATTGTATTATATATTGATATATTATTGTATTATACCGGGTATAGCAGCAAATTGTTCAAATCATGTTAAAGCAAAATAATCCAATTGTTAGTTTAAGCTTAGAACCGTTGTATCTTAGAAATGATTAAAGATTTCTTACTGGAATTCTCCGAGGTTTTTATAACACTATTGGACTCTACTTTGAGCAATAAGTATGAATAATTACTCTCCAAGCCTAACTGAAGTATCGTGATGAAATCGACCGTAAACGAAAATGAGATGCTCATAATTAATTAATCGGAGCCAATGAAGGAATGAAATTAGGTTCAAATATATATATATATATATATATATATATATATATATATATATATTCCATGATCATTTTCCAACTTATTCAAGATTATATCGCCCTCTCTAACTTTCTAACTTTCTGCCCTTTAGTAACAAGGTAACTCACAGTTTCCACGTACGATTTCATTTTCAAGTCTTTATCCACTGCTCTTTGGACTGTCATAGGTGAAACTCCTCACACACGTGTCAAACGCCTTATGGATTGAGTTGGATCTTTTCTAATTGATCTCTTTAGCTCTAAGTTAAATTGATGACCCGTCTTGCTGTTGTGACTTCCTCATCCTTCTTTTTAAAACTTATTCGCCGCTCGATTGATGGTTCTTGAATGGACCTTAAAGATGGAAGTCAGAGTATGAATGTTGGTACCTTTACTGAAGCCCTGAATGATTGTTTCCTCTCACCATTGTTCATTTGGGAAGAGAGTGGGTCTTTTTAAACGATTTTAACCTGTTCTCTTTCTGGCTAAATAACTCAAAGGGTTTTTCAGTGATTATTACAACGAATGATGTCAAGATGGCTAATTATACTGTTACACTATTTGAACAATTTTGTTGTTACATCCGGTATACTGAAATTATTGAATTATATTGTATATTGGTATTGTATTGTTATATACAATGATAATTTATTGTATTGCATTGTATTGCATTTTCATTTAAAGTACATTCTGTAACTAGAAGATTATTTATCTTAATTCTAAAAAGTTTCTGCAGACATTTATTTTTATTGTTTAAGATACTTTGTGTTTTTCTAGCTATCATTATCATTCTAGAGTTTTGGGGATTTGTGATACTCTTTCTATTATTTACGACGTAGTGGCGGCCCCACATCGTGCTTGGCCAGATGCGCATGCGTTAAAAACCCTAGTAGCGGCGGGTATCTTTTTTCAACATTTTTCAGACAAACGAACATTCAAACGGACACATCATGTTATTTGTACAGATTTTGCTTTCCTGTGCCTTTTCTATATATACTTTCATGGTAATATTTCCGGTGTGCTCTTCACCATGGTACCTAGACTTTATGAGTTTCTTTTCTCGCTTGTGGAACTCTCTTCCGGCTCTTTTTTGCCTGAGCCTATGAAGGAATATCGAATTTTTTTTTTATCAGAATTCAAGTATGACCCGGACAATGGAGTAACTTTCCCTGCCTATTTTCGTACATACCAGAAGATTTTTTTCGAAAAGGTGCGAACAATGGTCTGAGGAGAACAAAATTACGTTGTTAGTCCAAAAATTAGATACAGAGGAGTACACTAAAGACACAAACCTAATTTTGCCTAAAATCCCAGAGGAAATCTCGTTCGAGGAGACAATAAAGATTTTGTCAGAAATTTTCAGCGAAAGAGATAGTTTGTTCCATACTCGATACAAGTGTTTCAACATTGTAAAACAAGAGAATGAAAACTTTGTGACTTATGCATGGAACGTAAATTCACAATGTGAATTGTTTAAATTAGGCGACCTTTCAGTCGACATGTTTAAATGTTTAATCTTCGTCCAGGGACTTACAGCGGCGAAGGACAAAGACATCAGATCAAGGATTCTGACAATTTTGGAGCAAAACCCTGAAATTACGCTATAGAAGGTGACTGAGAAATGCCAAAGGCTGATAAATATAAAAAAGAGACAATGCGCAGATCGAAAAAAAAGAACATTTCTCGAGTCCAAGCGATAAAACAACCGAAATTTACAAAATATAAGGCGAAAACATACCAGTGTGATGTCTCGGGGGTCTCATTTAAAAAAGGACTGATTTTCTAAGGATAAGGTTTGCTTCGAGTGCGGCTATATCGGTCCCAAAAACGCCCACTGTTGGTATAAACAGAAAAGAAAGAAGCAAAAATTTAGATAAAAAGTAAATAGATATTTATTGCATAAAAATACAATTATGGTAAAAGGCCGAAAAAGAGGAGGTTGAGTGGTCTTCACTAACTATCTTATACCGAGCTAATCCGATTCACGACTCAATTACAATTTACACACTCACCACAAAAACTCGTCCGTCGCCAACCAATCCTCCATACACCATAATACCACATCTTCTTAAGGGAGATCTACAAAACGCGCCTCATGCTATAAAATTTAATGATAATAACTTATATATACAATTCTAAAGATGAAAAATGAGAGGGAAGGGAGACGAACCCAATAACACACTAAACATAAACACAAAGTTAACTAAACATGACTAATGTTAGTAAGGCCCGTCCAACCCTCAGAAAAGGAGAGGCCGCCGTATTCTGCCCGTTGGACAAAATCAAGAAGCTCTCTCGCTAAGGGAGTGGGAGGAAAAAAATCTACGGACATGGGGAATAAAAATCTGACCCAGTCGAGATAAAAAGAAGGCCAAAAACCAACTAAAACAAAACGAAATTGAAAATGGTGGAAAAGAGAAATACGCAAATACGAAAATAAATGGTCATAGAGTGAAGTTATTGTTGGATACCAGAAGCGACATTTCTGTTGTGAATGAACAAACATGGAAGAAAGAAATCAGACAAAAAGTAGCTAGAGGCGTGTCCGGTAAAAAGATAAAGTTCAGGGGTGAATTTAGTTGCAATGTATCTTTAATGGAGAGGACTTACAAATCAAAAGCCTTCCAGGTACGACGAATTTATTTGGTACAGATTGGATCGTGCTTTTTGGTTTATGGGAATTACCCGTAAATACATTTTGGACGTGTCAGTAAAGGAAAAACCTGAAGAAACAGAAAAAATTATTTCTGATCTGAAAAACGAATTTCCACGCGTGTTATCTGAAGGTCTCGGACAATGTACGAAAACCGAGGTCAGGTTGGAACTTAAAGACAACATAACACCAGTATTCAAACCAAAGTAAATCCAATTTGGAACGTTTAGAGAAAAGGGGTGTCATTTCTAAAGTTGACTATTCAGATTGGGCTGCGTCTACAGTGTATGTAAGGAAAAAACAAACAAAAGATCCGAGTATGTGCAAATTTTTTAACCGGATTAAATAACTGTCTTAAAGACCACACATACCCTTTACTTTCATCGGAAGATGTTTTTTCTATACGAAATGGTGGAAAAGTGTTTTCTAAAATAGATCTGTCTGGCGCACATCTGCAAGTGAAAGTAGACGAAGAGTGCTCGAAGTTATTAGAAATTAATACACACAAGAGACTCTGCAAGCAAACTAAATCGTCTCCCGTTTGGATTAAAGGTGGCTCCAAATTTGTTCCAGCAAATAATGGACACCATGTTAACTGGACTAGAATTTACCATAGAGTACTTAAACGACATCTCGATAAAGAGTGAAAACAACGAACAGCACAAAAACATATCAAGGCAGAGTTCCAGAAGATTTACGAATATGGCTTCAAGCTAAGTTCAGATAAATGAGAATTCTTCATGAAGCAGATCAAATATTTGGGGCAAATAATCGACGAGGAAGGAAGATGGCCGAACCCGGAAATAGCCGAAGCTATTAAATATATGCCGCCACCAAACAATGTCACTAATCTTCAGGCGTTTATAAGCTTAGACAACTATTACAGTATCTACATTCCCAAAATGTATGATCTTAGAGCCCCACTGAATGACTTCTTGAAAAAGGGTACGAAATGGAATTGGTCTAAAGAATGCGAAGATGCTTTCCAGAAAATAAAAAGCTGTCTGGTATCAGATTTATCGTTAGCTCATTTTGACCCTAAAAAAAAGAAATAATTGTAGCATCTGACGCTAGCAACTCTGGGATCGGAGCGGTAATTCTTCCATTTTGAAGATGAGACTACAAAGCCTATATCCCATGCTTCCAGAACCCTGCTTCCTGTAGAAAGAAATTATATCCAGATTGAGAAAGAAAGTCTTGCGATAATCTACTCGGTTAAAGGTTTCTCAGGTTCATCCATGGAAGGAAATTTACATTAGACGGATCATAGCCAGCTGTTAACAATTTTGGGATCAAGAAAGGGTATACCGACGCAAACTGCTAACAGGTTACAGCGCTGGGGAATAATCTTGTTGAACTACGACTTTAAGATGGAATACCTACCCTCGAAGAAACTAGGACACGCCGACGCTTTGTCTAGATAGATTCCAAAATTTGCAGAACCTTTAGAAGACACGGTGATAGCTGCTTTAAAGGATGAAGAATAATTATCAGTATTACTATACAATACAATTCGGGAGTGACCTGTGACGCTAGAAGATATTAAAAAAAGCAGCCGAGAAGGACGTATTCATTAAAAAAAAAAAAATGAAGTATGACTGAATGAAAAACTTATAAAAGGATCTAAAATATCACGTTTCTCAATCTGCGGACAAGTGTTATTATATGCAGATAGAGTGGTAATGTCATATACACTGCAAAAGAAAATCCTGAAGGAATTTCATATAGGTCATCCGGGTATGTCAAGAATGAAATCATTATTGCGTAGCTATACGTATTGGCTTAGGATGGATCAAGAAATTGAAAAAAATGGCAAAAGAGTTTAGAGGTTGTCAGCTTGCGGCAAAAGCACCACCAATAAAAATTCAGCCATGGCTTAAAACGGATGTCACGTGGGCGAGGTTATACATCGATTCCGCTGGGCCTCTAAATGGTTACTACAACCTTATAATCGTGGACAGTTTCTCCAAGTGGCCGGAAATAGTCAAGTGTAGACATCCGACACCCGCAAATACTGTGAATGTACTAAACAAGCTTTTTGGTGGTTTCGGTGTACCAAAAACTTTAGTTAATGTCAACGGGACACAATTTACCAGCAGAAAATGTAAGAATTTCTGCACATCTTTGTCCATAGAACACATAACTGTTTACCATCAAATGGTCAAGCATAAAGATTTGAGGACACTTTTAAAAGAGCTCTAAGAAAGAATCAAGGCAAGGACACTAATGAGTGGAGTATACAAAAGTTTTTAACGGTTTCCAGAATTACTCCCATCCGAAGGTAGATTCAGGCCTATCAGAAGCCGAACTGATGTTTGCGAGAAAAATTCGGTCAGTGTTTGACAGGCCTAGTCCAATGAAAAGAGTGGTAAAAAAAAAAAAAGAAAACTTTGAGGCCAAATTTTACAAACGAGGAAGCATTTTTCTTCAGAATTTATAGATGTGGAAAAAGATTCTGGGAAGACGGAATTATCACCAAAAGACTTGGAAGAGTGATATACATTCTCAAAGGAAGAAGGATTCGAATGTAAGAGACATTTAAATCAGTTAAGGCCAAGACACACGAAAGATGTCACGCCTAGTGAAGAATTACTAAAAGAGGTAATATATGACGCATTCGAAATACCAGTTCCCATATCTCCACCAGTACTGATAGAAGTATCCCCAACCCCGCCAGTGCCGGAAATATCAACTCCCCGAAAACCGCTAAAATCTCACTAGCACACAAATTGGCGAGGCGGAAAAATACTAGAAAGAGGGAAAAAGTCAAACAATTATGTCCTGACCCCCAAAAGGGAGAGGCATTGAGCAAAATTTCAGCTGGAGGTGGTGTAATGGAATGCCCCACACTCCCTATCGCCTATGTTGACTGACTATATCAGTAGCTATATACAGTGAGCACAGGATATACCTGTGGCTTGCTACGGGAAATTACTAGCCTACCACTCGACTCCCTGTCTTTCAGTAATATGTTCTCTTTTACAATAATCCTCTCTTCTTTCATCTACGCGCATGTTGCTATTCCTTCATTCGAGTACCACCTTTTGTCTGTTTGTAGCCTCTTTAAGGATACGACATATAGTAAGAAGTACAGCTCACAGATAACGAAGAGTTTTATGTGATCTTAGGGGTTATTATTTGCAAAAGAATATGGTCAGTGGAGAACGTCATGAAGCCGTTTTTACCGTAGATTTCTGGTTGGGACCGGGAAGGAAAAATGTACAACAGAAGTTCAAGGAAATAATAATAATAATAATAATAATAATAATAATAATAATGTTGAAACTTGACTAATGCATGGAATAATAATGCAACACAAAATGTACTTAGAACAAAATGTATTGAAACAAGAAAGTGTACACAATATTTACATATAGTCTTTTATATATATTCCTGAGAAGACCGTTCCTGGAGAATGTGTTGATTGAGTCGCAGTCGGGCAGAGTCTCTAGTTGAATCTCTTGATTCGTTCTCCTCTCTTCCCGGTACCAACCATATTTATATGGTCGGTACTCCACTATGCAAATTAGGTGGATCCTACCACAACAAATAATAATAATAATAATAATAATAATAATAATAATAATAATAATAATAATAAATTTCAATTAAGTAAAGAATATTATTATGGAGTCGCACAAGGCTGCCTGAGGTAAAGTTATAGCCTACGGTAGAGAGCGTAGTGGGGTAAAATAGTCTACGGGCGGCCAGAATTTCTCAATATTTTTATTTTTTTTTTTTTAATCATATCACCCCAAGCAAGGCCGGAGGCCACTATCACGCAAGGGGTTAAAGAGGGGGTTGGAGGAAGAGAAGATAGGAGTGGCAAGGGAGGGGATGTGGAGAAAGAGAAAGACAGTGGGTCGATCAAGGCAAGGGGGCCACAAAAGATCCGGAGCGAGAGCAGATAGGAATGAGAAATGAAAGGATGTGGAGAAGGGAAGTGTATAGATCAAGGCAACTGGAGATGTCGATTGACGCTACACTTAAACCGTTTTATCAGGGAAACAGTGATAGGGAAGGGAGGGCGAGGTGTGCGATATACAATACAATATCAATATACAATTCAATACAATACTATTATACAATACATTATCAATATATAAAACAATATAAAACAATATCAATATAGAATGCAAAACCAATATATAATACAATACAATATGAATATGTAGTACAATACAATGTCAATATGCAATGTAATATAAAGCGCATAGTGTTTTTTGAAGAAAACCTGTGCATTTTATGTGCTGTTTAATACGGTATCTGATGTAGTCATGCACTGAATATATTACAGTCGACTACCAATCTTATCTGACAAAAGCCTCCGCTTTATTGGTTAGGTAATAGAAACACGTTTCTTTTTTTAAAAAAATATTTTATCTTTTGTGTATTAGACGAACAGATAGGAGGGAGACAGATATATCTATATCTTGGGAAATTACAAGCAACATTCACTCGAAGGAAGAAATAAATTGCTGAAATAAGATCTTATTCAATTGATACGAATTCAATGCTGTCAGTAATCGACACCTTTGTGACGGAATATAAAGCAGACAGGCTTTTCAATATCTGAATGGAAACACGCATACTCACTCATAAGTACACCTCTCTCTCCACACACACACACACACACACACACACATACATATATATATATATATATATATATATATATATATATATATATATATATATATATGGTATGATAAGGAAGAAATAGGAAACGTTTATCGTTTATAAATCTGACATGTTTCGCTTTTAAACGCTAGAATCCCGCATAGACAAACTAGAATTATAATACACATACACACATGAATTATATACACGAACGCTGCTTGACAAGATAAATGCTCGTGAAGTCTGCTTGAGCAATGAAAAACAAACAAGAGAAAATTTAAAATACCGGGATGTTTTTTCTTTCCTTCGTATTTAACACCCTGATGAACCTTTAATAAAAAAAAATTGAAACATTTTTGGTTTTATCTCGTATCCAAGAATTTAATTTTTTTTTT
This sequence comes from Acanthosepion esculentum, assembly GCA_964036315.1. NCBI lineage: Eukaryota > Metazoa > Mollusca > Cephalopoda > Sepiida > Sepiidae > Acanthosepion > Acanthosepion esculentum. The sequence continues at coordinate 109,014,832 of OZ038483.1, read as the reverse complement.
CTGATCGCTTCCTTTATGATGCCGGCGTTGAGGTGTAAGACGACCAATTCTTGCGTGAAAGAGTCGATGGCATTGGCTGCATGGTAATGTTGAAGAAGAATGAGGTCCGTTTTGTCGTGCCTTTCTCTCTTATGACTTCTCTTCTTTTCTTCTGTTGGCTTCGAATTTTTCTCTCTCCGATAATGATAGACAACCGCCAATTGGTATTGTCTCGGCCTCAAATCCGACGGCTTTCAGTATTGTCTTGAGTTGGTCCTTGTATCTTCGAAGATGGCAACTCCGCGGTGTTTTCCCTGAAGTGAGCCTGATGTGGAATCTCTGACTTTTTCATTCTTGCTATATGTCCTGGCCATCGAAATCCGTGTTTCATGATCTGCGATTCGATGCTTTGACTACTGGCTTTTTCTAGGACTTTGATGTTAATCACGTAGTATTCCCATTTGATGTTCAAGATTTAAACGAAGCATATTCTAGTGAAAGCATTCTAATTTTTGGATGTCATGACCATACAAAGTTCATCTTTCGCAGACATCTGACAAAGTTAAAATGCCAAGAGTATTACGGATCATAATTTTTTTTAAATGCACCGTGTGCAGCTCCAATGCACCATTGTGCATTCTTTTCTGAAGTGCGCTTACATGCACACACACACACACACAAACACACACACACACACAAATATATATATATATATATATATATATATATACACACAAATGTCTGTAAAATAAAACGTTCCTATATCTCTAGACACATAAACAATCCATATATTCAGCTAAAAGTAAAATAAAATTCATCCTTGATAGTGGCTAAAAGTATGTCCAAAAGCGCTTGAATATATATAAAACATTCGGACAATTTTTATATAATTTATGTCCTGAAAAGAAAAAAATTAACATTATATAAAAACTTACAAACAAAAAAATAAAATTACTTATATACTATACTAAATTTAATACAACCAACCTAGTTGTCCAAAAAAATTCCTCTACGCCAACTAGCAACTTGCAAAAGGCCAACATTGTACATCAATTTAAATGTCCTTTAGAAGATTGTATCTCTGATACGTACGTTGGCTTCACTACAACGTTGCTAACAAAAAGGCTTACATTTCATTTGGCTGAGCATAGTTCAATAACTCAGCACTTAAAGGAACACTCACAGATTAGACGGATATTAGTTGAAACTACATGTATATTGCATAAACACAATAATAAGCAAAAATTAAAAATCATTCAAACCCTTTATATAAGAGAATTAAAGCCCAAAATAAATGAAGTCAACTATGAGTATAACAGCAAAGTCCTTAAATGCTTATAAAAATATATATGTATGGAAATTTTACACTTCCACATCAACAAGCAGATATAATAGAGTTCGTAATTTTTTTTTACGACAGTGAAAGCGTCATATCTTCATTTTTTATTGCTAATTTAAAAAATCTGGAAAATGTCATATAGGCTGTTGACAAGAATCAGGACCTGATAAAGTTGAAATTCGTATTCAACTCACCCAAATTACCTAGAATGAAACGTCAGATTTCATTCAATAAAGTACGTGTTCCCCAGTGCTATGTAATTTCAACGAGTATAGTTCATTATAATTAATGTCTGTCTCCAATACTGGTTTTCTTCACTTTAAAATTTAGCGCTCCACAATCTTCTTATTTTCCGCATTTGTTACCGCTCGAAGATCACCTTATCAATTCTCAATAACTATGCAATTTTCACTTGTATAGCTAAATGCAATTAATGGTGAATTTCAAGTTTGGAAAATATTAATAAATGTATAATTTTTCAACCTCTTTCCCACAGATCCAATGCCGATAGACTGTCGATATTTCCATGGCAAATGTTCACATTAGCTCGATTCTTTAGTCCAAACAGTTCAGACATTTATATCTTGGACAGGTTGTGCTATTTTCACAAAGACGAATTATCTTCATTTCCCCTTGTTCCAAATGTATGAAGATCTACATAGACAGTCACTTTTTAGAACATACTCCCGTGTGGGTGCTTCCTTGAATATTTCAAAATTGACTTTACAAGGGCCAATCGTCATCTTTGCTCTTTATCCTCATATTCTAAAGTGTTGTGACCAAGTAAATGGTTAAAGAAATAAGAAAACAAGTGTTTCAGATATATAATATATTAAACAGAAGAGTATTACACGACTAGTGAGTGTGTGTCGGATGACCCAGCGTTCAATCTATTCGACTGTTATTATTTAACAGCCCCCACACACTTGTGGCACAATCTCGTCCGGGTTCCTTTCAGCCTTTGGACAGAAAGTTTGACAGCAGCTGCGAACAGTCACAGGCCGGTAGAACAATCTACTGTTCCCTCAAGGCCTTCTCTCCTACTAATCTTATAGTAGGCGAAAGAGTCCAACATAGAAAGAGAACACTACAACATTAAGTACCCACCGATTCTTTATCTGATACACATCTTATTTGAGTAGCAAATTTCTGACTTGTGTAGCTCTCGTGCCTTGCATTGGATTAAGTTTTGTACAGAAATGTTGGCAGGATGTTTCTAATTGTTGGGGACGTGGAAAGAAGTCTGAAGTCGATTTGCTGAATTGTTTTATTTTGAACTCAATGAAACTGGAAGAAAAAAAAACAAGAAAATGTCGTCCACAAATTTCTACACTGATTTGAAATGTGTGTGTAAAAAGTTCCGTACCACAAAAACCTGTAAATCTGGAGAAACAAAATCGCAATTAAACTTATAAATGCTGCTCAGATGGTTGAATACGCGATTTTCTAATTATTCGATTACAGTCCTCAGACGAGGACAGCGACCGAATGCAAATCCTTATGGAGCCATTTTGAGCTTTCATCTACGCATGGACAATTTATGACCGGCAAATTCTCGTTCCTTTTGTCTGTGCTGGAAGCATATTGCTACATTAAGCAATATACTCTCGGTACCTTTGACTGTTTTTCGCTTGGTCAGTCTTCAGGGCAAGCTGGGGTCAAGAACAAGAGAGATAAGGCAAGGGGTTCGCCATTTAGACGTTATGTACTGTGGTCACTAAGGGCACGAATGGAGTAGAGTAACAAGAAAGTCGATAAAATTAGCCTAATGTTGCATATTTTGGGGAAAACTGTGGAAGATATTCTTTTGCAGAATTATTAAACGAGTTTGAGGGAGTAAATAATGATTGTAGTTCGATACGCTGACACAAGGGAAAGATCTTATTTATATATATATATATATATATATATATATATAATACAAATAAACATTTGCCACTTAGCTGATTAACGTTATATTTACCACGTCAACTTAGACTTTTAGTAATTGTTCAGTTAACTCGACTATATATATATATATATATATATATATATATATATATATATATATATGTTGACATCCACATACACTGTTTCGCTATTTCACAGTACATCAGCGTGGCTACAAATAGAAACCTGATTTGGTATCAGTCGGAGAATATACGCCTAAGCCATTGGGATGAAGTTGAATTTAAACGTATTTATTTTTATATAAACACGCCTGAGATTGGGAGAACTCGATTCGTTTTATTGAATAATCTTGCAATCTCCTGTTTATAAACTCACCTTTTCCTCCCTGAGAGCTCATTCGAAATAAATTTTTTTCGGAAGCAGATATATATATATATATATATATATATATATATATATATATATATATATATAGTTTTAAGGTATGTATTATTCATGGGTTAAAGTGCTCAATATATGGGATGGAGCGTATAAAAGTGTACACTGAAGTCAAAACCCAGAGGCGACAGTTTGTTTAATGCTAAAGATTACATTTAACATGAAACAGGCTGTCCCCTCATGGTGTTGACTTCAATGTACACTTATATATATATATATATATATATATATATATATATATATATATATATATATATATATATATTACAATGAATCATTCATACAAAAAGTAAATTAGTGAAGTTAATGATATAAAATGGAGAAATCCCTTCGCTAACTAAATTTTAAAAATGCATTAACCCACTAATCACTCGATGAATGTTATGATCATTGTTTTTTTAGAATTATAAACTCTATTAGGTCTTCCTTAAATATGCAAGTACTTTCGACAGGTTCCAGGGTCATCATCAAGCTTAGAAACTATTTTCTTTTTGGTAAAATTCATATAGCATCCGAGATGCAGAAGTATAATGCAAATCGCATTGTATTTTTTGAAGTGTGTTATTGATAACAGATACAAACTTGTGGAGCGTGCAGTCGCAACGCTAAGGTTGAATTTTTGAAAATTTAAGTGTGATCGTTTTTTTTGTTTTACTAATATGGCAATTTAAGAATTTTTTGTTATAGGAGTTTATCAGTCAACGTGGCATGAACTAAATTGTTCAATAAGTAGAGTAATGTCTCAGTTGTTATCCCGAAAATTTGCACGTCGGATCAGTTCTTTTAAATCAAATATGTGGTGCAGTTTAATTTATATTACAATAAATCATTCATACAAAAAGTAAATTAGTAAAGTTAATGATATAAAATGGCGAAATCCCTTCGCTAACTAAATTTTAAAAATTAATTAACCTACTAACCACTCGATGAATGATCCTTGTTTTAAAAAAATATATACTGTATAAGGTCTTCTTTATCTATGCAACTTAATTAATTAAACTTTATTTATTTCATCGTTGTGCCTCAACACAGCAACTTATAACAAATGCTCAAAATGTTCTCCGCTTGCTTCTACGTACGGATCCACCCGTCGGATCATTGACTGGCGGAGACTTTCAAATACTTCCACACGGTGTCGAAAGATACGTTGCTGAAATTTCACTGCATTATTAATGTTTGCTGCATAAATTCTTTAGGTGGTCCGACAGATAAATGTCCAAAGAAATGGGGTCAGGGGTACATGCAGTCCATGGAACCGTTTCTCCCATACCTATTCATCTTTCATGATAGATTAGCCAGTGGATCGCGGACAAAGTGACTAAAATGTACCGGTGCCCCATCATGCATGAATTACACCCACTAGCAGGACTGGAAGTGTGTTCGAAATAAAGTCCCTGTAGATGTGCTGGGAGAACATATGGACCTACCAGACAGTTACCTGTTAACCATGTTCACCGTAGTCTTTGAATATAGAATCCAGTGCAATACGTAATGTGTTCAATGGAACAACGCCGGTATCACTAGTAGAAGCTTTTCAGTAATTCTTCAGGTCTTCAATATCAGAGGTTAGCAGTGAATATTCGGAGAAAGTAGCAGCTGTTCAGTAATTTTTCATGTCTTCAATATCAGAGGTTGGCAGTGAAGATATTCGGAGAAAGTAGCAGCTGTTCTGTAATTCTTCAGGTCTTCAATATCAGAGGTTGGAAGTGAATATTCGGAGAAAAAACAAAATGGCTGCCTTTATACTTATATTTTAAGCTTTCTGATTGGCCAATCTTCTATTGGTCAACTATAAAATGAGTCAGCTCATTTTGGTTGGCTCACTAGTACATGAAGCTACCCAAAAACTCTAGCATTATCTACAATTCCAGCCCACACATTAATCGTAAACTGATGCTGGTGTTTTGCCTTCATTGCCCCATGGGGGTTCCGATCCACCCACAAATGTTGGTTGCGTAATTTTTTTTATTCCATCTCTTCCAAATGTTGCCTCATCCATAATCAAGACGGAAGCGACAAACAACGGATCTGCAGTTAGTGCAATAAACCATCGGCAAAAGTTCTCCCGTGATAAGTGATCAGAGGGCGAAAGACTTTACACACGTTGCAAATGATACGGATACAGCAGCCGCTTTTGAAGTAACTCCATGCTATACGATGAGATGTGCGACATGCTTGGGACACTTGAGGTGTGCTGGCACCTGTAGAATGTGTTCTTTGTGGTCAGGTGAACGAGCGGGACTCGATCTTCCTCAGTCTATAATTTGTGGTGCCACAGTTTCTGTCTCAGCAACACAATGATAAATAACAGCAAAGCTTGGATGACTCGGCTAACTTCGGTCTGGAAACGCAACCTGATACAGCCATGCAGCCTCGCGGCCATTACCATTAGCGCGGATGTATGTAAAAATCATATCCACCTGCTCACGATAGAAATATCCTGATATTGTTAAGCGGAACACTGCTAGTTAACCCACTACACGTTGAAGACAGATTTGTATTTACTCAACCCCTCCCCTGGCGAGGTTAGGTTGTGAAACAAGGTCGGTTCAATGTGGGGAGCCCGACGCGTACACCTGAACTGGGAACAAAAATTGTCCGATCACCCTCAACCGTCGGTTGCGCTGGCCTAGGTGCGAGCACCGATCCCTCTCTTTAGTGACATGAGAGGGCGCGGCCACGGGCAGCTGTTCCCCAGGGCTGGGCACCTCTTCTTCAGCTGCGACTCTGTCCATTGATAGGGCCGCCCCTGAGCGTACTCTGCACAAAGACAGGGACTCAAGTGAGAGATGATAAATAATGTGTTACAAAATACTCGTGAGAGAGAAAGAGAGAGAGAGTAATTTACACATGTTGAAAACAGACTAGTCACAAATGTACACGAATGACAAACACAGCGCCATCTAGCTTAAACTTTCTTTAAACATAATAACTCAAAAACGACGGATATGCGGATATATGTTTATATGGATGTTTGTCCTTGTTTTGGTGTGAGTAACCTGCCCTAAAATTTTGTAAAAAATATTTTTGTTACATCCTGCATATCTATATCTATATCTACATGTGTGTGTGTATGTGGTGGGTGCGTGTATGTACATACATATATATATATATATATATATATATATATATATATATATATATATATATATATATATATATATATCAAGTATGTGGTGCAGTTCAATTTACATTACATGAATCATTCATACAAAAAACAGATATTGGAGTTAATGATATAAATGGCGAGAATACATCTTCGCAAACAAATTTAATAAATGACATTAACCCCGGACCTGTAGATAAATGTTAGGATCCCTGTTTATAAATTTACTTCTTTCTAATCCTTTTTACAAATTATTTCTATCGCAAATACAAATGAAGTTATAATTTTTTTTAAGTGCACACGAACTTTATGAACACACACACACTATATATATATATATATATATATATATATATATATATAGAGAGAGAGAGAGAGAGAGAGAGAGAGTTAGCATACGGTGTATTTAGACAGCAAGAATTATTTCAAAATGGTTTTATTGAACAATGCCGAATATCAAAAAGGCGATCAGTCTTGAATTTTATTCTAGAATGAACAACGCCATAAAAATAAAAATCCGCCATTTGATTTTAACGAAACTTGTTTAATTCTATTCCAATTTAGGGATACCAGGTTCTTACAAAGATGTCTCCTTTGTTCGCCATTTTGACTCTATGTAGCAAGAAGCAACGAGTTTTAGTACTTTATAGATGAATGCCACACTAATTTGACATCAAGTTTTGACTAGTTCTGAAACAGTTTCCAATAACTTCTATTTTAGGATCAGTAACGCCGATGTTTTCTTGGCTTATCCACGCTTAGAAAAACTAAATGGTATATTGATTATTTATATGGAAAAAAATTACACGCAAAATCCTACAATAAGGATTTTCAAACGATTGACGATCTATACAGCTGAAGAATCGTATGAGGAGATGTGACTTCAAGAAACCATTCAAGCAAAACGCGGCGGAAGGATACTTATCATGACAGAATAATACGCCCGGAATGTAAACAGATGACGATGAAGCAGACAATGTAGTAGAGAAAAAAAAACAGAGAGCAAAACATAGCCGATTATTGCAAACAAGGTAGAGAATGGCTTCATGTAGGTGAATTATGAAGAGAATGGTAGACGGGACACGGATAGATATATGGAAAAAGTGTACGTTAAATACAGAAATGTATAGATAACTAAGTAGCTAGCTAGCTATAGATAGATAGATAGATAGATAGATAGATAGATAGATAGATAGATAATGAAAAGTCATAGATGGATTGATAGACAGACATACAGACAGAAAAATATATTGAGATGGATAATGAAAAGTCATAGATAGATAGATAGATAGATAGATAGATAGATAGATAGATAGATGGATAGATAGATGATGAAAAGGCTTAGATAGATAGATAGATAGATAGATAGATAGATATATAGATAGATAGATAGATAGATAGTGAAAAGGCTTAGATAGATAGATAGATAGATAGATAGATAGATAGATAGATAGATAGATAGATAGATAGATAGATAGATAGTGAAAAAGCTTAGATAGATAGATAGATAGATAGATAGATAGATAGATAGATAGATAGATAGATAGATAATGAAAAGTCATAGATGGATTGATAGACACATACAGACAGAAAGAAAAAATATATTGAGATAGATAATGAAAAGTCATAGATAGATAGATAGATAGATAGATAGATAGATAGATAGATAGATAGATAGATAGATAGATAGATGAAAAACTACAAAAGCAGGCAAAACATCGAGATAGTAAGATTTTGATAATCAGAAGCTGAGAAATGAAATGATGAAAGGAGAGGGTTTGATGGAGTGTGACATATGTGGGTCTAGGAAAGAAAGAAAATGTTGTTGTTTTGGAAAGCAGCTTTGAAGCCGTGGAAACAGGTGCATCGAAATGGCCTGTCAAAACGAACTAACATCAAAGAATGTTTGGTAAGGATTGTTTCCATTGAAAGTCTTTCTACTTTTGTAAAACACAATAGAAAAGCATGGACTGATTTTAATGTGACGATACATTTCGAGTATATCAGCCTTTCTGTTTTTCTTTTAAACACTTCTACTTCTTCCCTCTGCTTCTTCTTCTCATTCTCCTCCTCCTCCTTCATCTTCTGCATCTCCTCCTTTTTCTGCTCCCTCTTCTTCTCCTCCTCCCCTCCTCCTACTCTCCCCCTCCTTCTTGTTCTTCTTGTTCTTGTTCTACTTCTTCTCCCCACTCCTCCTTCTTGTTCTTCTTTGATTTCCTCCTTCTTCGCCTCCTCCACCTTCTTGTTGTTCATTTGTTGTTCTTCTTCTCCTCCTCCTTCTCCCCCTCCTCCTTCTCCTCCTCCTTCTCCTCCTCCTCCTTATTCTTCTTCGCTTCCTCCTCCTCCGCTCCTCCCCTTCTTCTTCTTATCCTCCTCCTCCTTCTTCTTCATCACCTGCTTCTTCTTCTTCTTCTTCTTCTTCTTCTTCTTCTTCTTCTTCTTCTTCTTCTTCTTCTTATAAATCTTGCTCTCAGGCACATTCTACTCTCTGTCTGCCACTCTTTCTTTATGCCCCGTTCCCATCAATCTTTACATTTGTTCTGTCTGGCTTTGAAATTTTCTTTTCTGTTCCTCCGTCTCTCACTTTCACATCTCCAGGCTTTTAAACAAGATTTGTGTTGGCATTTCAAACTATTTCGATATTTTCACAAATATCTCCGTTCCTATTTTTCTCAGACTGTTATCTGTTTATTCAGTCCGTATATATGTTTATTCGGTCCGTATATATGTTTATTCAGTCCGTATATATGTTTATTCAGTCCGTATGTTCAAAGATATCAATGATTATATTGATCTAATTGTGTGTTTCTTGGTTTGTTTTTGCTTTCAGATCTAATTCAATCTAAGTCACATTTCTATCTATTCACATATATCTCAGTCATCCATCGTCAGTTCGTATCTATGTTGGTAGATATCAAATACTATCGATACTTATTCATTATCTAGCTAGCTATCTATCTAGCTATCTAGCTATCTACTTCAGTCTCTTAATATCTATCTATCTATCTATCTATCTATCTATCTATCTATCTATACATCATATTTTTAAAAATATTATAATATAAGCTCTACTTCTGTAGGGAGCACTGTGCTTTTAAAAATAAAAACAAAAATATTAAAGAACTCCAGATTATTTACCTAACGTGTTCTTTCCTATTTTTCTACATACCTGCACACACACACACACACACACACACACACACACACACACACACACACACACACACACACACACATATATATATATATATATATATATATATATATATATATATATATATATATATATATATATGATGACAAATATGGAAAAGACAAAACAAAATCCGAATATGCAAGTTTACTGATTTAATGTTGTTTTACTGTCGACGTCAGACGTTTCGGTCTAGTAGACCATCTTCAGACCGAAACGTCTGACGTCGACAGTAAAACAACATTAAAACAGTAAACTTGCATTTTCGGATTTCGTTTTGTCATTACCAAATTTTTCATCATACCGTTGGATGTACATCCACATATTTGCTTATACTTCAGTCTCTTCATATCTATCTATCTATCTATCTACTTCAGTCTCTTCATATCTATCTATCTATCAATCTATCTATCTATCGATATATCTCTCTCTATATATATATATATAAATATATATATATACACACACACATATATATACATATATATATATATACATTTATATATTCGTCTTTATTTATTTAATTTTACCTATTTATTTATATACATTTTTTATTTGTTCTTTTTTAATTTATTTGTATCTATTTATTTTATACTATTAACATTATTCGGACTATTGTCCTCATCTTTGTCGCCATATTTATCACAACGCTTCGGCCGTTGTATGCTCCGGCTTTCTTCAGGTGGTTGGAATGTCGAACTGAACTCTTTATTTCGCTCACTGGGGTAGACTGTACTCTAGTTCCACGTGCCATGTCTAATGGATGTCAGTTATCAGTTATCTCCTGTTAATTCCCCTCTCCAACTTCTCCACCGCCTTAACCAGTTATTGAACTCACGCTCTTTGAGCACAGTGGATAAAGGCGCTAGTTAGATCCAGTGACAGGGCCCAAAGAGCGTAACATAGCAGTACCGTCTGAGAGAAACGTCTCCGTGAAAATTATAGGAAAATTGTCTTGGAGATCGAGATTAACAGGATGTGAGGAATGGTGACTGAAACTGAACCAATAGTAATCGGAGCTATGGGTCTCGTGAGAAAAGGAATGGACAATTTTAGTAACAGCGTTCCAGGTAACATCAACATAAAAGTTGCCCAGAAGATCGCCCTATTAGGAACATCCCATATACTAAGAAAAGTGCTATCAATTAACTGACAATTCTCTAGGGACCATAGTTTAGACCCGTCTCCACAGGATACAAAGCAGGACACACAAATTACAATGTAAAGCGACGCTTAAGAAAGCATTCTCGTCATATGAATTCAACTCTCTAGCTTGAGGGTGAATTATTGCTGACGTATGCCAAATTAAATTGTTAGATATCGAAGTGCTATACTGCCGTTAGCGTTACAATTCGTCTGTGATACGACGTTGATAACGACACTTCACGTCTCGAGTCCCGTAAGGGGCACCACATGTACTGCAGTCATAGCGACAGTACACCTCTATGGGAATTATCGAGAAATTGTCCAAATACAAGGACCTGGAGATCGAGATTAACATGGTGTGGGTAATGAAGACTGAGAGTGTACCAATAGTAAACAGAGCTCTGAGCATTGTGTGAAAAGAAATGTGCCGCAGGTAGCATCAACATACAAGTTGCCCAGAAGATCGCCCAGCTAGGAACAGTGCTATCAATTAAATAACAATTCTACTATAGGGCCTAAGGACTATAGTTTGGACACATCGCTACAGGATACAAAGCAGGAAACATAACATACACAAACGAAAATAATAACTTTACAATACACACAGACAGAATAATCAAAGCTAAATGCCCAGGTATCAGGATCAGAGACCATAAAAAGAAAATGTCTTTTCTTATTAACATTGCAGTCCCTGCAGACTGTAATGTATCTTTGAGGATCTTCAAAAAACTATCGAAATACAAGTATCTTGAAATCGAAATCACAAATATGTGGAACATGAGGACATCAAAAATTCCAGTTGTAGTTTGAGCCCTCGGTTTGGAAAAAGTTCCGATATACTAATTGAAGGGATTCATTGTAGCCCAAGAAGTAGTAGCCTCTTAGATAGAAATATTAGCCTTATGGAAATACAAAAGATTGTACTTACACATCTACAGCCGAAACCTTTATCTGTGTCAAATGTCTAATCTTAGCGTTTCTTTTGTTTTCTTTTTCCTTAAAAATGCTCAGTGAAAAATATCATAGTGTTATTTCTGATTTTAAGTCTCTGGTTGGTACCCGGAAAGAAATGATTATACCCCAGAAATCAAAGAAAATAAGATAACAATGATAATAAAAAAAAATGTTAAGATAAGCCTCTTCATGTTATATACTCTGCCCCTACCAAACAAGCTGATGTCGACAAACCGCGTACCCATCCGTGGTTATGTAGTACAGGGTTAAAAGCTGAAACCGAAGGTTTTATTGTTGCTGCACAGACTAATGCTTGCTAACTAGAAATTATCAAGCACACATACTGAAAAATTGTGTTGACCACGAATGCAGATTCTGTGGTAAATATCCAGAAACATTTGACCATACTGTGTCAAATTGCACTAACTAAATATAAAACTCGGTATGAAAGAATGGGCCAATATCTGCCTTAAAATATAGGTCACTTTTTTCCCGAAGGAAAACAGAAAGAAACTATGAACTTCACCCAGACCCGGTTACAGAGATAGGACCTCTAACAATTTTGTTTTACAGAATGAGCTTTCTTATTGACATGGCACTCCCTGCAGATGGTAATGCATTTTTGAATGATTTAAAAAAAAAAAACTATCAAAATAGAAGTTGAAATCTTGAAGTGGAAATATAAAGATGTGGCAGATGAGGATATCAATAATTCCAGTTGTAATTGGAACACTCGGATTGATTGGAAAATGTTCCGATAAACTAATTGAAGGCGTCGCTGGCAGGCGACAAAGAAATACAAAAAAGAATGTACTCAAAAATACAGCTCGCACATTACGAAGAGCTTTATCTATGTAAAATATATGTAATCTTATATTATTTTTAATCACTAGGTAACTTTTATTGTTTTAAAAAGCTATTTTCAGAATTTTAATAAAAATATAAAATAAGAAATTGTATTTAGGCATTTCTCGCGTCGCAGTTAATGAGAACTACCTTATTATCTTTTTTTTTTCTTTCAATGGAGACATAGGTTAGCTATTTAGTATAATTTGTATTTAAAGTGAAACATTCCTGCTTCTTCAGTATTTCTCTCGATGAGGGTTATAAGCGACTTTTGTTTCATTTTGCTCGTGAGAAGGACGGGGAACAAGCTCAGGGTATCAGAAGTCGATTGATATTTGAATATTTGAAGACTATAGTCATCGAGGAAGAGGGAAGGCAATTCCACAGACAGGAAGTGCGGGAGAAGAAGCTGTTTGAGTAGAAGAGACGGCTACATTTAACCGTTTCGACAGTGATAGGGTGGGACCGAGATGCCAGCCTGGTAGCTCGCTTAAATTCATGCAGTCTGGGAAACAGCGAAAGATATCGTGAAGACATTTCTGACTTTTGGTCTCTGGTTGTGAGCAGGAAAGGAAACCCAAGGAAATAATAATAATAATAATAATAATAATAATAATAATAATAATAATAATAAGAGTGGGCCAATATCTGCACTGGAAAATTTGCAACTCCTACGGGAAGGAAACTGAAAGAAACCTTCACTTACCCTAGGTCATGACCCGTCATGAGATGATTGATAAACGAAGTTCAGAAATTTTTTTTTTAATAATAATAATAATAATAATGATGATGATGATAATAATAATAATATTATTATTAATAATAATAATAATAATAATAATAATAATAATAATAATAATAATAATAATAATAATGCATGACAGAGTGGGCCAATATCTGCACTGGAAAATTTGCAACTCCTATGGGAAGGAAACTGAAAGAAACTGGTACGAACACCACCCTGACCCGGTTACGGAGATAGGACCTGTTACAATTCTATGGGACTACACAATACACACTGACAGAACAATGAAAGCCAACCGCCCAGACATTGTTATTAAAGACCACAAACAAAATAAGTGCCTCCTTATTGATATGGCAGTCCCTGCAGACTGCAATGTATCTTTGAAGATATTCGAAAAACTGTCAAAATACAAGGACCTTTAAATAGAAATCTCAAAAATGTGGCACATGGGAACATCAACAATCCCTGTTGTAGTTGGAGCCCTTGGACTGGTTGGAAAAGATTCCAGTAGGCTGATTGAAGGGATCCCTGGAAGTCCATGCCTCAAAGCGATACAAAAAAGTGTTCTGACAAGTACAGCCCACACTTTACGAAGGGCTTTATCTTTGTAATTATTATTATTATCATTATTATTTTTTTTCAGTGGAAAGTGTCATGATGCCATTTCTAACCTTAGGTCCCTGGGCGGGAACCGGAAAGAAATGTGTAAACGCCAGATATCAAAGGAAATAAAAATAATAATAATAATAATAATAATAATAGTAATAGTAATAATAATAATAATAACGGTCGTAGAATGCAAAAGCCAGATTGTTGCGATGAAATAAGCAGCGAAATGTTAATGATTTACGTTTCTCAATGAAAACTGAGCAGAAATCTTGGCTTGGAATTCAGCGACCAATTTATATTGTTTTTTTTTTTTGTCTGCAATCATCGTAGAAGCTACATACTTTACTCTAATTTTAAAAGCGTTTAAAGAGAATTTTCTTAATGCACATGGCCATAAAGCTGCTATTTGTGCAGCTAAATAGGAACTCTCGGTTTGATTAGAATTCCAGACGCGTTTCGCCTCCTTTTCTAACCAAGAGTACAGAGAATGTTAGAAATACACTGACATAGTAATATTTAGTTTATTGCGATTCAAGACGAAATGAGAAACAGAGGTGGTTAAAAATAATGGCGCTACATAATCTTTCGAGCGAAAAGAGCCAACATTTTTTTTTTAAATTAGCATACGAAAATCGGATCTTTAAGCGGATATTAACAGGATGTGCAGGTAATAATATGATTAGCGGCCAGTCTAGTTCGAATTCTGTTCAAGTTCGTTGAATTTACGTTCACACAAATACCCTTGGGAAATCGTATAAATCCATTTTTTCTATGAGTTAAATTCTAAGCATGGACGAATGGTAGACTTATAGATATGTCAGATAGATTCATGAGAGAAAATTTGTCTAGCATGACGCTGTAAGCTAACTTTCTTAGCATCTGACTTAGCAATGGATTGAAGAAAACGTTAGCCCGGGAAGGCGAAACGAGTCACTTTAATTATATGGAAATTAAATATTAGGCTTTGTTTTGGACTTGTGGGATTTTGTTTTCGTCATTTTGAAGAAAAAATAACTCCAACAGTAAATGTTATTGTTTTATAAATGTATTTTCCGAATTTTAATAAAGCCGTAAAATATGAAACAGAATTTATACTTTTGCTCTCGAGAACTGACAACAAAAATGTTAAAAGTCTATTTATTTATTCATTCAATTGTTTATTTACAGGATTATTACTTTATAATCTGTAGTTAACCATAAATTACATTTTTGGCTTTGTTTTGGATTTGTGGGGGTTTGTTCTTGTCGTTTTGAAGAAAAAATTTCTACGGTAACCTTTTTTGTTTTAAAAAGCTATTTTCAGAATTTTAATAAAAATATAAAATAAGAAATTGTATTTAGGCATTTCTCGCGTCGCAGTTAATGAGAACTACCTTATGATTTTTTTTTTCTTTCAATGGAGACATAGGTTAGCTATTTAGTATAATTTGTATTTAAAGTGAAGCATTCCTGCTTCTTCAGTATTTCTCTCGATGAGGGTTATAAGTGACTTTTGTTTCATTTTGCTCGCTTCCACTATGGTTCTTCTCCATGACAGCGCCACTCCGTCTACAGCAAGAATAAGACAGGAAAAATATTGCAGACCTGCGTCATCATTGGAACGGATGCAAAATCCTAACTGTTATACGAGGGTGAATCATAAGTAATTTCCGTTTTTTAGAACCAGTTGTGATAATGAATGTAACACCTTAATTAACTCATCAGACGTTAAGTATAAATTTGGGGTACAATAACATACCCTAGAATTTCAACAGCAGTATACAGTGGAGTAAATGAAAGATGTTCTTCTTCTATATATCAATAAGAAAAACATTATTTATTCTGAAGTAGTCCTTTCGAAAGACGAAACGCGTCACCTACGATATATATTTTTTCTTCTTTGTCATCGAACTGCCAACCAGAATTGTATGGCAAACAGTTTCCGGTGTTTGACTAGTAACAATCTTCTTCTATATTACGTGTTCTGTCAGAATGTTGGCGATCATGGCTCTCAACACTTTCCCTGTCCTTTGTAGCTCTTAGTAAATTTTGTATTTTTGCTATCCCTCCTACTGACCCTGATCTGCCTTCCATTCACTCAAGTTCGCTAGGCAGTTCATGTCTTTCTTTCCTTTGTCTCGCTTACCTTAAATCTGCTGCGTGAGTATCAAGCAAGGCGAGAGTGCCACCAGCACGCAAATGGTTACAGAGGATTGAGAACAAGAGTAAAGGGACATGTTTCAGGAAAGGTTACAGAGAAGGACAGGGAACAAGTTCAGGGTACCAGATGTCGATTGACATTACACTTGAATATTTGAAAATTATAAACATCGGAGAAGCAACTATGGGAAAGGGAGTTCCAAAGACAGGAAGTGCGGGAGAAGAAGCTGTTTGAGTAGAAGAGACGGTTACATTTAACCGTTTCGACAGTGAAAGGGTGGGACCGAGATGCCAGCCTCGTAGCTCGCTTAAATTCATGCAGTCTGGGAACCAGCGAAAGTAGCTTGTCGGAACAGTTGCCGTGAAAATACTTGTAGAAGAGACAGGGAATTTCAGTTAATTCAAGTCTCTTCGGAGTATAAGATTAAGCATGAGTTTTGAGAAATATTTTTAAGGTGCGGCCTGTATAGTAGGAAAAATATAGCATATACTTACAAATATTTTGAGAAATGATTTCAATTTAAATTTGTAAACTTTTCTTTAGTACGTCTGGGAAAGACTAGTTTTTGTGAATGCATTGCACTTTGTATCGTGCAATGCCTTTAACGGGGGACGGAAAATGTGACACCGAAAACCGAAGTGCATTGGAATAGCAAAAGGTGCTTTCCAAAAGGTACTTTTTTAGAATAATTCCATTCCAAGCAAGGCGAAATGCCACTAGTACTCAGGGAATTACAAAGAGTGAAAGTGAGAAAAAAATACTGAGTATTGGAAGGATTAAGGAAAGGACAAAAGATGAACGGGATTCAAGAAGATAGAAAATGTCGATTGCCGTTGCGTGTAAATATTTGAAGAATGTAGTTATCAGGGAAGCAAATAAACGAAAGGGAGTTCCACAGACAGGAAGTGCGAGAAAAGAAACTGTTGGGGTATAGAAATGGCAATTACATTTAACTATTTCGACAGTAAACGGTTCGGACCTAGATGCCAATCTAGTATCACGCTTAAATTCATGCAATCGTGGCACGAGGGAAAAAAAGCTAGTCAGAGCAGTTACCTGGAAATTATTTGTAGAAAAGACAGAGGGAAGCCGCATCACATCAGTGAGAAAGTGACTGAAGTCGAGATGCCAAGTCAGGATGATCGATTACATTGTAGATCCTTCTTTGGATTTTGTCAAGAACCTCGACATCATCACTTGGGGCGCACCCACCTTCACAACCACAATAGACTGATCCTATTATTATAAATAGAACAGTAGTTCTAGAGACTGTGAGTAGTGTAGCAGTGTAGTGCAGCGCAGAGTGAGACTTCTGTAGTGATCAGTTACACTTCCGTTTCTCGGCCGGAAGATACCGTTGAACTTTATTACTATTACTTATTGTTACTACTAACCTACGTTCGTTCTACTACTAATCTCTCTGATGTAAATACCTCTCTGAATATACCAGTATTTTTCCCTACGACTGTGTTTGTTCGTTATTACCATATACTCACGTGGAAACACTCCACATCTCAACACTATCACTATTCAATGCAAGGGCGAATGGTAGATTTGTAATTGTGCAAGATGGACAGTGACGAGAAAAAATTTCTGGCACGACACTGTGACTTAACTTTCGTTGCAGTAGATGCAGCAATAGATTCGATGTAGTTGCTCCACTTCAAGTCAGTTGAAAACGTGAGCCCAAGAAGGGACAGTGCGTTGCTCTTCGTGAGTCTAGCGTCAGCCAAGCTGACGGCAGGCAGAAAAGTTCCTCTATAGAAAAACCTAAATAAAGTATTAAGAAATAGGACATTTTCGTTAGCGACAAAGAAAAGTGTGCTGAAATTCTATGTAATATCAATCCTTCTATAAGACAGTGAATGCTAGACAATTAGCTCAGAGGTTAAGAGAAGATTTGAGTCAACAGAGATGTGGTTCAATGAGAAGGGTGCTGAGAATACAATAGATGGAGCACGAGGAAGTTTTGAGGAAAAGGACATATGCATATAAACAGAAATGAAATGTCTGGGACACAGAAGGCGTAAAAAGAAGGCTGGGAAAATTTGATACTCACAGGACATAATGAAGGTAACAGGGAAGAAGGAAAGCATTGAATGACCTACCAAACGTGAAGGTTTAAATAGAGTGGCACAACAATAAAGGGACGATAGTAAAAAGACAAGCACTGAAAAGAGCTAAGAAAGTTAGGAAGTTGTGGAGAGCCATGACCATCCACGTCCTGAAGGGACATGGGACGTAAAGGAAATAGAAGACTGTGCAAGCAATAACACAATTTACAAAGAGGATATTGGAGCGTCGTAACGATGATTTTTCTCAAAAGTGGTAAATAATCATTAGCAATCGCGAAGTTGAAGAAGAAGAAGAGGGAAAGGAGAGGAAGAAGTAGAGAAGAAGAAGAAGAAGAAGAAGAAGAAGAAGAAGAAGAAGAAGAAGAAGAAGAAGAGGAAAAAGCAGAAGAAGAAGAAGAAGAAGAAGAAGAGGAACAAGAAGAGGGGGAAGAAGAAGAAGAGGAATAAGAAGAAGAGAAAGAAACAGGAAGAGGAAGAACAAGAGAAGGAAGAAGATGAACAAGAAGAAGAGGAAGAAGTGGCGGAACAAGACGAGGAAGAAGAAGGGGAAAGGGAGAAGAAGAAGAAGAAGAAGAAGAAGAAGAAGAAGAAGAAGAAGAAGAAGAAGAAGAAGAAGAAGAAGAAGAAGAAGAAGAGGGAGAGGAAGAAGAAGAATAGGAAAAAGAACAAGAACAAGAAGAGGTGGAGAAGAACAAGAAGAAGAGGATCAATAAGAGGAAGAGGAAGAAAAGAGCAAGAAGAAGTGGAAGAAGAGGAACAAGAAGAGGATGAAGAATAAGAGGAAGAAGGCGCGCAACAAAATGAGGATGTAGAATAAGAAGAGGGGAAAGAGGTGAAGGAACAAGAAATGGAAGAAGAATAAGAAGAAAAAAAAGAGTAATAGTAACAATAAGAAGAAACATCTACTAACTTCTATCGCCGATGCAATATTCAAAAGCATTTGAATATGAATTTAGAAAATTCTGTTTAGCATATCTGTAAAAAGCCAGGTTTTGGGAGATGTTTTTATGGGACCGTATGTTGTCGATGCAACATTCAAAATAAAATTTGAGTGATTTCTTTCTGGTTTTTATAACTCTACAGTCTTGACCTGAAAATGATGGCGAAAAAAAAATACCTGGCGTCTATAATAAGTGCTTTCAAAGTAACAGCGTGTATAGCGAGTGCATTAATGTATAAAGTAGAAATAAACTTGCAAAAAAGTTGAAGTATAATGCAAGTTGATAAAACAGGTTGAGACAGAGTTTAAGTGTTGACTATTTTTGGTACCACTCGCGAAAGACTGGCTGTTTGCATCCTCGGGTAAGGAATGTTGATTTGGCGTACTGTAGCGCAATGGTTTTCATGCTCAACAACAGCGTGGTGCGTTCAAATCTTAAAGAAAGGCCTAAATGAACAAAATAAACTTTTTAAATAATTAAACCCGAAAGCGCATTGGGATATAGAAAGATACATTCTTAAAGCCCAGCAAAATAATAAGAAAAACATTTTCGTTCGACACAAGAAAAGAGTATTGAACTTTTATGTAGTACCAGTCTACGGCAGTGAATGGTGGACAATCTCCTCGCAGATCAGAGGCCTTGCTGCTGGATGTAGTTTATCGTCTTACCCTTGTAGTTTACAAGCTTGTGTAAATGGATGCTGATGGTTTTGGTTTGGTTTGGTTTGGTTTGTTTTACGGCATATCAACGTCAATGGGTTATTTAATGCCGACAAAATCTATGTCTGGGAATATTTTTCCTTGAAGAAATCTCTAGCTAGTAATATTTTTTTCCCAAGAATGTATAGCTGTTTGTATTGATGGTATTTTTAAAGTATTGCTGGTAATAATATTTCCTTCAAAAATTATTGCTGGTAATAATTAAACCTATTTTAATGATGTCTTCCATGTTCGTTTGGAATAAACACTTGGGACGTGGAAGAGATGTCTATTTGAACTCAAGATTCTACACCTGCAACTATCAGAAAGGTGTGGATAGCTAACAAGACGTCAAGGCTCACCACCTCTCCGGAGGCTTTCCAACCACTTGAAACAACAGAAATGTGGGTCTACAGAAGGATGCTGAGAATGCCATTGACCGAACGCGTGAGCAACAACGAAGTTTTAGAGAAAATGGGGACAAAAAAGAAACATCTATCTAACACCAGGAAGAGACAGTTGATATTTCTAGGGCGCACAATGAGGAAAGTAGGCTAGGAAAATTTGACACACCAAGGACAGACAGAAGGCCAGTGGGTTAAATGAAAACAAGCCATAACCTTCCCAAAAAGCTTGTGTAAATGGATGGCGGAATAACGTTTTCATGAGAGATTACATCAAGGCAAATTTTATTAAAAGCTACAAAGGACAAGAAATTGTGGAGAGCCTTAATCGCCAATGGGCTGAAGAGACACAGCACATAGAAGAGGAGGAAAGAATTACAACTGTCCTCTCTTGTAGATTTGGCACAACACATTTTTCGGATCCGTCCCCATCTCATTTTTTAGCACACCGCCCGTCCAAACTGTGGACCGACTGGGCGCCTTATCGTACACAAATATCAGACTAGTAGTCTATTAATAAACAGAGTTTGATCTTTAATGTACGCTTTACTACCTGACAAGACTTGAAACCCATTAAGATTATAGGAACATAATATGTACTACAGCCGTAATAATAGTGGGGGTATCTTGGGCAAAAGAACCAAGCAGGTCCCCAGCCATCTTCTCGCTTGTTTTGAATTCAGAGTTTTCCTTCTCCCAGACACCCTTACACCCATGATTAGAGAATCCACTCTACACCTTGCATTCTGATGGTTTTTACCTACTGGTTTTGGTTTGGTTTGGTTTGGTTTGGTTTACGGCATATCAACCTCAATGGGTTATTTAATGCCGACAAAATCTTTATTGCTGGTAATATGTTTTTCTTCAAAAATCTATGTCTGGTAATATTTTTCCTTGAAGAAATCTCTAGCTAGTAATATTTTTTCCAAGAATGTATAGCTGTTTGTATTGATGGTATTTTAAAAGTATTGCTGATAATAATTTTTTCCTTCAAAAATTATTGCTAGTAATAATTAAACCTATTTTTACACATGTTTGGGTGTTAACTATCTGCCCATAGCTGGGACCCTAACAACCACCCCGGGTCAGGGTGGACCTGGGAACACCAGCAATTAAGAGGTGGTTCAATACTCCCCAAAACCTCCTTGCTGCTGGATCTAGTTTATCGTCTTACCCAAGACGGTATTAGTTTTGGGGTGTTCACTTGGAATAGATAGGATACCCTGGTCCGCCTAAACATGTCACTGACCGGCAACCACTGCTTCGAGAACATTTTCCCCCATTCACGGACCCCATGTACACCACCAAGAACATTTTACGCGAGCAATGTATTTCGCCGTGTCATCGAGTTGAAATTGCCTGGAATTCTTTTAAGGAGCATTCTAGAGACTTCTGCCGAATAATGTCTTCCATTTTCGTTTGGGATAAGCACACGGGACGTGGAAGAGATGTCTATTTGAACTCAAGATTCTACACCTGCAACTATCAGAAAGGTGTGGATAGCTAACAAGACGTCAAGGCTCACCATCTCTCCAGAGGCTTTCCAACCACTTTTGGAATCGATACTCCATCGAGTTTCTGAACTTTATCTAGCGAAAGGGAATCTACATGATAAAAAGTTCTCACATGATGTTTTGTACGCCCAATGTACGTCTCTTTAATTGTTCTTTATGTGCTGTGATAACGCAGTTCATGGCTCTAAACAACTTCCTGTCCTTTGTACCTCTTAAGAAATTTTGTCTTTCTGTTATCTCTACTAAACCCTATTCCTCCATCCATTTACCCAAGCTAAGTACGTTATGCGTTGTTTTCCTCTCTGTATCTTGCTTTCAATCTGTTCTGTGAGTATCAGATTTTCCAAGCCTTCTTTCCTCATTATGCATCCGAGAAATTTCAACTGTCTCTGTCTCATGTTAAACATAGCTTTCCTTTTTGTTTCCATTTTTATCTAAAACTTTGTCGTAGCTCACATTATCGGTCCATGGAATTCTCAGCATCCTTCTGTAGAATGGCATTTCTGTTGCTTCAAGACTCTTCTTCATCGTTGAAGAGATTATCCAGCATACACTGCCATACAGATATCACTCAACAATTTCGTAGTTTTTCTTTGTTTGTAGCGAAGTTTATCTATTTCTTAATACTCTGCTTAGCTTTTAGAAGGCATGTTTTGCTATCCCAATGCGCCTTCGTATTTCAGTATTTCGCTTTTCTGTTAAAACGCTCACAAGATCTGCATTTGTTCGATTTTGGTATCTCCGATCTGCAATTCGTACTTTGAACTCATATTTTTCCTAATAAGCATGCATTCAGACTTCTATCAGTTGATGTTTAATCCTTTCTTCTTGCTTTCTTTCACTATCGTCTGTTAAAGATTTTGTAGTTTTCCTTCAATGTTTGCTATAAACACTGCACCCTCCGCATATCTTATGTTGTTAAGATTGTGGTCGCCAATAATGAATCCTGGTAGTACCTCTAATTCTCTGAGAATTGCCACGCTGTACAGGTTTAATAAGTCCCGGGAGATGACACACTGTAGATGACTCACTCCTTTCTGTGGAACACTTTTTTACCGTTCAAAAGAAATAAAATCAGACTAGATGATTGTTATGGTCCAGTTCAGGACCAAGGAAGAACAACACGAACACAAGAGTAGAAATAACGAAGATATATTACACGGAATAATAATACAAGATGTGGAAGGTGTTAGTATGACTGTCAGTCTGGTTTGGAGTGAACTACTATCGGCTCGGCTCGATTCGTCCCTCTCTCTTCAGAGGCGTAGTATACATAGTGTTAGGAAGAGTTCATTCTGTAGTTATAGGTAAGGACCCATAACAATGATTTATTAGTGTCCAGCATTCAAGTGAACAGATAAACGTAATCTTAAAGAAGATTAAACTAAATATCATTGTACACAACAAGAAGAAAAAAAATGAATAAATTAGACGTTCATGTATACAAATGCGTGTTAATGTGACACGAATTTCAGAAAATGATTTCTCAGGAAGGAAACAAAAAAGACAGAGGCAATAGGATCAGAAAGGGATGAAGGAATGATTTTAGACTTGCACTTCATTAAGTCATCAAACGTTTCAGTCGCCGAAGATATTAACGTAACGTCTATGAAAGGAGGGCCGGTGAAACTAGTAATAAACTAATAGTAGTCAAAATGCTTCATCGAAAAGGCAACAATAATAACATGGAATAAAACTAGTAATAAAATAATAATAGTGAACATTCTTCATTTAAAAAGCAAAAAAGATGGAGTAAAACTAGTAATAAAATAATAATAGTGAAAAGGTTTCTTTTCAAAAGCAACAATAATAAGATGAAGTAAAACTAGTAATAAACTAATAATAGTAAAAATGCTTCATCTCAAAAGCAACAATAATAAAATGGACTAAAACTAGTAATAAAATAATAATAGTGAAATGGCTTCATCTCAAAAGCAACAATAATAAAATGGAATAAAACTAGTAATAAAATAATAATAGTGAAATGGCTTCATCTAAAAAGCAACAATAATTAGATGGAATAAAACTAGTAATAAACTAATAGTGAAAATGCTTTATCTCAAAAGCAACAATAATAAGATGGAATAAAACTAGTGATAAAATAATAATAGTGAAAAGCCTTCATCTCAAAAGCAACAATGATAAGATGGAGTAAAACTAGTAACATAATAATAATAGTGAAAAGGTTTCTTCTACAAAGCAACAATAATAAGATGGAATAAAATTAGTAATGAAATAATAATAGTGAAAATGCTTCATCTAAAAGCAACAATAATAAGACGGAGTAAAACTGGTAATAAAATAAGGTTCTTTGCCACCTTGTCTCGTGTAGCCTCTTCATATTCGTTATTTGTAATGTTCGTTATCTTTATTTGCAAGATATGTGCAAATCCTAATCCTAGCTTCGTTATAATAACTAGTCTTCCATTATTTTTGTCTACCGTGTTTATACCTATTCAATCTTAAATTGCCGTGTAAGAGACAATCGCAGAATGATTGGCTTATAGATAACGAACTAGTACCTAATCTTTATGGAGGAATATAGTTTATCTAAAAAGCAATAATCATAATATTGAGTAAAACAATTGATAAAATGAAACGTTTCGTCTAAAATTTGAAATAAATAAATTGGCCGTCAAACTGATTGTCAATGTAATAAATTGCGTGTTATTTTTTTATAACGAGATACTGACATATAGGTTTGTAAGCCAGATTAGATCGTGCAAACAAAAATGAAATCATATCAAACTTTCTAGTGTCTGCATCAAGTATTTCTCTGAAAGTAAATTATCTGCTGCAATTCGGTAATTTCCTTTTGCCTTCAAATTTTGCGCACGCAATTGTTCCCGTCGTTGAAGAAATTAAGCTGAAACAAAATAATTATATTTTCCACGCAACGAATCATGTTTGCTTCCTAACAAAATGCTATCTACCGCCGTTATTTATTTAATTGTTTATTGTTTTCTTCCTCTAGATGCAAAAGCAGAATAGTTGTACTGTCCGCCGCCGTTCGCTTTTCGTCCAAGACGTTAGAACATTATTGTTTTTCTCACCTAACCGTACCAAAGCACGCCTCGCTACCGGCCAGTGGATGTTAACAAAGAAGAAATCCGACTCCAAATAACATGTCAATTAACTTCCTGTGTGCATTTTGGTTGCTTTAGATAACTAATCAACCGGGGAAAAAAAATAAAATCAATTAACATTAGATTATGATAAGTTAAAAATCAAACCATGGTTTATTCGTAGTACTTTTCGAAATTGCCGTTTCAACAACGTCTGGTTGTAAAATGTGTTAAGAAGTTAGACTGGTAAAATCTTCCTAGTGTTGTGGGTATCTTCTTGTTCTTGTTCTTCTTTTTCATCTTCTTCTTTTATGGTTCGAGTCATTCCAGGACGTAGGCGATCACTGTCTTCTACATGTTCATGTCAATTGTAGCTCTCAAAAAGTTTTGTATTTCTGCTGTTTCTCCTAAACCCTCTTCTACCATCCATTTACATAAGCTGATCAAGCATGTTAAGCGCTACTTTTCTCTGTCCATCTTTGCTCTCAATCTGACCTGTGAGTATCAAACTTTTCAAGAACTCCTTCCTCATTACGTGCCCCTTAAAATTTCAACTGTCTCTTCCTGATTTTAAGTATAAATTTCCTTTTTGTTTCCATTCTTCCCATATCCTCATCGTTGCTCACGTGTTCGGTCTATGCTATCCTCATCATCCTTCTGTAGAAATTTCAACTATCTCTTCCTGATTTTAAGTATAAATTTCCTTTTTGTTTCCATTCTTCCCATATCCTCATCGTCGCTCACGTGTTCGGTCTATGCTATCCTCATCATCCTTCTGTAGAAATTTCAACTATCTCTTCCTGATTTTAAGTATAAATTTCCTTTTTGTTTCCATTCTTCCCATATCCTCATCGTTGCTCACGTGTTCGGTCTATGCTATCCTCATCATCCTTCTGTAGAAATTTCAACTATCTCTTCCTGATTTTAAGTATAAATTTCCTTTTTGTTTCCATTCTTCCCATATCCTCATCGTTGCTCACGTGTTCGGTCTATGCTATCCTCATCATCCTTCTGTAGAAATTTCAACTATCTCTTCCTGATTTTAAGTATAAATTTCCTTTTTGTTTCCATTCTTCCCATATCCGCATCGTTGCTCACGTGTTCGGTCTATGCTATCCTCATCATCCTTCTGTAGAAATTTCAACTATCTCTTCCTGATTTTAAGTATAAATTTCCTTTTTGTTTCCATTCTTCCCATATCCTCATCGTTGCTCACGTGTTCGGTCTATGCTATCCTCATCATCCTTCTGTAGAAATTTCAACTATCTCTTCCTGATTTTAAGTATAAATTTCCTTTTTGTTTCCATTCTTCCCATATCCTCATCGTTGCTCACGTGTTCGGTCTATGCTATCCTCATCATCCTTCTGTAGAAATTTCAACTATCTCTTCCTGATTTTAAGTATAAATTTCCTTTTTGTTTCCATTCTTCCCATATCCTCATCGTTGCTCACGTGTTCGGTCTATGCTATCCTCATCATCCTTCTGTAGAAATTTCAACTATCTCTTCCTGATTTTAAGTATAAATTTCCTTTTTGTTTCCATTCTTCCCATATCCGCATCGTTGCTCACGTGTTCGGTCTATGCTATCCTCATCATCCTTCTGTAGAAATTTCAACTATCTCTTCCTGATTTTAAGTATAAATTTCCTTTTTGTTTCCATTCTTCCCATATCCTCATCGTTGCTCACGTGTTCGGTCTATGCTATCCTCATCATCCTTCTGTAGAAATTTCAACTGTCTCTTCCTGATTTAAGTATAAGTTTCCTTTTTGTTTCCATTTTCTACAAAACCTCATCGTTGCTCACATGTTCGGTTCATGCTATCCTCAGCATCCTTCTGTAGAAATTTCAACTGTCTCTTCCTGATGTTAAGTATAAGTTTCCTTTTTGTTTCCATTCTCTCCAAAACCTCATCGTTGGTCACATGTTCGGTTCATGCTATCCTCAGCATCCTTCTGTAGAAATTTCAACTGTCTATTTCTCATGTTATGTATGTTTCCTTTTTGTTTCCATTCTTCCCATATCCTCGTCGTTGCTGACATGTACGTTCCGAGTTATTGTGAATTCAAAAGAAAAAAAATGAGGTTTACTTTCGTTTTCTTTTCGCATCTGTCATTCTCCACTTACTTGTATGGAGGACAAAACTGCCCATATTTCTGTAATACCTGCCTTTACCGAATTTTCCTTTTTTTTCTGTCGGAGGACGAGAGGTGCCCATATATTTCTTGTTTCTTCCTAGTCTGCCACTTCAATTTTTTTTCCTTGAAGTCTGACTTTTTCCTCATCAAACACGGTCTCTTCGGTCTGCTGTACTGATTACCGACTTAGTCTGCTTGACAATTACTAGAGTAGTGTGTTCAGTTCACATTAATTATGTCCCCATACTTCGGAAACGATTCCTCATCTCCTAAACCTGCTACTAATTTAATTTAGTGACCTCGTGAAAGAGAGGATGCATGGTTAGCGGCTCGGATTGAGGAATCGGTAGAGGCGAGTTTGAATTCTACTAGAGTTCCTTATATTCACTTATGTGCTTTTACTCTTGAGAAAGGTATGTGTCTCTTCTCCGGCCACCAGGTATGGTTAAATAACAGGACAGACTGGGTTCTATAGCTTTAGGCGTCTAGCAGAAGGAAAAATTTGCGCTCAAACTTTGTAGGAGCTGCCTCTTTAGACAATGGCTAGAAGATAACCCCAACATTCGGTGGAAAAGGCACTATTCTGCCTTGAATGTCACCCTGAACCACAGTAGGGATATACAGTAGTGACTACAGTGGCACAAAATGCGCTAATTGATTAAAATGAATGGGTGAAAGCGAGAGAGAGAGATATACACACGCATATAACCCACGTCCCCTGGAAATCGGCAATGGCTAATAGCCACTGCTAGATTTTATTTCTCAATTGATCTTCCTGCGTTTTAATGGCCAGAATACTTTTGTATTCGCTTGGAATTTAATTAAAAATAATTTTTATCATAAGGTTAAACTGGTTAAAAATGATTTAAAAAAAAGCGGTTGCAAGCTATAAAACAAAATCATTCGTTGAAAATTCCACTTCATAATCTCCAAATCGATTTCTGGGACGTCGTCGAGGTATTGATTGATTCGTTTTCTACGGCTTACCTATCCGGTGCAAATTATTTAAAGTCAGAAAATATTTCTTTTTTAGTTTGGTTTATTTTGTTTTACGGCATATCAACCTCAATGGGTTATTTAATGCCGAGAACATTTTTTATTGCTGGTAATATTTTGTTTTGTGAAAAATCTGTTTCTGGTAATATAATTCCTTCAAAATTGTATTGCTAGTAATAATTCTTTCCAAAAAAGTCTTGCTGGTAATAGTTAACTATTTGACCATAGCTGGGACCCTAACAGGTGCTACCACCCCGGGTCAGGGTGGACCTGGAAACACCAACAATTAAGAGGTGGTTCCACGATCCTCAAAACCTCCTGATCAGAGGCCTTGCTGCTGAATGTAGTTTAACGTCTTACCCAGGACGCGGATATCGTTTAACGCCTTACCCAGGGCGGTATTTTTTTTGGGGGGGGGGGGATCGGAAGAATTTTTTTCGTAGCTGAGGGAAATAATGATTTAGTGATAAAAGTCTTACTAATTAACCCAAAGCTGGGGGAGAAGTGGTGGACGCATGCCTTTCCAAAGTGTATTTTCGCGTAAGTAAATGTAACGAACCCAGCTGGAACTGGAACTCGGCACTCCAATCAACAATTCCCAGCTATTATCCATTACACCACCCGCGCATCCAAGCTTACAGGACCTGGTATTCCCAAGGAGCCATCCATCTAGAGACTGACCAAGCTCAACCCTGCTTAAATTCAGCGATCGTCCGGGAACCGGTGTTTCAACGTGATAAGGCCGTAATCCCCAAGAGTACGTGATAAGCCTTATGCCACGGTTAACATGGTCTCAAGACATCAAGCTGAAAGTTGGTGGATAGCATACTTGGAAAAAATGACCAGTAACATGAAAACGAATCAGTCATTCTTGATGACTCCGTTATTG
This sequence comes from Acanthosepion esculentum, assembly GCA_964036315.1. Classification (NCBI taxonomy): domain Eukaryota; kingdom Metazoa; phylum Mollusca; class Cephalopoda; order Sepiida; family Sepiidae; genus Acanthosepion; species Acanthosepion esculentum. The sequence goes on along the minus strand of OZ038483.1, from coordinate 108,985,728 downwards.
ACAGGCCTTACTTGCAAGATATTACAGGCCTCGTGATCAAACCTCAGTGGCACCACCATGGCTACGTTTTCGTCATGGACAATAACACATCATCCTGCTCGCCCCGTTATGGCACATTCTGAAGACTGTGGTGTCCTACAAGTCGAGTGACCAGCCATATTGACGTATTGCAGCTCAATGAGAAAACTTGCGGGGAAAATGACGTGATTATGCATCGGATCCCCGATCACGTAACCGCAGAGAACAGCCTATTACCGTAGTCGAGGAGTGTAAGACCAGGCTACAATGTCCTGCGATTACTGGGGAACATGCGAAAGATATATTAGGCATTGATCGATGCCAATGAATAAAGCCATTAAAACAACGCTGGATTACACAAAAATGCTTGTAATTCAATATTGTGTTCTGTTTGTTCAAAAGAAATAGCCACATTAAAGCTTCGAAACGAGCTAGAAAAAAACAATAGTATACCAATGATAAACACCAAATCGTTGACTTATTTCAAGCAATACATATATATATATATATATATATATATATATATATATATATATATATAGATATATATATATATATATTTGGCACCTCGAGGCGGTTAACAAATTTGTTTCACTAGAACAATTAAGATCCTCATTGGGTGCCCCCTACTTTCGGCCTTGTGCTACATCTTAGCTACGCTTGGAAAATCACTATATATTGTCATCCACAGACAGACTGTTTCGCTATATCACAGCTCATCAATGTGGCTAGACACAATCACATATGTGTGTTCATGTGTGTGTGTATGTGTTCCGGATGTAACAGCTAAATTGTCCAAATCGTGTAACAGCATAATTGTCCATCCAACAAAATGTTTAATATCTAAGAAAAAAACAAAAAAAAAACACTAAATTAATTGAGTTTCTTTTTGGCAGGTTTTCAGATAAGGCGTTTAGCTATTTTGACACCATTTGTAGTAAGAATCACTGAAAAACCTTTCGGGTTATTCAGCCACAAAGGAAACAGATTAAAATCGTTTTGTGTCAGCCCCACCATCTTCCCAAATGAACAATGGTGAGAGGAAAATATCAATCAGGCCTTCAGTAATGGTACCAACATCCACACTCTGGCTAAGTCCATTCAAGAACCATCAAGAGAATCGTGAATAAGTTTAAAAAAGAGGGAAAAGGTCGAGAGGAAAACTGGATCAAGAGGTAACAACAGGAAGATGGATCATCATTTCAACTTATAGCTAAAAAGATCAATGAGAAAAGCTCCAACTCAATTCATAAGACGTTTGGCCCATGAGAGAGTAGTTTCAGTTATGACAGTCCAAAGAGAAGGGAAAAAATACTTGAAAATGAAATCGTACGTGAAACCTGAGAGGTAGCTCGTTGCTACAGGACAGAAAATTAGAAATCTAGAGAAGGCTAAGATCATCTTGAATAAGTTGGAAAATGATCCTGGAATAATATATATATATATATATATATATATATATATATATATATGGACTTTATTTCAATCCTTCATGAGCTTCCTATCCTTAGCTATGATTAATTAATGAGGAACATGTCATTTTCCTTCATCACAATTATTCTTTTAAGCTTGCAGAGTAATTATACATTCTGATTGCCATTGTTTTCACAAATGAGCAATGGTAAGAGGAAAAAGATCATTTAGTCCTTCAGTAATGGAACCAATATTCATGCTCTGGCTTCCATCTTCAAAGTCCATTCAAGAACCATCAAGGGAACAATGAATAAGTTTAAAAAAGAGGGAATAGTAGAAAGGAAAACTGGATCAGGGGGTCACAACAGCAAGAGGGATCATCATTTCAACTTAGAGCTGAATTGTTATTGTTCAAAGTTGAGTCTAATAGTGTTATAAAAACCTCGGAGAATTCCAGTACAGTATCTTTAATCATTTCTAAGATACAACGTTTCAAAGCTTAATCTAACAATGAGACAATTTTGCTTTTATACAATTTGGACAATTTTGCTGTTACACACGGTATATCTTGTATAACAAATTACATGGTACGTTTTAAGCTCGTGAGGCGAAGAGCACAAAACACAAATAAAGTACTTGGATGTTTTGTTTATTTTCCTAAGCATCTGTTACGTTATGTTTTTTCTACTAAATGTTATTTTTTAGATTAGCACAATACAGCAAACGCATTATTCTTATTGCTCAAAGTAGAGTTTAATGGTGTTATAAAAACCTCGAAGAATTCCAGTAAGATATCTTTAATCATTTCTAAGATACAACGGTTCAAAGCTTAATCTAACAATAAGACAATTTTGTTGTTTCACCCGACACACACACACACATATATATATATATATATATATATATATATATATATATATATATATATATATATATATATATATATATATATAAGAGGTTGAATACTGTTTGTTGCTATCACGTTATAAAAACACCCGAGAGACGCTTGGTAATGACAGCCAATCACGTTGGAATGTTAATGCGGATAGTTAGCAAGCCACTCTGTCAAGTGCCTCTGTTTGAATTATTACTTATAAAAAGGGACGGAGAAAATAAAGAGCGAAATAATGGCTCCAAAAGAAATCTATCTCTTGTTTTTCCTTTTCTTTTGTCCTCGCGAAACAATGCTTTCCCCCCACTGTGATCTCTGGGAAGGAAAATAAAAGAACTTTCAAAAGAAAGAACTTAAAATTAAAGCCATCGAATGAAAGAACACTCCCCCCCAAAAAAATATATATATTTATTAAGCTTAATGCTCCTCTGAGTCAATACGACCATAAATATATGCAGCATTTGGGAAGCTGACAGAATCTTGTTTATCAAGCTAAAAAATAAAAAAAAGCAATGCTTAGCTGCAAATATTAAGAAAAGATATAACTGATAAAACATTCCATTGCGAATTCAGTCGCTAATTCTATTAGCATTGATTATAATTCTAAGCGTGCGTTGATTCTGATAGCATATTGCAGTTGTTGGAAGAAGCTCAGTGGCAATCTCACGAGTTGAAGGATGCAATATCTACGGTTCAAAACCTATTTCCGCCTCGAGGAGCTAGATTTAAAATGTTCATTGGTAGATCAATTCTAGTATCAGAACAGAACTGGCACTCATTATCTGTTGTAACCTGGGGATGGTTACTGAACAAAATAGGCACACGAAGGTTGGTAACGAACGATAATACTTAGGACACGAACAACATATATAAGATTCGCCAGTCGCGCGTAGAAGTAATAGTCAACTGCTAGAAGTGAGAAGTGAATTCCACAGTGAATCTCCAACTGCAGAATATCTACCAACCGTCCCACGCGGACATGTGTAGCACAAGGACGAATATAATGTGGAGTATCCGCGCTCGTAGGCTCGGACAAAAATTCCCCGTAGATAGACCCCGTATAAAACGGGGTTGGGTGGACTCTGCCCTTCGACATAGACTTGTCTGAGGATCCTCTCTGCCCGGAGGAAGAGAGTTTGACCAGCGCAGCTGAAGACGAAACTCCAACTGCAGGCCAACATACAGTATTTACTACTGTATTTATGTGAATGGTTACATCCCCATTATCGTCTGTAGGTATGCTACAACATTATCACACCAGATCATTCAGAGGGAGACAGATGCAGGGTTGACCAGCGGTGACCTCCTGTGTGCAAAATCTCGGGATCTCACAGCGGTACGATGATTTGCAAGCGTAAGGACAAGCCTCAAGACAAAGATAAATATATAAACACCCATCCTAGAGATTTTTAGGCACTCTCTCGCACAACGCAGAAGAGAATGAGTAATTTATGAAATATTGGAGTCGAATAATACTTTGCGGATTTCAATCAACCCCACAACAACGTAAAAGACGAGAAAGTTTTTTAAATATAAAAATATGAAATATTTTTATTTTTGTGTTTTTACAAATAAATTTTTCTCAGCGTGTACGAGTGTTAAAGTTCCTTGTTTGTAGTGTTTGTTAAGATGAAAAGAAATGAGATTTCTTCGCGTGTATGCGTGAGAAAAAAAGAGGGGCAAGGAAGAGAGTGGTCAGGAAAATGTAAGCATCACGTAGTTTGGTGAGGACGAGTGTAAGTGACCCGTAGCTTGTTGAGGAAGCGTGTAAGTGCCACGTAGTTTGGCAAGGAAGAGAGTAAGATTCACGTAGTTTGATGAGGAAGAGTGTAAATGTCACGTAGCTTGGTGAGGAAGAGTGTAGGTGACATGTAGCTTGGTGAGGAGCGTGTAAGTGACACGTAGTTTGACAAGAAGAGAAAGTGTCACGTAGCTTGATGTGGAAGAGTGTAAATGACACGTAGCTTGGTGAGGAAAAGTGTAAGTAACACGTAGCTTGGGGAGGAAGACGAGTGTAAAGGAGTAAAGGAATCTCTTTGAATACGCCGTCACGAACTGATGTCGCATGAATCCTCTCTACCTACTTATTGATTTTGTCCTTATCGAGACTTTACTTAAATACTTTTCAACGGGATCACGAGGCATTTTTTATTGTTGTCGGGAACGCGAACGGTTGGTTGAAAAATGTTAAATATTTATTTTCAAATGATTAATTTGTTAACAGGAAGTATGCGTGTATCCTCCGACTCAGGAAACATTTTTTGTCATTTGACTATTTGTCTTAGTGTTAAATCTATATGATTCAAGCCTCGCGTTATCTTTGGTTTGCACCATCTATTTCATAACACACTTTCGAAGATCCTTTGCCTCTGTCGTAAGTTCTATTGTCACCGGATAGCTCACAATAATCGCCTTGTGCCAGACGTATCTAAAGTTATCACATATCCGTGTTTGAAATGCGACAGATCATATCGATAAGAGGTGTTACATAAACATGCGAGGGATTTGACCAGCGAAGGAGAACCGAAAGTTTCGTGGATTTTTATCTCAGTAAGTCGATCAGCGTGCAAACTGCAAGGAAGTAACTACTTCAACAGACGCTAAAGAAACTAAGTGTAGTAAGAATGATTTTTTAAATGTCAATTTCATGCCATCTTTGGATAAAAATACGTCTTTTTTTATTGGTGCTAGAGATCAATAGTTTGAACCCTGTCAAAACGCTGTATTTAGATAACTGTTCTTTTCTAAGCAGACAGAAAATGGAAGGTGGTAGATCTTGGAAGATAAACGATGAATAGCCTATAATACCCCCTCCTTGATCTTATTTCAGACAAACCTTAACAGATATCGATTATTTAATCTACTAAGACAGATTTCCAGAGCAAATAGTCTTAACAACTTGGAAGATTGGGTAGCGATACGCTGAAAATTTCCTCGGTACGGACCCCGACACTGAACAAACAGATTATTTTATTCAGGTATTTTTCACACGTTTTATTTTAATTTTATTTTAATTTTATTTGTTTTATTTTTATTTTTATTTATTTATTTATTTTATTTATATATATATATATATATATATATATATATATATATATATATATTTGAGTGCTGCATAGCAGGCATGGTTTCTTAAAGGGAAGGAGAGGGATAGGGATATAAATCGCCCAGTTACGTGTCCGCTCCTAGTTGAAAACAAACCAGTTAACGGTTCTCCTGATTTCTCAACAGTTGCTACCGTTCTGCAGGGTTTTCGTGCGTTCTTCAGTCTTATTTCTCAACATACGAAAAGGCAATCGAACACTCCCTACCTATTGAACAGTAAAAATAGATTAATAATTAGTTTAATAAAATTTCAGTTTTTAGGCGGAGGCGTAAAAAGTAGGCTTTAAAAAAACACAGAAATTCAATCCCAATTAGGAGTTGAGTTGAGGCCGTGAGAAGAAGAGAATTGAAATAGACTTCAGAAGGAACCGGAAATACAATCCAAAGTAGGAGTTCAGTCGGAGACGATAGAAGTATATAGTTGAAGTAAACTTTAGAAGGATCCAGAAATCCAGTCCCAGGTAGCAGATCAGGCGGAGACGTTAGAAGTATAGAGTTAAAGAAGACTTTAGAAGTGCCCGGAAATCCAGTCCCCAGTAGGAGTTCAGGCGGAAACGTTATGAGTATAGTTCAAGTGGACTTTAGAAGGAACCAGAAGTAAAAGAAAGTTTGAAAAAACAGATGACCGAACCTTTTTATCTAACGAGATGTTAAACTATACGGCACTCGACCTTAGTTTAGACAGTAAAACCCCCTGCAAAAGTCTTAGGCAATTTTAAACTGTTGTAAATTCTTAATTATATTTCTTTTTATAAAAATTTCGTTTATTCTGCTGTCTACAGGTGAAACTTTGACCATGTTAGTGTCATTCAAACACCTAATTATCGTATTCAGTTCCGAAGGAGCGTGAATGATGCGAGGCGACCAACCAAAATGGCTGTGCAAAAGTTTTCGGTCACCTCGCATAAAAAACAGATGCTGTGTTTTAAAACAGAAAAATGTCTGTAATTAAAATTTATTTATTTAACGTTGATTTCCAGAAGTTAATGTACATTATTAATTCTTTTTGTAGCTTCCTGTAGCTTGAACAATTGTTTCAATGCATCTAGAATGGGATGCATGCAAATACTTCGACACCTTCATCGTGCTCAGGCGGCGTCGAAGGACAAAATGTTGAACAGACAAAATGTCGAACGGACTAATTATGGAACGAACAAAGTGTCAAATGGATAAATTAAAGACCGGAAAAAGAGTCCAACTGACAAAATGACGAATGGACAAAATGTCGAAAACACAACGTTTTGAAAAGGACAAAATATAGTAAAAGTAAAAACGAACATATTATGATAATTTTAAAAACTCGTTTCAAATAATTCATTAAGCTATTCTAAACGTTTTATTGCTTAGCTTTGGCATCATTTAATAAATAATAACCTAAAAGTGATTAAGCCTCCATGATCATCGGTTAGAGTACGATTTATTTTGGTGGGAAGGGTCATTCATTTTACCAAATTGAATTGAG
>OZ038483.1:108703838-108976338 GCA_964036315.1 Acanthosepion esculentum | reverse complement strand
CTCGACCAGTATCACTATTCCAATGTCTGACAGTAATCGTCTGACGCGACTCTGTCTCTGACTGACTCACACTGACTGACTCACTCACTGACTCTGTGTCGATATTTAACAACCCTCCGACGTGGGTCGAATGTGGCACAAGGCCGGTTTAATGTGGGCTCCCCGAGCCCGTAGGCTCGGCCAAAAATATGCCCATTAGAACCCGTATACACGGGTTCAGGAACTGTCTACCACCCTGGACGAAACCCTGCCCTGCGGCAAAGCTCCGTCCGAGTTTCTCCCCGCCGAGGCGGAGAGTTCGACAGCAAAGAACAGTCTAAACGACTGCTCCGACACTGATTCAGTGTCGATATTTAACAACACTCCCACGTGTGTCGAATGTGGCACAAGGCCGGTTTAATGTGGGCTCCCCGAGCCAGTAGGCTCGGCCAAAAGTATGCCCATTAGAACCCGTATAAACGGGTTCAGGGACTGTCTACCACCCTGGACGAAACCCTGCCCTGCGGCAAAGCCCCGTCCGACACTGACTCAGTGTCTGCTGCTTCCTCTTGAGGCGCAGTATTTATGAGGCACGGAATAGTCTATTAATATTATGGGTAAGTTCCCATAACACTAAGTCTGGTATGAAATCAGCAACAGGCTATATTTGGCACTATTTAAGCTATGGTCAATTTTAACCAATTCTCTTGAACAATTCTTTTTTGTTCACCCATAAAGCATCAAACTCTTATCACTGTTTTCGTTATGTGACGTGGATCATTTCGCATTCCAGTCAGTCTTCTGCGGCTTCATTTTCGTTTCATCACTGAATGTGATCTTCTTCTGAATACCACAGGTCATAACACTTTAAGCAACTTACTGTTGCCTTCAAAAGCTTTTTGTTTACAGCTGGATTCTTCGTTGAAATGAATTTCTTGCCCGACCTATATATGCCATTATCCCCTTAACCGCTAATACTAATGGTAAAATTTGCTGTTTCCACACAGAAAACATTAGACATTCATTGATTAAAATCATTACCGTCGGTTGAAATCTAAAAAAATCTTTTTTGGAAAGACCTTTTCAGAAAATTAGAGTTTTTTTTGTTGTAACCTAGGGAAGGTTACTGAATAGAATAATCAAACGAAGGTTGGCAATGAACGATAATACTTAGTACAAGAACAACACGTAGAAGTAGTAGTCAACTGCTAGAAGTAAGTCTAGTGAATTCCACAATGAATCTCCAACTCTAGAATATCCACCAATCGCCCCACGCGGTTAGATGTGGCACAAAGCCGAGTTTAATGTTTAATCTGCCCTTCGACATAGCCTCATCTCGGGATCCTCTCTGCCCAGAGGCAGAAAGTTTGACCAGCACAGCTGGAGACGAATCTCCAACTCTAGGATATCTACTAACCGCCCCACGCGATCAGATGTGGCACAAGCCCGAATTTAATGTGGGGTATCCGAGCTCGTAGGCTCGGCTAAAAATTCCCCGTTGACGCCGTATAAAACGGGGTCGGGTAGCTGTTTCCCGAGAAGAGACTCTGCCCTTTGACATAACCTCGTCTGGGGATCCTCTCTACACGGAGAGCTGGAGCTAGAGAGGAATATCCGACTGCAGACCAACATGCAGTATTTACTACTGTATTTATGTGAATGGGGACATAATCGTCCGTAGGTATGCTAGAACACTATTCGTTAATGGTTACCTTCTAAAGTTTCTTTTTCTTTCTTTGTAGATTACTTAATAATCAGAGTGGGGGGAAAATGAGTATTAATTTTACCCTTTTAAAATGAATTTAAATCAAGGTTATATCAAACACTGTACACTGTATGGATTCAAAAAGTGCGCAAGATGTATTCCTTCTGTCGATGGAAATGAAGCTGTAATTGACTACACATTCCAAAGATGATTCGATCAGGAAGAGTTCTCCTAATCTGGACGACCAAGGTCCTCCAATATTCTGTGCACAATAGCTGAGGAAAATCCGAAGTAAACTAAACTAGAAGTAGCAAAACAATTCAATCCAAGTCATACTTTGATTAAAGCCACTTTCACGAACTAGGAGAATTGGCCAAACTTGGCCAGCTATTCCTGGGTTTAATTTCAACCAGTTATTAGTAGAATACGGTTCTCTATAATCATACCCAACGAAAACGACAATGTTTAGCGCCCACAGAAAAAGAAAAAATTGAACTAGGTCTACACCCGAAAAATGTTATGCTGTCTTTTTAGTGAGATATGAATAGAATCATTCAACCAAAATGAAACAGATAATGCGGGGAAGTTGTATCGTCGACTGTAAGCGTTATGCACAAATACTTGCAGAAAAAGCGCCTATCAATTGGTTAATAGTAAAGGCGTGTTACTCTAAAACTATAATATAAGACCGCATATTGCCCGAGTCACTCAAGAAAATATTATGTCACTATATCTTTGCTTCAGCCTCCTCATTCTCTACACCTGGGTCCATCTGACTATCATCTTTTAAAATCATTGCATTATTTTTAGATGAAAAGCAGTTTATTAATCGTGAAGAGGATTAAGTCTGATACTGTCTCATTGTATCGAAACCTGTTGAATTTTACACCCGAGTAACTAGCAATTGTTAAATTTAGTAGACTTAAAAATTTAAGCTCAGTACTAGATTGGTGGCAAGGTCTCATAAATTTACAGTTGAAATGGCTAGAGGGAAACTGTAAATTCTATGTTAACAGTTTCTTCTCTTGTGCTTCACTTGTGGAACTCTCTTCTGGCTTCTTGCTTCCCAATCAACTTTGATCTTCAAAAATTTAAATGAAATTTCAATCGCTGTCGTCTGTCTTCTTAATTCTTATCCTTTTATTGTCCTCTCTCTTTAATAGTAGTTTTTCTCAGATATTCTCTAACAATCAGTAACCTCTTGCGTCTTAGTGGCTTTATTGCCTATCTGGAGGAGAAATTATCAAAAACAATAGGTGCGATTATGTCATCGATAATGCGGGGCGGTGGGGATATTATCTTTATTAAATTTTCCAGTTACGACCGCGGAAGCTTCTGTTATTTTTCCATCTTAAAATGTTACAGAAGTTTCTTTCCGACCTAATATGGCGGTTTTCGAACCGTAGCTTAGATGTGACGTGGAACACCTAAGATCGAACTCACTATTCAGTCGTATTTGTTCTAGCGAGACAAGCATGCTAAGCCTTACACCACGTCGAGGTGCCTCTTGCCAACCTATATGTGCATATTTTATATGCAATAGTATTCTGTCTTGAGGAATAATGTCTTATAAGTGTTCTCGCTCTTTTGAATTTATAGATTTTTGTTGGGTGTATGCAGTAAGTATCTTGTGTTTATAAGTTATCTCACTTTAATACAAAGCGATATATATATCGCACTAAGTCAAAAAATAAAAAAAGGAGAAATGAGGAAAATTAAAACAATGCAATTGTATTGATCGATTACATTACATACCGTTGGATCTTGCCAGGAATCTCGTCCGATTGGAAATAATGTAAATAAATTCTAATGGATTTTACTTAATCGTTTCACCCCCAAGCAAGGCCACTAAGACGCTGGTGGGTTACAGGGATTGAAAGGGAGTGAGAAAACTTTACTGAGTAGGATTGAGGAAAGGACAATAAAAGAACAAGGTTCAGAGAAACAGAAAATGCCGACTGACGTTGCGTTCAAATCTTTGAAGATTGTAGTTGTCAGGGAAGCAAGAAATCGGAAGGGAATCCCACCGGTGAGAAGTGGGCAACAAGAAACTGTTTGAATAGAAGTGGCGGTTGCATCAAGATCGTTCGACAGTATAAATGTAAGATCCAGTTGCCAGTTGCTAAATTAATGTAGTCGAGACACCAGGGAAAAAGCTCCTCAGAGCAGTTGCCATGAAAATCTTTGTAGAAAAGACAGAGGAAAGCCACGTCACGTCAGTGAGAAAGTGACTAAAGTCGAAATGCCAGGTCAGGATCGATTACATTACATACCCTTGAATCTTGTCAGGAATCTCGAGATATACTGCAGTAGCACTAGACTAGATATGGCAGCATGATTCAATGTATACTTGCAAAAATTATTTATTTATTGCGCGTCGTAGAATAGTTATTATCGCTTATTGTGAATTGACAGTATCTGATTATTTTTTGAGTCAGTAGGTATAATATGTTATTGACAAATCAGTCTCAGAATTTATAAAATTTGGTTATGGTAAATACGATATGGAAGTCTTAAACGCCGTCATTCATTTCTACTGGTATTCTTTTTAATTCATAAAGTAAATAATATTAAAAAATGAACAGTTAAAGACGACATACTGAGGGACTGAATAAATCACGATACTCTTGTTCAAGATGTTTGCTAACTGATGAAGAACTGTAAAAATGAGATAATTGGTGGAAAAATATGAAAAATCACGGTCAGCGCCGAAATGATCAAAAAACAGTCAGTGCGCCGTAGGCTTCACGCATCAGTTCTGGTTGAAGTATATACAATTTAACATTCATTAGTTTTCAACCAATCACAATAGCTCGATACACCTGGAACAGATAAATGTAAGTGAAAGCAAATTTTCCCTAGTGGAAATCTAACTGAGCAAGAGACCATAGAAACAGCTTAAAACAGAGAAAATTCAAGGAATCAACATTTCAGAGTAACGGTTCCTAATTTTCAAATAAAAATAATTTCTCAAACCACTTACTAGCACTTACTAAATTTTTCATCGAGTGGAATAATGGATAGCGGCTCGGGTTGAGAAATCGGAGAGCCGATTTCGAATTCCAGTCAAATTCATTACATTCACTTACGTGCTAATACCCTTGGGAAAGGTATGAATCCTCTTCTTCTCACCCCCCAGCTATGGGTAAATAGCAGGACAGCCCGGATGGAAACTGGTCTATCGCAGAAAGAAATGGCAACCTTCTGCGGGAAAAATCTGCCTCGTCAGTCATGTATCGAAAGATATATGATCGCATAAGCGTGTATCACGCATAGCACATAACTGACTGAGGTGGAGTAATGGATAGCGACTCGGATTCTCCCCCCAGCTATGGGTAAATAGCAGGACAGACCGGATGGCAACTGGTCTGTCGCAGAAAGAAATGGCAACCTTCTGCGGGGAAAAATCTGCCTCGTCAGTCATATATCGAAAGATTCATGATCGCCTGAGCGTGTATCACGCATGGTACATAACATTCTGTGGTGGAGTAATGGATAGCGGCTCGGATTCTCCCACCAGCTATGGCAGGACTGACCGGACGGCAACTGGTCTACCGCTGTGGGTAAACTATCTGGTAACTGGTCTACCAACTATAGGTAAATGGCAGGACAGATCGCAGAAAGAAATGGCAACCTACTGCGGGGAAAAATCAGCCTCGTCAGTCATGTAGCGAAAGATACATGATCGCCTAAGCGTGTATCACGCATGGCACATAACCGACTGAATTTCTCAAAAGATGCATACATTCTTTTCTTCCTGAATCCTGTTCTTTTTATTGTCCATTCTCTTCGCTCTTCTCATTCTCTTCCACGCCCAGCAACCCCCTTGCATCTTAGTGGCATTATCACCTTGCTTGGGGGGTGAAATAATTTAAACAAAATTGGGATTTACAAAAATATGCATGAAAAAATTTATTTTTAAATTGATAAAAATACAATTTGACAAAATTACATCTTATATGAAATATTCATATCTTGGGACACACCCATAGAACCCACGCACAAAATTCTTCTTCTTCTTCTTCTTCTTCTTCTTCTTTACGCCGTGTCCCTTGAGGACGTCGGTGTTCATGGCTCTCCACTATTTCCCGTCCTTTGTAGCACTTAGTAAATTTTGTTTTTTGCTGTCTACTAAATCCTGTTCTTCCATCTATTTACACAAGCTTTTTCTTCTTCTTCTTTGCGCTATGTCCCTTCAGGACGTCGGCGATCATGGCGCTCCACTATTTCCTGTTCTTTTTAGCTCTTAGTAAATTTTGTCTTTTTGCTATATCTCCTAAATCTTGTTCTTCCATCCATTTACACAAACTCGTTAGATATGTTAAGCGCTGTTTATCACCCCCCCTTGCCTTAAATATGTTCTGTGAGTGTTAGATTACAATCTATGAAGTTAAGCAACGTCAAGCCTGGTCTGTATCTAGATGGGTGATCGCATGGGAATGTTGTAAGCTTCGGTGTGCGGCTGGTTTAATGGAAAATGTTTCGGAACTGTTAATCGTAGATCTGAGTTCCAATTCCTGTTGATTTCGTTATAGTCACTTACGCACAAATAGCCCGGGTACAGGTAGGAATCCACCTCTTCTTCCCCCAGCAAAGGGTTAATTAGTATGATTTTACCACTAAACTGTTATTATATCCAAAAAGGAAAATCTTACAATCTAAAAAAATATTTTCTGGCTTTAAATAAGATGCGAATCATTGATCAACCGTTGAAAATGAGTGAATCAATCATTATATGAGCTAGAAAGTTCTCTTTGTGATGTTCAGTGTAATTACATCATAAGGTGATGAAAGTGGTAATGTTATAGACACTTTTTTCTGACTGACTGACTGGTTACTCTGATAAGATCGAGTTTAACTAAGAAAAACAAATTTGTTGACGTTATGACTTTCTCTTGAATTTGCGTAAGTAGTTACATTACACACGAAAATGTCTTTCTTTTTCTTTTCTTTAAGAAAGAAATATGTTGTTTAAAATCGAGTTAGAACCAGACGACAATGTTCAAAGATGCCGAATATGAAAAGAAATCGAAACGAAACGACTTGTATTTCTGATCTTTTTTTTAACAAACGAATAAAAAGGCTAGATAGCCGAAAAAAAACTATTGTAGCCGCATATCCGTAAGCGCTCACTACACTTTCTGTCAAATATACAAGACAAAGAAATAATAAGAAGGATCCTATCTGTTGTTTCTCTAAGATTTCTTTTACGGCTTACGGCCATCTGACGACCAAACACCGGTTCCTGAACGATCACTGAATTTAAGTGTTATCGTCCCTGGTCAGTGCTTAGATGGGTAACCGATTGGGAATACCAGCTGTTGTAAGCTTGGATGTGATGTTTGCTGTAATGGAGCAAAGCATGGAATTGTTAATCGGACAGCCAAGTTCCAATTCCATCTATCTATCTATCTATCTATCTATCTATCTATCTATCTATCTATGTTAATATCTATCTATATATATATATATATATATATATATATATATATATATATATATATATATATATACATATATATATATATATGTGTGTGTGTGTGTGTGTGTGTTGTGAAATTCAAAAATTTTAAAAAGACGCTCCTGTGTAAGCCACTTTCTGGATATTGGTAACATTTTTTTTTTCTTTTCTTTTTTTGACTAAGAGTTTGTTTTTGTTTTCCATGTAGACAATGTTGTTAATTTTCTCGGAATGATTCTTTACGTAAGTTTTTTTTTTTTAAATATTGAATTTGATGTAACTACACAACATTTCGCTTTTATTTCTCACCACTTGCCTTGATAAAGTCGAATGAGAAAACGCGTCGGCCAGGACTAAAAACTATTTTCCAATTGTCTTTTTTTTCCCAATTTGTCTTATCTTCAGAATTATTCTGAGAAAATTAACAGATATATATATAATTAATAGAGTTTCATCTCAATCTATTCAAATATATATATATATATATATATATATATATATATATATATATATATATATATATATATATATACATACATATATATATATATATATATATATATATATATATATATATATATATATACGTATACGAGGGTCATTCAATAAATAAGGTGAATTTTTCGGTATAATGGCTTCTAATACAGATAGAAGTTTACTTTTTTTTTCAATGTAGTCTCCCAGCACTGTCACACACTGTCCCCATCTGTGCACAAGCTTCCGTATTCCCTCAGCGTAAAAATCTTTGGACTGATGTCTTTTTTTTTTTCGTTCACAACTCTTTTGACTTCATCGTCACTTTTAAACTTCGTGCCTCTCGTGAGCGCTTTCAAGGGACCGAACAGGTGAAAGTCTGAATGGGCAAGGTCTGGGCTGTAAGGGGGATGAGGGAGCAGTTCCCAGCCCAGTCCGTTGATGGTCTGCACCGTTTGGGCTGCTGTGTGAGGCCTTGCGTTGTCATTATGCAAGATGACTCCTTCTGACTGATGACCCCTGCGTTTGTCCCAACAGATAAGCTCAAAGTCCTTGCAATGTCATCCACTGTCACCCTTCTGTCAGACTGAATGAGGTCATTGACTGATTCGATCAGTTCAGTTGACCTCACTTCTGTAGACCTCCCAGGCCTGTCTTCATCCTCAACACTGCTCCGTCCTTCTTTAAACAATTTAGCCCAATTGTAGACATTTTTGGGCTGAAACATGTGGCACCATACACAGTTGACATTCTACTATGAATTTCAACTGGTTTGCACCCTTCAGCAACCAAAAACTTGATAACTGACCGCTGTTCAATCCTGGAGCATGATTCTTGGTCGGCTTTCTTTGTTAATCGTCAAAACTCTCAAAGTTTTTTTTTAATCTGCAAAAGAAATTAAATCCATGTGAAAAAGAAGTAAAACAAAAAAAAATTTTTAAAAAAGAGTACACTTCTATCTGTATTAGAAGTCCTTATACCGAAAGATTCACCTTATTTATTGAATGACCCTCGTATATAGTGTGTGTGCGCACGCGCGTAGTATATTTGTTTTTAATGCTTAATAAGTTATTTTTCGATCTTTCAAGGCGCCCGAACGCAAAATTAATCACTGAAAGTAATTAATTTTAACCTCAAAAAGCCATTATTCAGAGAGACAATTATTAAAAATGAATTTTTCGGATTACATTTAAGACTTTTCTCATACTCTAAACTCTTCGAATAAGTGTGACGTGGGAGAGGTCTCTTCATTTTCCAAAATTTTATAAGCCTACTCCTGCGCGTCAATTCTCTTTTTAACGTGGTGTATACCTTTTACTATACCAGAATTATTGATGGCTGCCGTTGATAGACCGTTGTGGAGGAGATTCAGTGCGGCTTCCGATTTCGGATACCCCTCTCCCACACACACCCTACGATTACAAAAATCAAGGAGATGATGATAATGATGATGATGATGATGATGGTGGAGGTGGTGGTGGCGGCAGTGATACCTTTATTTTATTGTAATTTATAGTTAAAAAATATCAGACTTGTAAAAATATCAGACAAGTTCGTGTCAAAATATCCCTTTTTATAAGGAAGAAAGCCAACGTTTTTCCTCCGGCTATCATAGCAATGTTTAATAGAGTTTTATCTCAATCTCTTCAGATCTATTCAGATCTATCGATCTATCTATCTATCTATATATCTATCAATCTATCTATCTCAGTATTTTAAAGTATCTATCTATCTATCTAATTATGTTCATACCTAAGTCAGTTCATCGCTATCTATCTAATTATGTTCATATCTATATATCTGTATATCGACTTAATTATGTTCATCTATCTATCTATCTATCTATCTATCTATTACGTTAGAACGCAGTCTGTTGATTTACCCTCCCAAGCACACGCACACACATTTAAAACAGACAGATAGATAGATCTTTTAGTATGTTTATATGAAAATATGTGCGTTCATATAGGTTTATATGCATATATTTATTATATAATAGGAAGCGAGATATAAAGAGAGATACAATGTGATTTTATGAGATTATCTATATAAATAAGTGCAGGAAGTATATATATATATATATATATATATATATATATATATATGCATATAATATATATATATATATATATATATATATATATATATATATATATATATATATACATATATATATATATATATATATATAACATCTGCGCCTTCCTTTTAGGAGGAAGATGTAGAAGGAGAATTAGCGTCTGTTACAGTTCCAATAATGCCTGGCAGGTTTCATACGAGACAATTTTTCTCTGGAGTCCGCAAGAAAAGTTGTGTCTACCAGAAGGGAGTCTCGGTTTTACTCTGTGGTCTCTTTCTGCGACTTAAAATCTAGTAAAGCACTGATGCTTTCGCAATAGTAAAACAAAAATCAAAGCTTGTTCATAATGTTACATATGTACATATGTGCTTGAATACATACACACACACATACACACACACAAACTTACTTCATATATATATATATATATATATATATATATATATATATATATATATATGGGGGTGTATGTATGTTTGTATGTGTGTGCACATATATATATATATAATAGTAAAACTTATAACAAAATGGAAAATATATGAGGCATGATGCTTTTCGTAATTTCAATTTTTTCTCTTTGTCATTAATTATTTTGATATTGACGCGGTATATAAAAAAAATTAGATCTTATTTTGTCATATGTATATTTAAATATTTTTTTGCTTATGCCGAGATACGTATAATCGTGTATTTAGAAGGATATGTAAAAGCGTTCTGATAAATATAATTAACTTTACGTATGAACATATTTGCATACGAGTAATATATATATATATGTGTGTGTGTGTGTGTAATTGTGTGTGTTTGTGTGTATATGTATGCATTTATGTATGTATATGTATATTTTGTCAGCATATTTTCGTCCAAGCAGGTTTGGTTAAATAATTTTGACGTATCATGTCTATTTATTTTAGTTTTAATTATTTCAAATCACAAATTAATTTTTTGGTGGCCGTAGAATATTGATTAAGAAAAATTTCAAAATTTTCTTTCAAATAATTTTTATTTTCCCAAGTACTTTCAATCTCCTCTGAGACCATCTTCAGAGTGTTAAAATATCTGTGGATTTGTATACAATTACTCCATAAATACAAAATATTTTTTCACTGTTCGATTACAGCGTTTCAAATTCAATATTTCAAATCTCAGAATATTTAAAGAAACATTTATATCCATTACATTAGTACTTCATCGAAATGATAATAGGCAAAATTAAATTTCTGGAAGCCCTTTATATAAGGGAATAAATAAAGTCAACTATTCTTATAGAAACAAAGTTCTTTAATGTTTGTAGTTTTATATAATAATACTAAATTAAAATATTATAATTAAAAAATATTTTTCTTTTTTTTTTAAATTACAAAAATTACTAAATTTACCTCCCTTGCATAACAGGAAAATAAAGTCGAACCGACTACTGAATTCACACACAAATTTGAAATAAACAATTCTCTACCCTTCCTCGATATCTTATTAACAATGAGAAATTAGATTTCAAGCTTCTCGTAAACCAACAAACAAAAGTGATCTAATCAACTTCTATTCCCACCACAACCCAACAATAAAACCTGGACTAATCATAAACGTTTTACCTTAGAGCTATTGGGATATGCAACCGGGAATATCTGTATGAAGAAGTGATACATAATTGAAAATATCAGCGTTTTCTGTCTTTTTGTCTGTTTTCTCACCATCTCTGACGAAGCTTTAATAAACGTGAAACATGTTAGATTGATATAGGTTTCCTATTTGTTCAAGAATATGTATGTAACATAACTGCTTTGATCGTAGATGTGTTGAAATACTTGTAAAATCTTCAATAATCATGTCTACCTGCGTCATCCTTTGCAAGAGAAACCGTCGTTAGATCCTACGTGCTCTCGACCGACTCAGCCACATCGCCGATCACGAAAAGCTGAATAGTGCCGTTTAAGCGCAAATCCTTCTCCGATTCACGAAAGTTCATATCAGCTCAGTTTCGTAGCCGAACGTAAACAAAGCAGTTTCTAAAGAAGTAATGGCATTTTTATTTATTAATCCGACAGATCTTATCTAAAGTGATGAGATCTGTCGGGTTAATAAGTAAAAGATCCATTATTTTTGCGGATACTCATATTTGAGTAGACGCTCCATTTATTTATTAAGCCGTATATTAACATTTCTCGAATATTCAGTCTCTGAACGTAAGTCTTTTAAGGTTACCCGTATTGACGAAAGCAGTGGCCGAAACGTGATGATAAGAACAACAAAGATCAGGATATTAGTCCGATTGGAAATAATGTAAATAAATTCTAATGGATTTTGCTTAATCGTTTCACCCTCAAGCAAGGCCACTAAGATGCGGGTGGGTTACAGGGATTGAAAGGGAGAGAGAAAACTTTACTGAGTAGGATTGAGGAAAGGACAATAAAATAACAAGGTTCAGAGAAACAGAAAATGCCGACTGACGTTGCGTTCAAATCTTTGAAGATTGTAGTTGTCAGGGAAGCAAGAAATCGGAAGGGAATCACACAGGTGAGAAGTGCGCAACAAGAAACTGTTTGAATAGAAGTGGCGGTTGCATCAAGCTAGTTCGACACTATAAATGTAAGATCCAGTTGCCGGTTGCTAAACTAATGTAGTCGGGACACCAGGGAGAAGAGCTTATCAGAACACTTGCCATGAAAATATTTGTAGAAAAGACAGAGGGAAGCCACGTCACGTCAGTGAGAAAGTGACTGAAGTCGAAATGCCAGGTCAGGATCGATTACATTACAGACCCTTGAATCTTGTCAAGAATCTCGAGATATACTGCAGTAGCACTAGACTAGATATGGCAGCAGGATTCAATGTACACGTGCAAAAATTATTTATTTATTGCGCGTCGTAGAATAGTTATTATCGCTTATTGTGAATTTCCAGTATCTGATTGTTTTTTGAGTCAGTAGGTATAATATGTTATTGACAAATCAGTCTCAGAATTTATAAACTTTGGTTATGGTAAATACGATATGGAAGTCTTAAGCGCTGTCATTCATTTCTGCTGGTATTTCTTACATCATTGCTTTCACTTCAGAACTAGAATACTATTACATCTACTACTACAAGGTTGAAACAAGCAACAAAATAGCATGAAAGAAATACGTGTCAAAAATTAATAAATTAATAAAGGCTGCATCTAAGAAATTCATACAAATTAAGACTATTACATCTACTACTACTACTAAGTGTAAACAAGCAACAAAATAAGATGAAAGAAATAGAATAAAAAATTAATAAATAATAACAAGGCTTCATCTAAGAAATTCAGACAAATTAAGACTATTACATCTAGTACTACTACTATGTGTAAACAAGCAACAAAATAAGATGAAAGAAATACGAGTCAAAAATTAATAATAATGACAATGCTTCATCTAAGAAATTCAGACAACTTAAGACTATTACATCTACTACTACTACTAGGTGAAACAAGCAACAGAATAAAATGGAAGAAATACGAGCTAAATAATAATAATAATAACAATGCTTCAGCTAAGAAATTCAAACAACTTATGACTATTATATCTACTTACTACTAGGTGTAAACAAGCAACATAATAAAAGGAAAGAAATACGAGTCAAAAAAGAATAATAATGGCAATGCTTCATGAAATAAATTCAAGACTATTACATCTACTACTACTACGACGACGACTAGCAAGATAATAAATTTGAAGAAATACTAGTAAAAATTGAATAATAATAACAATGCTTCATCTAAGCAATTCGGACAACTTGAGACTATTATGTCTTCCTTGCCATGAACTTATGTGTAGAAAGGAGAGAGGGAAGCCACCTGACGTCGCTGAGAAAGTGACTGAAATTGTGATTCCTAGTATACCACGAGAAAGGAAACTTAAAAACGAAAGAGCGAAATTTGAATAACCATGACTAAATTCTCCTACTGCATCTGCTTTTGTTCTTTGAAACAGTTGCCATGAAATGTTCCCACCAAGAAGAACCATTTCATTACTTGAGAGAATTTAATAATGCTACTTACTTATAATCGTTACTGCTTGTTTCCCGGGCTGGATATCTACTTTAATGGACATTTCTGGCCTTTTTCAACGATATCGATTTTCTCTTGGTCGTCGGCATTTGCTCCGATTGCCCGTGTTACTGAAGAATTGAATAAGAATTAAGCATTTCGACGTTCGCCATTTTCCATTGTTGTGCGCTGTTATTTGGCCGTTACTGGAACAAAACTGATGCCTAATTCTATGCACAATTCTTTGCCCTCTTCGATAAAGGGCAAAGATCGGACGGCCCTTTTATCGTAGAAATCAGTTATGGAAGTGGACATTCCGACGTTTAAAAGGATTAAAAATAAATTTTTAACGAATTTATCCACGTCCTTCGTTTCGAATATTCGAATGTATATGTGAGATTGTCAAGACGTATTGCTCGAACTGGCATTTATATAACTGCTCTCATTGTTCCGTAGTAGGCCGTGCTGGTTGTGTCACTCCGTTAGTTTCCACGGCTGCCTTCAAACCAATACAAGAAAGTTGCACCGTCTCTATTTCTTACTGAAAGTCAAATCAGCCGTCATTTATATAGAAAGGTTTTCGTGTAGTAGTAAATAGCACAACGCATATGGTATGTATTGGCTACTTTTATTGTTCCCCAGTAAGGAATTATTGCCAAAAACTGGTCTTTGAGGGAGATGGTGTAATGAGAGAGAGAGACAGTAGAGATCTGGTTCTACAGAAGAATGCTGAGGATAACCTGGACTGAACATGGGAACAACGACAAAGTTTTAGAGAAAATGGAAACAGAAACGACACTTATACTTCACATCAGTTGAAATTTCTAGGGCACATAATGAAGAAAGAGGCTTAGAAAAGTTGATACCCACAGGACATACTGAAGGCAAGAGGAAAGTATCGCATAACCTATCTAACGAAATTGTGTAAATGGTCGGCAGAACAAGGTTTAAGAGATACAGCAATAAGGCAAACTTTACTAAGAGCTACAAAGGACAGGAATTGTAGGGAACATGATCACCTATGTTTTGAAAGGATACGGCACATAGAAGCAGAAAATGGATACAACAAAGATGACAGTAAGGAAAAATAATTTTATATAGGAGCCACTGACAATGAGTGAAAAAGAAGTATTACAACCATAAGATAAGTTTTAATAATAGGAAATAGGAAAATGCAACGGAACCGTAGACCGATTTGTGGAGACTTAAGGGAGAGTTAGTTGAATCTACAAAAATAACTGTAAAAATTCTTAAAGAGAGTAAATCGTGTAAAATTACCGCGATAGATGGATAATATTTTGTTAGAAAAGAAGATGGTAATACTATGGCTGGGCATCTGTGTTAGACCGATGAATAAATAGCTTGGTTAAGTCCAGGCATAGTATCAAGCCCCTATTGTGCCATTGGGATGTGCGGGTGGTGTAATGGATATCGGTTCGGAATTAGAAATCTGCAGAGGCAAGTTCGCATTCCAGTCAGTTTCGTTGCATTTGTTGAACCTCGTTAAAGAATGTTAAAAAAATGCAATCGATTTAAGCTATATTAATAAGATTCAAAATCAACTCATTTTTGCTCAGATTCAGATGTCCACATTTGTATATATTAACCAATCAGAAACGTTATTTTTAAATGCGCTGAGACCTTTGAAACTTTCAGACAACTGTGTTTATCAGAACAAAAACTTGTAATTCCAACGGATAATTTATTGTTAAAACAGATATATTTCGGAAAGCTTTTGCAGTCTTTCATCACTCTTGGGAAATAAATGAAACAGTGACCAAGCTACAGTGTATAGGTTATAAATTTAAATTAACAGAGAAGAATTCGATCGAATTGAGTTAATTTGAATCTATGACGTATATAATGTAGCTTAGGCACTGTTTCATTTATTTCTCAAGAGTGATCAAGGATGGCAAAAGCTTTCCGAAATATATCTGTTTTAACAATAAATTATCCGTTGGAATTACAAGTTTTTGTTCTTTTTAATTGAACTACACCATGGGAATCAAGCATTTTTACACTTATGTTTATCGTCTGTTACAAAATTTGTAGGATCACTGCAGAAAATGATCAAACATATTTTGCCTCCTTAAAATAGATATTTAAAAACTGAGAAAAACATTTATTAACCAATTAACTCAGAGTTTAAAAAAATCTAACTTTTAGATTTCTAGAACTAAATATTTCTTATAAATATTCGTGATGCTGAGTTAGTTATTCAGTTTTCAGTTTTCCGATAAACCTTTGACCGGGGTCGCTTTTTCGTTGTTGTGGGAAAGCTGAATTCTCAAAACATTTTGCATATTTATTCGAGTATACTTTATTACAAAAGCTTAGTGATGTTAAATTAAGGACATTTAGAACATACGAACCTGAGGTAGACAGACCCTGTATCCGTTTATACGGATCCTAAGGGAATATTTTTGGCCGAACCTACGGGCTTGGAGAACCCACAGTAAACTCGGCCTTGTGCCAAATACATCCCACGTGGGGGAGGAGAGCTGTTAAATATAACATTCGAATAGATCTGTTCGGCTGTGTTCGTCAAACTCTCTGCCTCCGGGCAGATATGATCCCCAGACGAGGCTATGTCGAACGGCAGAGTCTCGTCTCGGGAAACAGCTACCCGACCCCGTTTTATACGGGGTATACGGGGAAGTTTTGGCCGAGCCTACGGGTTCGGGTTGCCCCACATTAAACTCAGCCTTGTTTTTATTTTTTATCTTATTTATTTATTTAATTATTTTATTCTATATTTTATTAGGTGGTTTTTTTATTAACGTAGTAAAAATTATCGCTTATTTGATAGTTTTGTTTTTGGTTCGGTAAGATAATTAAAGCTATTTATTCAATTTTGGTGTTGATTGTTGTAGTTTATTCTAACTATTATTTGGGCGGGAACGGTTTTCAATTTGTTTATTACTTCATGTATTTATTTGGATTGATTATCAGGATCGAATTGTTAGTTTATTTATATATATATAAATAATATATATATATATATATATATATATATATATATATATATATAAATAATATATATATATATATATATATATATATATATATATATATATATATATATATATCAAGTATGTGGTGCACTTCAATTTACATTACATGAATCATTCATACAAAAAGCAGATAGTGAAGTTAATGATA
This sequence comes from Acanthosepion esculentum, assembly GCA_964036315.1. Classification (NCBI taxonomy): domain Eukaryota; kingdom Metazoa; phylum Mollusca; class Cephalopoda; order Sepiida; family Sepiidae; genus Acanthosepion; species Acanthosepion esculentum. The sequence goes on along the minus strand of OZ038483.1, from coordinate 108,959,468 downwards.
TAAATGGCAAGAATCACTCTCGCAAACAATTTTTAATAAAATACATTAACCTCGAACCTGTAAATGAATGTTATGATCCCTGTTTATAAATTCCAGTTGTATAAGGTCTTTTTTTACTACAAGCTTTCGATTGTTCATACAATCATCGTCGGGTATGGAAATAGATATGTCTTTTTTACATCCATGTAATGACAGGACAACGAAAGTTAAGATGTACTCCGAAATAGTTTTTTTTTAGAAATGTGTTATTGTTAACTGTGAGAAAGTTTGGAGCGTGCGGTCGCAACGCTGAGGTTGAATTTTTTTTTTAATTTTAAATTGTGCGTTTTTGTACTAATATAGTAATATGAGAATTCTTTTGTAGAGGTAGGTTTTTTCAGTCAATGTGGCATGTACTAAATTGTACAATAATTAGAGGAATATCGCCGTTATTATCAGAAATGGGCACGTCGGATCTGTTATTTTAATATCAAGTATGTGGTGCAGTTCAATTTACAAACAGGGATCATAACATTCATTTTCAGGTTCGAGGTTAATGTATTTTATTAAAAATTGTTTGCGAGAGGGATTCTTGCCATTTATATCATTAACTTCACTATCTGCTTTTTGTATGAATGATTCATGTAATATATATATATATATATATATATATATATATATATATATATATATATATATATATATGAAGAAATATAGTCTTAAAATATGCTATATTTATAGGATAAAGTGCTCAATATCAGAGATAGAGCGTGTGTAAATATAAACGTGAACATAGAAGTCAACACTTAGAGGCGACAGTCTGTTTCATGCTAGATGCAATCGTCAGGCCACGGGTGAGCACTCATGGCCTGACGATTGCATCTAGCATGAAACAGATTGTCGCCTCTAAGTGTTGACTTCTATGTTCACTTTTATATTTACACATATATATATATATATATATATATATATATATATATATATATATATATATAAAAAATTATATAAAGATTATAATGCATTATATAGATTAATTTAATATATTAATAATAAATAATAATATTAACGTTAAATATTAATAAAATAAAATATTATTTAATTAATTAATATAGTAACAGACTCGACATTGTGAAAAGGGGTAATCTTCGACTATCATTGACATCAAGGGCGCTGAATATAAACAAAAAACTCGCAGACTACAGGCACCTCATTGAATAAATCTGCACTTTTTAAGAAATTACTAATTACACACACATTTTAAAATGGTTTGCATTATGAGTTATTTTACTAGTGTACCTAAATGTTTCATAGAAATGTTTCATTTAGTTGTTAAATACAATTCTATTTTCATTAAATTTGTTTTACTTCAAAATATAGCATATACATTTACTATATCTATAATACAATTACTAAACTTACCTATTAGTAAGAAAATAAAATAACCTTTTTTTTGTCATCAAATGGTTATGAGGGTCCACCAAAATAATTAAGAGTTAAAGTGGATCATGGGTAAAAAAAAAAAAAAAAAAAAAAAAAAATTTGAGAATCATTGCTTTAGGCCAGTGGTTTTCGACCTTTTTGCTGGAGCGGAACCACAAGGAAACATTCCACTGGCTCGAGGAACCCCTGCAATAAATTAATTGTCTCATGCAAAAAAAAAAAAAAGCTTTCAATTATTAAAATAAAATAAAAATACTCATCTTCAGATTTATTTACAAAAAAAATACAAAGACAAACTGTAAAAATATTGTATACGTCCATATGCAATTTTAATCTGGCTTCTACGGTTATTACACATGGATTAAAAAAACTTCAGTTTAAATGGACCTTTTCTTTTATTCATACTATGCTGTTTTGTTACTGATTTAGTGGAAGGTACCTAAACACACATATCTGCACAGGAGAATTAAAAATTACTGTCAATCATATTACTCGGGAATACCCCACTTTAATCCCGGCCTTGTGCCACATCTATCCCTCGTTGGGGGAGGGGCAGTAAATACTGCCAATCATAGTACTTGTGTAACTTCATGCGGAACCCCTGGGCTTTACTGGCTTTGCAGCAGTGGTTTTCAACCAGGATTCCGCGGAACCCTAGCGTTCCGCCAGTAAAGCCCAGGGGTTCCGCGTGAAGTTACACAAGTACTATGGCTTACACAAGTACTATTGCTTAGGTAGATGTCTGTCTTTTCTGGTTTGTCTTTACTTTTTTGTTTATGTTTCATTTCCGTTTCCTGTGAATTTATTTATAGTTTATTGCTCCCTATTTTTATTTCCTTTTTGTCGTTTTCAAGTTTGTTTTTAATTTGGCAAGCTTTGAACTTTGTTCTTAATCATTTCACCCCAAGCAAAGCGATAATGCCACCAAGACGGAAGGGAATAGTGGGAGAGGAAGATAATGGGAAGACGCAAGAGAGGAGAAATGACAATAAAAGAACAGGATAGAGGAAGACATAAAATGGCAATTGGCGTTGCATTTTAAAATTTTGAAGATTATAAGTGGTCGAGAAGCGAGAAAACTGAAAATGAGTTCCACAGGTGAGAACTGCGAGAAAAGAAACTATTAAAATCGGTCTATATCCTCATATGGAACATGATGGAGATCAATGCTGAACACAGTTGCTTTTCTGAAATACGAATTTTCGATTCGTTCTTATAGGGCCGTGGTTCCCAAACGTTTTGGGGTTGCTTCTCCTTTGCATACCAAAACACAAACCTAACCTCACCCTCAAAGGTAGAGACGCAAGCGTAAAGCTGTGCCCAAGTGTATAGTCAACCTTTGATTGTGTTTTGACCAAGTAAATGGTTAAAGAAATAAAAAAACAAGTGTTACAGATATATCCTATATTAAAATGTAAGTACAACAGAAGTGTATTACACGACTAGTGAGTGTGTGTCGATTGACCCAGCGTTCAGTCTATTCGACTGTTGATATTTACCCCCCCCCCGCCCGCCACGAGGTAGGATGTGGCACATGAGTGAGTTTAATATGGGACAATCCGAGTCCGTAGGCTCAGCCAAAAATTCCCCGTAGACCACGTATAAAACGGGGTCGGGTAACTGTTTCTCGAGACGAGACTCTGCCCTTCGAAATAGCCTCGTCTGGGGATCCTCTCTACGCGGAGGCGGAGAGTTTGACCAGCACAACCGAACAGATCTGTTCGACAGTTAATATTTAACAGCCCTCATACTCCACGTGGGATGTATGTGTCACAAGGCCGAGTTTACAGTGGGTTCTCCGAGCCCGTAGGCTCGGCCAAAAATATTCCCTTAGAACACGTATAAACGGGTTCAGGGGCCTGTCTACCTCCCCGGACGAAACTTTGCCCTTCGGCAAAGCCTTGTCCGGGTTCCTTTAAGGCAGACAGTTCGACAGCAGCTGCGAATAGTCACAGCCCGATAGAACAATCTATTCAATTGTTACCCCCAAGGCCTTCTCTCCTACTAATCTTATAGTAGTCGGAAGAGTCCAACATAGACTCTTTAGTGGGAGGTACACCACAACAGATTGGATACTCTTGGTTTTCGTATTGCATGTCAAATGAGTCTCTTAATACTTCCTATAATAGTTGTTATATAAATGAGATGCGTTAAATGAAATCGAAATACACTTTAGGTACAATGTTTGTGGGTGTTCAGATGTGTCACTGCCACACTTCGGCTGCTCATTTTTTCTAACCGCTCTTTGGATCATTCCACTGTCCCCGGAGTGTGGTAAGGCCCACTTTGGGAACCACTGTTATAGAGTTTGACCAGCATTGCTATAACTAATAGAGATACATATATCGCATGAGATAAACTCTTTACGCTATGCAACATTACCCTGAAGAAGGTTCCATCATTGCCCTATGCATACCATCTGCTGCTATAGATACAGTACATGAGGCACTCCAACAACCCTTATGTGTTACGCGACCATAATCGTGCATGATATTGTTCTATCTACCGGGTGCAACAGCAAAATCGTCAATCCCACAAAAAAAAAAACACTAAACTAATCGAGTTTCTTTTTTCCGGGTATTCAGAAAAGACGTTACGCCATCTTGACACCATTTGTCGTAAGAATCACTGAAAAACACTTTGAGTTATTCAGCTAGAAAGAGAACAGGTTAAAATCGTTTTATGTCAGCCCTACTGTCTTCTCAACTGAGCAAAAGTGAGAGGAAAAATCATTCAGGCCTTCAGTCATGGTACCAACATTCATACTCTGGCTTCCATCTTCAAAGTCCATGCAACAACCATCAACAGAACGGTGAATAAACTTAAAGAAGAGAGAACAGTACAGAGCAAAACTGGTCACAACAGCAACAGGGATCATCATTTCAACTTAGAGCTAAAGAGATCAATTAGAAAAGATCCAACTCAATTCGTAAGACATTTGGCATGTGATGGCGGAGTTTCACCTATGACAGTCCAAAGAGTAGTGAAAAAATACTTGAAAATGAAATCGTACGTGAAACCTCTGAGGCTCCTTGTTACTCCAGGACAGAAAGCTAGAAGGTTAGAGAAGGCGAAGATCATCTTGAATAAGTTGGAAAATGACCCTGGAATAATATATATATATATATATATATTTGAACTTTATTTCAATCCCTCATGATCTTCTGATCCTTAGCTATGATTAATTAATAATGAACATATCATTTTCGTTTATGATCAATTTCCTCACGATTCTTCTGTTAAGCTTGGAGAGTAATTATACATTCTTATTGCTTAAAGTAGAGTCCAACAGTGTTATAAAAATCTAGGAGAATTCCAGTAAATTATCTAATTATTTCTAAGATACAACCATTCAGAGCTTAATCTAACAATTGGACAATTTTTGCTCTTACGCAATTTGGACAATTTTGCAGTTACACTCGGTATATCTTACTGATGTGGGTGTTGGTAGTCACTTTAAGTGTAAAAATACAGAAAGAGAAAAGATTAGAAAAACTCTCAAACATAAGCGTTACTGCTCTTTATTAAGAGGATAAGCATTTTCTTCTTCTTTATGTTCCTTGCACCTCAGGCGATCAAGTCTCTCCATAATTTCCTCTCCTTTTCTAGCTCTTAATGAATTTAAATTCATTGTTTAATGAATTTTATCTTTTTGTTATTTCTCCTAAAACTTTATCCACCATTCACTTATTCAAGCTCATTATGTTATGCGTTGTTTTCCTCTGTCCTTCTTGGTTTCAATGTATCCTGCGAGTATCAAATTTTCCAAGCCTTCTTTCTTTATTATGCGCCCTGAAAATTTCGACTCGTCTCTTTCTGATGTTAAGTATAAGTTTCCTTTTTGTTCTCCATTTTCTCTAAAACTTCGTCACTCACATGTGCGGTGCATCGTCTTCTGAGCATCCTTCTGTAGAACAGCTGCCCTGTTGCTTCAAATCTCTTCTTCATTGTTGAGGAGATTTTCCAGCATTCGCTGCTATATAAGAGGACAGATAATAGTTCAGTACTCTTTTCTTTGTTTCTAACGAATTTTCTTTTGTTTTTTGTTTTTTTGTTTTTTAATACTCTACTTAGCTTCTGGAATGCATCTTTGCCCCTCTCAATGCGTCTTTGGATTTCGGTGTCACAATTTCCGTCCTCTGTTAAAACACTTCCCAGATATTTCTGTTTTTATGCTTGTTTGATTTTGATATCTCTAATGACTATTTCTTTGAAGAATAATGTGTTTGGTTGCCGTAAAAATGAATCTATGCGATTAAAGCGCAGTGTACGTGTGTCCGTCCGTCCGTCCGCTTTTCGATCTCGGTGAATCATAAACAACATGAAGTAACAACAGTAGTAACACGCGATTAAACAGATAACCCGCTTAAAGTTAAATTTAAATATCGAACAGAGTAAAAGGTTTTTAAAAAACAAACCTTTATTAAAGGTTTAACTAACTTTAATTTCGCTTTTCGTTGCAATTGTAATTGATATCATCTTATTAAACTGTAATTAAAACTTAAACGGAGCACAGGACATTGCACATATGTCTTCTTTTTCTTTTTCTAACACGCGAACTGTGACATTTTTTTTTTAAGCTTATCACCCCAGGCAAGGCTGGAAGCCACTAGCACGCAAGGGGTTACAGAAGGTTTGGAGGAAGAGCAGATAGGAGTGGTAAAGGAGAGGATGTGGAGAAAGATAGTGGATCGATCAAGGCAAGGGGGTTACAGAAGATTTGGAGCGAGAGCAGATAGGAATGAAAGGTGAAAGGATGTGGAGAAAGGAAGTGGATAGATCAAGGCAACTGGAGATGTCGATTGACATTACACTTAAATAGAGCTTGTATTTGTCAGGGAAACAGGAATAAGGAAGGGAGTTCCACAGGCGAGATGTGCGAGACATGAAGCTATTGGAGTAGAAGAGACGTCTACATCTAACAGTTTCAACGGTGAAGGGGTGGAACGGGATGCCAGACTCGTAGGACGTTTAAATTCATGAGACCTGGGAACCAGCGAAAGCAGCTCATATTCGAAATATTACATAGTTCAGGTTCCCTAATGTCTTTTAAGAGTGACGTTATGTGAATGGATCATAAAGAATTGTGATTTTAAAAGAAAATGAAACTTGCGTGAAAAATAAATGTAAACAAACTACGGAGATAGATTGCGTATATGAAGAAAGATTATGCCGAATTAAGGTGTTGGATAAAGATTAAATAATTTTAATATTTCTAAATTCTTATAACTTTTACGTACGTAGGAAGCTGAAGGTAAAAGGCTGAATGCCTAAAATCCCTCCACAGGAGCTAGCCTAACGTTCCTCCTAAGGGCAGCTTCTAGGTTAGTATAAAATACAATGAAAACAGAAGATTAATGAATTTGTTCAGATAAAATGGTTATGCGAAAAGGCCTTCTCCGGAATAATATATATATATATATATATATATATATATATATATATATATATATATATATATATATATATATATATATATATATATATTATAATTTTATCATATAGACAAAACCATTTTACTCACTACAAAGATGCAACTTGGTTTAAGTGCATTTCAACTGCACATCTACGGGTGAGGGTCGAAAATGGTTATGAACAATCCTGTTTGTAGGCAAGCCGGATGTAGAACGTCACTTACTTTTTTCCATTTTTTGAGAAGAAAAAGGACAATAAAAAATATATATAAAATATCTGAGTGAAACAATAGTGGTTGTTGATAGCAGTTTGGTGATATATATATATATATATATATATATATATATATATATATATCCGATGCGATGAGAACGAAAGTAATATATAAATTCTAACGTTCGCAGCGTTAATTCAAAAAAGAGCTCGATACAGGTAGTAGAGCGATAATTATTTATTTATTATAATTTTATCATATAGACAAAACCATTTTACTCACAACAAAGATGCAACTTGGTTTCAGCGCATTTTAACTTAAAATGTACTGAAACCAAGTTGCATCTTTGTTGTAAGTAAAATGGTTTTGTCTATATGATAAAATTATAATATATATATATATATATATATATATATATATATATACTTATTAACATTAATTTTATTGTCTACTCTATTCAGAAATTCGATAATCCATTAGACTTGTAGACGTGAGTGGAAACATAATTGATTTCTCCTCCTTGTTAAAAAGAATTTTTTTTCCTTCGTCAAGACAGGCATTCTTTGTAAGATTTATCAATCGTATAAAAATGCTAACAAAATAAGGGCTTCTCAAACTTCATTATGAGGCTGCACCCTAAGACACACTAAATGATGTCAGCTATCAGTTATCTCCTGTTAATTTTTCCCTCTGAAAGTTCTCCACTGCCTTAACCGGGTATTGAACTCATACTCTTTGGGTCCTGTCACTTGAGGACATATGGCACAGTGGATAAAGGCGTTGGTTAGATCCAGTGACATCCATTAAAAATGGCACGTGGAACTAGAACAGTCTACCCCAGTGAGCGAAATAAAGGGTTCACTTCGACATTCCAACCACCTGAAGAAGGCCGGAGCGTACAACGGCCGAAACGTTGTAATAAATATGGCGACAGAGATGAGGACAATAGTCCGAATAATGTAGATAATGTATATTATTACTACTAGTATCGAATTTATTTGAATCCATTTTTTCTTGTTTAAGTCGTCTTCTCATTTAGCGAAAGAGAATGTAATTCCATAGAAACAATATAAACTGTTATTCATTTTAATTTTTTAGACATTCTTTCAGTTTTCGTATAACATAAAATGTAATACAATTTTATAGGTCCTAACTTGGCATCTCGGCTTCAGTCACTTTTCCACTGCTGTAATGTAGCTTCCCTGTGACTTTTCTATAAATATTTTCATGGTAATTCTTCTGATGAACTTTCTTCTATGGTACCTAGACTTTATGAATTTAAGCACAATACTTGATTGGCAGATAGGTCTCAGCAATTTACAATTGAAATAGCTACATGTCACTGTAAGTTCTATGCTAACAGTTTCTTCTCTTGCACTTCTCGCTTGTGGAACTCTCTTCCAGCTCCTTGCTTTCCAGCCAACTTTGACCTTCAAAAATTTTAAATCAACGTCAATCGTTATCTTCTGTCTTCTTAATTCATATTCTTTTATTGTTATCTCTCCTTAATAGTGTTTTTTTCTTATATTCTCTAACACTTAATAACCCCTTGTGTCTTAGTGTCTTTATTCCCTTGCTTGGTGGAAAATGATTAAAAAATCTAATACTGATGAAAAAAATAACTTTCCACCTGATAATTCCAAATTACACAACAAAAATCAAAACTAAAAAAAAACTTACATTGTCTATGAATTCAAATGCCCGATTGGAGAATTATTCCCTAATAAAATTCAACCAGATACATTGGTTTCATTACTTCAACATTCTCACGCCGTTTAACATGCCACTTAGCTATCAATAGCTCCATTAAAACATATCATCAACCAATCAAAAGGAAAACTACAACACGAAATCAAACAAATCCTTAACAATTAGAAAAAGTAAATAAAAAAAATCAACATGGAACTCACATCCATCTTTAATCTTCCTCCCAGCCTGTAAAGGTCCTTTGTTGGCGTTGGAGTAATGGATAGCGGCTCGGATTGAGGAATCGGAGAGCCGAGTTCGAATTCCAATCAAATTCACTTACGTGCTAATACCCTTGGAAAAGGTGTGAATCCTCTTCTTCTCCCCCCAGCTATGGGAAAATAACAGGACAGACCGAGTTCTATAGCCTTGGATGGCAACTAGTCTACCGCGGAAATGGCAACCAACTGCGGGAAAAAATCTGACTCGTCAGTCATGTAACGAAAGATATTAGGTTGGTGCAAAAATAATGTCGTTTTCTCACATATGTTAGAACGTCAAAAAACGACATTATTTTTGCACCAAGCTAATACATTATCGTCTAAGCGTGTATCACGCATGGCACATAACTGGCTGTTGCACGTCGGCCTTCCCTAGATTCCTGGGAGAGGATTGAGGCATTATCCTATTTCGCTGGCCCAATGCGTGCTTGTAAGGAACGCATGTGACATGCTTGGGCGACCATGTCTATTTTCGATTCATGATAGCCCAACGGTATTTACGCGTAAGTGGATTTAATGAACCCTACCGGAATTCGAACTCGGCTCTTCGATTTCTCATCCCGAGACGTTATCCATTACACCACCCGCATATCCAAGCTTACAGCACATGGTTCTTCCAATTGGTTGCCAATTTAGGCATCTTTTAGAAGAAATATCGCTCGTTTCTCTTCGGTCTTGTATCAGACTCGGTCGTGTTTTCATACACTATCCCAAAACATCGTGAATAGTACCTGTCATAGAGCAATGGCTAACGGGCTAGATTTCACAGACCATTACTAATGAGTTTGTTTCTTACTGGAAGCTTCACTATTTAAGCCTTGTGCCAGACTACACTTGATTTAGTAAATAATTATTTGAAACCAAAGTTGAAAGTGCCTTTTACGCAATTTCCTTCCATCATATTAAACAAATGTTTGAATTAAGATAAAAAATAATGATTCATTTCAGAATAATTGGAAAATAGATGGCACCTTCAAATTTTCTTTGAACAAAAGAAGTAGAATTTGCTTTCACTCAACACGTCTTTTACAATCGATAAGCAAATAAAAATAAAAAAATATCTTACCAGACAAGCGAATTAGTGTCCTTTTGTAAACATATCAAGATCTTTCACTTTCACTATTTCTCTACAGTGAAGACAAATCGATAACCTTCTTGTAAATAATTGCTCTGCTCTTATTTTATTTAAATGAAGTGGATGTCGGATATTTGGGACACTACGGGAATAGTGCAATATGGTCCAATTAGTAAGTACCAGTGATAACGACTTGTGAGCAACCGTTAGCATGCTTGTCCCTTGGATCAATATTATAGTAGCAAGCTGCGTATCCACTTGGTTTTGTTTGATTTGTTTAAGGGCTTATAAGTCGCTTCTTCTTCTCCATCTTTGTCTTCTATGTGTCTTCTTCCTTCAGGATGTGAGTGATCATGGCCCTCCATAATTTCCTGTCATTTGTAGCTCCTAGTATATTTTGTCTTTTTCCTGGCTCTCCTAATCCCTTTTTTTGCCAAGTATAATGCCAGAAACTGATTCACTTGAATTTGCAAATATTCATATCTTGCTCCACTGTAATCATGTCCTTTTAAGCGTACGCTGTCAACTCTAAGATGTCCAGTTTGGGTCAGAAGACCATTAACCAGAAACTGACAATATTCAATCACCCCTAAAGTTTGAAACACAGTAACACTGAGTTTTGACTAGCTTGAAAGCTGTGAAGTTATTCTAAAGAATCATTTACACTAAGTGGTCGGCACCCGCTCGCACCCGATCATCGGGATCGTCACCTTCTTTCCCTATTTCTTTTCTCCTTCTCTGGTGGTGGTGTCTGAGATGGCTGTGAAGGCCCAGCCTGCTCCTGAAGAGTAGTCAAAGAGAGTTTGACGAGGTCATTCGCGTAAATTTGATTTTGGTGGTCAACTCTACGCGACGGAGAAGCCCAGCCACTTGGCCAGAAGCACCACCTTCGCGGCTCAAATAAGTATATTCAGTATTTCTACGTCAAAACGGACGAAAAAACAAACGTCACTTTCTGACATTCAAAGAGATCAACTCGTAACATTACACGAACAAGGATACCTCTTCGATTTGTATGACCCTTTCTCGGTGATCGGTCAACGAATTACGACTCAGATTCAGCAAACTTGCCCGAAAACTAACATTGACTGTGGAAATGAAAACAAATGCGTATAGCTTTCGTAAAATAAAATCATTGTTTCTCTGTCCAAAATTCTCGCTTTTTGTATAGATTCATCAGAAAACATAACGTTTACCCATTATGGGTAAACATTATTTTCTCTGATAAATCCATACTGTAGCGGTTTGTTGTGTATCATCATTAGAGAAGAGAAGCTTGAATTTGTTTGCTTGAATTTGTCGGAGATCATGAAACGATAGTTTTTGGATCAACTCTAAAAATTGTTTTTCTGTGTGGTCCGCAAACCGCTACAGTATGGATTTATCAGAGAAAATAATGTTTACCCACAATGGGTAAACCTTATGTTTTACTGATGAATCTATACAAAAAGCGAGAATTTTGGACAGAGAAACAATGATTTTATTTTGCGAAAGCTATACGCATTTGTTTTCATTTCCACAGTCAATGCTAGTTTTCGGGCAAGTTTGCTGAATCTGAGTCGTAATTCGTTGACCGATCACCGAGAAACGGTCAAACAAATCGAAGAGATATCCTTCTTCGTGTAATGTAAACGAGATGATCTCTTTGAATGTCAGAAAGTGACGTTTGTTTGTTTTTTTTCGTCCGTTTTGACGTAGAAATACTGAATATACTTATTTGAGCCGCGAAGGTGGTGCTTCTGGCCAAGTGACTGGGCTTCTCCGTCGCGTAGAGTTGACCACCAAAATCAAATTTACGCGGTTGGAATAAAAGCCACGAGCTCGGGACGAGGCGAAAGCGTTGAGATTTGCGAACTTGCTATAATCTATTTGGACTGAGATTTCACGCTCTGATTACCCCTGTATTAATATTTGGGCTATTCAAATGTCAGAAATTAACTATTTTGTTGTCCATTTAAAACGTCTGAAAATTTACTGAAAACTATTTCTTGTAACGAATTCACATAACTGAAATCAAACCAAATTCTGCGCTAAAATGTTTCAATCTTGAGGATGAGGTGGTATTTCCAAATCTTGACCAAGTCTTCATCTGAGCATTGACAAAGCACGATTAAAAGGAAATGATTGCAGTGGAACGTTGAAAAGAGGAATGGCTAAGTTTGCACTCAAGAATTTTTCAAGTGAGTCAGTTTTCGCCATTAAATAACCCATAAGGGACAGAGAAGTCGTTAAACATTATATAATTACTGTTTTGTACATTAACTAAAACTCGGTGATTCAACATCCAACAATAATAGAGAAATGCTATTTTTTTGTCACGTGGTCTCTAACTCTCGGCGAAGACTGTAATTACATCGGCATAGTTTTATGTGACGTCGATCTTGGCTTATCAATATTAAAGTGGAACTAACTTCTCATCTCAGAGACATTATAATTTAGAACGATGATCTGAGTCGTTTAAATAATGTATATGATCTGTCGTGCTAGGCAATCTTTCCTGCCAGAATCTATCTTACACACTTATAAGTCACACATTATGAAATGGACAAAGTCCGACAATTATTTTAAGACATTTTTATGTTTATACATCCTTTTTATAGATACAAATATTTAAGTAAATACTCTGTTTTATAATAAACAGTATTAAACAACATTTACCGGCCTGAATGTCCGAGAAATTTTCATAGACATTTTTCGTCCTTCGACAGGAATCGAACCTGTATCCTATACGGAACCGTCATATAGCCTGGCGTGCCTTAACCGTTTCGGCCACAGAGGAGCGTTCGGTTAGCAAGGTCGATTTTACTGTCTTTAAACTTTAATCTTCCATGATTCTCTCACGTACATTCATAAATGCTCGTGACGTAACAAATGTAAACAAATGACGTCACACATTATGAAATGGACAAAGTCCGACAATTATTTAAAGACATTTTTATACGTTCTTTTAATAGATACAAATATTTAAGTAAATGCTCTGTTTTATAATAAACAGTATTAAACAACATTTACCGGCCTGAATGTCCGAGAAATTTTCATAGAAATTTTTCGTCCTCTGACAGATTAAGATTGAAGTTTAAAGAGAGTAAAATGTCTTCAACGTTTAATGTGCGTCGTAGTGAGTTAACTAAGTGTTCCGTTTAGCAATGGCAGGATATTCATATCGTGAGCAGGCAGATATGATTTTTACATATAAAGAATGGACGTGAGGCTGCACGGCTGTATCAGATTGCGTTTTCAGACCGAAAGCAGCTGAATCATCCAACCTTTGGTGCTGTTTATCGTCGCATTGCTGAGGCAGGATCCGTGGCACCACAAACTATGGATCGAGGAAGATCGAGGTCCGGTCGTATGCCTGACCACAAAGAACACATTCTACAGGATGTCGGTGACGATCCAGGTATCAGCACACGTCGAGTGGCCCTAGCATGTCGAGCATCTCATAGTAATACATACTGCAAGGGCAACTCCTGTAGCCGTATCATTTGCAACGTACGTTTTCATTGAATGTATGGATTGTGTTATGTATGTATCTAGAGTTATAGGTGTGATTTATTTTCCAAACACGGTCAGTATTCCTATAAATCTAGATACACACAAACAACTCATACATTAAAAAATAAAATAAATAAAAAGCTTAATGGTAGTACCTTGTATAAAAGAGGGATTTCTGTCTTATATATATATATATATATATATATATATATATATATATATATATATATATATTGTAAAAGGGGCAGCATATCATTATTCAAACATATATTGTTAAATATAACAGACAACGAATGTTTATTATGTTTGATCATGAGCCGTTCGAGGCTTTGTATAGTAGTTTTAGTTTATGCTATAAAGAATAACTTAATAAAAATATCTAAATGTTTGACAGTTTTTGTATTTATTTATACGAAACTTCAAACGGTTCATGATCAAACATAATGACATATTTAACAATATATATATACATATATATACATATATATATATATATATATATATATATATATATATATATATATATATATATATATATATATATATATATATATATATATATATATGAAATGTAAATGTATTTAGACTCGGTGGGCTAAAAAACCTGGATTTCAAGCAAATTGGCATCCGAGGAAAAAAAATTATAAAAATAAAGAAAGAACAAGAAACCTTCGAACAGGGCGAAGGAAATCGTCAAATACCTGAAATTTCTGGCACGGAGAAAGAGCAAACCTAGCTAGTAATAAGTTAAAACGAAGAGTGCTCGGTGCAAGAATCATCGCAAACAATGAAAGAATCATCGCAAACAATGAAAGAATCATCACAAACAATGAAAGAATCGTCACAAACAATGAAAGAATCATCACAAACAATGAAAGAATCATCACAAACAATGATAGAATCGTCGCAAACAATGAAAGAACCATCACAAACAATGAAAGAATCATCGCAAACAATGAAAGAATCATCACAAACAATGAAAGAATCATCACAAACAATGAAAGAATCATCACAAACAATGAAAGAATCATCACAAACAATGAAAGAATCATCACAAACAATGAAAGAATCATCACAAACAATGAAAGAATCATCGTAAACAATGAAAGAATCATCACAAACAATGAAAGAATCATCACAAACCCACGTGACACTTGTCTCACCAATAAGAACTAACTGAAACATAATTGAAAATATCAATGTTTCTTTCTTTTTGTTGGTTTTCACTGATAAGACTTCAATAAAAGTGAAACATGTTAGATTGATATACGTTTCCTATTTGTTCTTTATTATGTCATACACATATATATATATATAATATGTATATATATATATATATATATATATATATATATATATATATATATATAATATGTATGTATATAAATATAAATAAATAAATATATATATATGAGCAATTTTTATATATATATTATTTATATATTATCTATGCGCGATACTTGTTGGAGAGGGTTCGATATCAGTGACAGAGCTAACATATTTAGCTGCGTTGATACATATATATATATATTACAACAAAAAAAACAAAAAAAGGCGTCTACCAGAGCAGGAGTGACATTGAAAATAAATTTAAAACAATGTTGCGAGACAGACACTTAGATACTGATGATAGCCGCGCACAGAACGGCTTGAAATAGATCTCTGTGTTGAGGCAATTTTTTTTTTTTTGCTGTAAAAGATATATATATGCTCTGTTAAAATAAAAACATCGAGCTCACTGTAGATCAGTTTTAATAATTAATATTACTAGGATCCACCCGGATTATATACGAACGGATCGACTACCTGTACTATATATATATATATATATATATATATATATATATATATATATATATATATATACATATATATATATATATATATATATATATATATACATAAAATATTTATACATTAGATTATTTATATATATATATATATATATATATATATATATATATATGAATGGATAGGAAATGTGACCATCACATTCAAGCTTATCCAATCCTGAGACTAACTGCTTTATTTTTTTAATTTGAGACTGTTAATGTCAATTTTGTTTATGCTTCGTGTTAATGTGTTGTGTCCGTTTAGGGATGACGCCCATAGGCACGGAGACATACCGACAGACGGATAAGCCATTATTCAACACGAAACATATTCAAGCAAAAATGACATAAATAGTATTAAATTTGAAAAAAAAAAAAATCAATTTGTCTGAGGATCACATAACCGTGAAACCGACGGTCACAAAATCATATCTATTCAAATAAATATGTTAGCTCTATTACTGATATTGAGCGTTTTCTGATAAGCGCTGCATATATATATAGAGAGAGAGATACCTTTTATAGTAATTCGTCGATCTTAGAATCCTCAAAAGAACGCGGAAAGCACTGTACGGCCGTTTCGTCCTATCTGGAACTCATCAGCAGTGCGTACCCGCTACCGAGAAACGAACCCGGATCGGTTCGACACGACGCGAACGTCATACCAACTGTACCACGGAACTCGGCGACGATGAAGACATCAACTAGACTCGATATAGCGTCGCTAATCACTCTGTTCCGTTAACCGATACCCATCCAAGTATACAGAGTTATCCGGAGTCCCCGAATAACCTCGGAACCTGTGCCCCAAGAGCCACGACTACTATTTTGACCCTTAGCCGCTCTATCACAGAGCTTAGCTGGATTTAGCAAGATATACAAGTAATAGATTTTGGGGATTTAGGCTAATTTTATAGTAATTCGTCGAGCTTTCTGCATTCTGTTGAGGATTCTAAGCTCGACGAATTACTATAAAATTGGCCTAAATCCCCAAAATCAATTACATTTTTTTGTTTATTTCATAGTTACTTTTGCTTTATTCGGTTTGGAGGTTTTTTCTTTGGACTCTGAGCTGGGATCCTGGACGATTGTTTTCGCCTCAATTTCATGTTCTTAGTTCTTTCTTTTTTTATCCCTTATTTTTCCTTGGTCATTGATTTGTGAAATTAAAAGCCAAAATACCTAAGGTTTTTCCAAACGTGTATAACTATTTATATTTTTATTATTATCATTATATATATATATATATATATATATATATATATATATATATATATATATATATATATATATATTCATAAAAATCATTTACATCCTAAGTATCCAGCGGTGAAAGGAAGTCAGGTCACCTTGAAAAATGTCTGTGGTGAAAATTTGAACATCTTTCGCCATTTGCAGTTATTTTCCAGTGAGCAGAGTGAAATAAATAAATAAATACGAAAGATTATTGTTAAAAATACTTTCATGGGGGTGAGGGGAAAAAAGTGCAAAACCCAAAATTTTATATCGAATTATATCGCTAGGCATCCGATCGATCAATGTTATATCAGGAATCTCAAAGATTTATCGATTTTGCTCTGTAGTTTAGTCTTGGGGCGGGGGAGTGAGAATTTCACACCTCAAGTGAAAGCTTGCAGCCGATTTGTTCAGACACTGGAAGGTCATAAATTGCACAGGTAATACTCCTACGTCATTCAAATGTGAACACACACACACACACATACATTGAAACATACACACAAACACACACACACACACACACATACATATATATATATATATACATATATATATATATATATATATATACATATATATATATATATATATATATATATATATATATATATATATATATATATATATATATATATATAATATAATAATATTCTCTATATATAATATATATTATGTGTGCAAGTATATAGAAAAATAGGAAAGAACCGTTAGGTTGATAATCCGAAGTTCTTTAGTATTTTTGTTTTTATTTTTAAAAAAACACTGCTCAATACATAAGTAGAGCCTAAATTATAATTATTTTTTAAAAATATGATTCTATCGCCATAATATATATATATATATATATATATATATATATATATATATATATATATATGCACATTTCATTCAAATCGACTGACAAGGTGCATTTATTAAGTTTTTTATATAATTTCTCGTGCGATCTAATAACGTTTTTCTTTTCAGAGGATAAATTTTATAAAAACTGTCCGAATATTCTTTTTATCCGAGCGCTTTCGGCTATACATTTAGCCATTTTCAAGGATTATATTTCAACTGTTAGAATTAGAAATAGTTTGTTATATGTATGTTTTATAAAATGTTTCATTTTTTTTGTTTCAAAACACGGTCAAGATATTATGTCCATGTTCAAAGTTAATATTATTAAGTGTTGGTTTGTTTGTTTTTATTAATAAGGCTTCCATTATTTTTAGCCTTTTTTTGCATGTGAATGATGCTATTATATATATATATATATATATATATATATATATATATATATATATATATATTCTGTTCATACGTTATTTTTTAAACAGAAAATATATTGAATAATTGTCGAACTTAATACATTTCATTACACACACACACACACACACACACACACACACACATATATATATATATATATATATATATATATATTATTATTATTATTATTATTACTAATACTACTATAAAAGTATTCCAGTGTATGACGATAAAGTACATCTGGCAGCAAGGTCTCTAACCGTGAGATCGAAGGTTTTGAGGAGCGTGGAACCACCTCTTAATTGTTGTGGTTCCCAGATACACGCTGACATGGGTTGAGATAGAACCTGTTAGGTCCCATTTAAAAAAAAACAAAAAAACAATACACTGGGAAAGTATAAAAATATTTTTTCATAGTAAAAATTACAAGCAATACATTTTTATAATAAAATAACCAACAATACCTGTATGTGTCAAAATGGGGTAGATCGCATAATATAGTAGCACCTTTTTTTATGTGTCAATATAGTAAAGCGATTTTTAAATATTATATACTCGAATAAATATTCGTAAAACGTGATTAATTAATGAAGTGTGTGAATTTCAGATTAGTGTAACAAATCACTGGTTAATTTTAAGTGAAAATCTATTGAGCGAATTTAAAATTGATCGTTTTTATAAAGAAAAATCGGCCCCAGGAAAAAAAAATTGGATTTATTAATCAAAAGTTTATTGGTTGAATATCCATTTTAAAGAGGGAAAATATTGTTGATCATATTCTGAAGTGATCTTCAAACATTTCGTAGCTTAATAACAAATTTTAACCAAATGCCAATTCAAAGAAAACCGCGCGTCTAGGACGAGGTCGCTGATTGGCTAATATATATGAATACAAAAATTCAAATATTTGTAGTCGGTCAGTGTGCGAATTAATTTCTGCCTGATCCAGTTTTGTACAAAGAAAAAACTTGTCAGTGACAGTACTTTAATCGATTAATCGGCGTTCCGTACGAACACACACACACACACACACATATATATATATATAAGTACCTGAAGATTGTATTTAACATGAGATTTCGGAGTCGTATTATCGACTTATATAAACATTATATCCTTATACTTCCGTATCATTAATCCACTAATCCTACGCTTACCATTTTCCTCGATGTTACTTAAGGTTTTTATGCATGAGTAATCATATATATATATATATATATATATATATATATATATATATATATATATATATATATATATATACATATATATATATATATATATATATATATATATATATATACATATATATATATATATATATATATATATATATATGGATATGAGTTTGTGACCCTGGGTTTCACGCTTTTGCGATAATCAGATAAGATTTATCGGAAGACTTTGTCTGATGATCGCAAAAGCGCGAAACCCAGGGTCACAAACTCATTGATCGTTTTCACTGATAATGAGCACTTTCCAATATGTACTCGGCATATATATATATATATATATATATATATATATATATATATATATATATATATATATATAAATTTATTTCGGTTGAGCTCTCTGGGGAAGTTTAGGTTTGTAAACATTGACTATTAAGGCTAATAATGCAAGACTTTTCGTTAAATCGAATCGAGTTCTCCCAGTCACTGTGTGTTCATCTAAAAATAAATACGCTTAAATTCACCTTCATCGTGCGCCAACGGCTTAGTAGTAGAATCTCCGACTGACGCCAATTCAGTTGGGTTTCGATCCTAGCTAGAGGCAATCGGACGTCTACCACACTGATGAGCTGTGATACAGCGAAACAGTCTGTCTGTGAATGGCAATGTGTATATTCAGACCCGTTGAAAATGAAAATGTAATTACACAAAATGGATAATAATGCCAACTATTCCGCACATCCGGAAAATGTGCAATAATGGCTGTAATGGTCCTGTAGCAATGAATGGGAAAGGAAAAGTATATAGGCATTAAAAGAAATAGAAAATTCTTAATCAATAATGCAGAATCCTACCGTTATAATAACATAAATCCATATACACACGCACATACATATAGACACAATACATTATCTATCCCCTAAAGGTTGTATATGTTTCCGGGTGCTCAATAGTTGCTGGAGGTGAATCATGTAACCGAGATCGATGTGGAAAGAGGTTCTATTAAACTTATCGCATCTCAAAATATCAGTATCTCTTCAAACAGGCGTCCTAGAAATGTGGCCCTTGCCCTGCCCCTCACAGAATGTCCTGAAACAGAATTTAACATGATTAGCTTTGACTTTCTACACTACTTCACAGAAAAGGTTAGGAATTAAATTTCCATTAATACTGGAAAGAGCGATAACAGCTACTGGAATTGAGAAAAAAAATATTTTAAGAGAAATTAATTTCAATCGACGGTAATACTGGTTTCTGGTTTTCAATGAATTCCGACTGTTTCCTTATAAGGAAGCGGCTAATATTATTATTCTACATGTGCCGTGTCCCGTTAGGACGTATGCGATCATGCCTCTCCACAACATCCTCTCTCTCGTGTAGCTCTTAACAAATTTTGTCTCTTATTTCTACTGAACCGTGTTTCACCATCCATTTACTCAAGCTTACAAAGTATATCAAGCGTTGTTTTCCTCTATGTCTCTTTCCTTCAAACTGTCCTGTGAGTATCATATTTTCCGAGCCCGCTTTCCTCATTATATGCCCCAACTGTCTCTTCCTGATATCAATTAGAATTTTCCTTTTTGCTGCCTAAAACTTTGTCGTTGATCACATCTTAGCTCCATGACATCCTCAGTATCCTTCTGTATAACCACACAACTGTTGCTTCGAGTCTCTTCTTCGTCTTTGAGGAGACTGTGCAGCGCTCATTGACCACTACCATTAAACAGACAGCCTCGGAATGTGGCCCCATAGAATGTTCAGAAACAGAAATGACCACAATTAGCTTTAACGTATTTACTATCAACAACGGCAACTGATTTTTTTTCGTACGATTACAGAATAAATTTGAACGGTTTATCGATACTTAACGATTTTTATTAAAGTCTGAAAAAGCGATAACGTTTTTAATACGATTTCTATAAATAAATGAATTGCTTTTAATGATTCCATCCCATTCCAAGGCAATAAATCCACTAAGACACAACTGAGTGTGAAAGAATATAAGAAAAAGTAAACGTTATTAAAGGGAGAGAACAATAAAAAATATGGAATTAAGAAGACAGAAGATAACAGTTGACATTGCATTTAAAATTTTGAAGACCAAAGTTGGCTGGAAAGCAAGAAGCCGGAAGAGAGTTCCACAGACGAAAATTGAGCGAAGACAATAGAAGAGTAATCAGGAAGACAGTAGATAACAGTTGACATTGCATTTAAATTTTTGAAGACCAAAGTTGACTGGAAAGCGAAAAGCAGAAAGAGAATTCCACAAGCACGAAGTGCGAGAGAAGAAACTGTTAGCATAGAACGTGTGGCTACAATAAATGAAAATTATTGGTCGACGTATACTTCTTTATGCTTCAGCGGCTCTGCGCGCATTTATAAGACTTTCCGAAACGTACATTGCCTACTGCCGACGTACATATATATATATATATATATATATATATATATATATATAAAATGAAATGAAGAGGTTATAATGGTTCCAACGAGAGAAAGTGTGTATATTAAAAAGAAGAGAGGTACCGCAAACTTTTTTGGTTGTAATGTGGTTTTTTTTTTTAAATATTATTCTTTATTTTTCATAGTTTTACATAGTTTTACAACACGTGTTTCTGGTCTTACGACCGTCTTCAGGTAAAGTGTGGAGATTTCCACATATTATTAAAAATAATTATTAAAAATAATTAATTTTTTTTCCTTTATGCTTTTCAATGTTACATCTTCTCTGTATGAGACATTCTCTGTTTTTGTGTTGGTCATTCCAATGTCTTTCTTTAAATGGTAGTGAAGAGTTCTGAGTTATATATATATATATATATATATATATATATATATATATATAGGGACAGATATGAAAAAATGGCAAAAAATGGTAATAAAGGGCCAATAAAAAATGGTAGGTTATAGAGTGTCTACGTCTTAAAGTGACCTGGCACGTGTAAGTCTTGAAAATATATATACGTCGGCAGTAGGCAATGTAAGTTTTGAAAAACATAATATATATATATATATATGTGTGTGTGTGTGTGTGTGTGTGTGTGTGTATGTATATATATATATATATATATATATATATATATATATATATATATATATATATATGTATTCTATTCTCAAATTTAAATTTAAGTTTATATATATATATATATATATATATATATATATATATATATATATATATATATAAGTTTTCAATACGTATACGTCCCAGGTCGCTTCAAGACGTGGAAGCTCTGTAACCTGCCATTTTTTATTGGCCCTTTGTTACCCTTTTGTACCATTTTATAAACCTTTTTTCCCTATACTGCCATTTATTCACATAGAATTGTTAAGCAATGCACTACCCACCTGCCTCTCATGTCTTCAATATGTCCGGAGAGGGTTAAATTTTCGTATAATGCGCACTAGAAATTTCAGATGCGTTTTTCAATAAATCCGAAACTTACATGCTGTCGACCTATATATATATATATATATATATATATATATATATATATATATATATATATATATAAACGTCGACAGCATGTAAGTTTCGGACATATTGAAAAACGCATCTGAAATTTCTAGTACGATGTATACGGAAATTTAACCCTCTCCGGACATATTTGTTTTCTAGATTCCGCGGTATTTCAGTCACGATCGTTTGCTTAGTTCAATTTTTATACCAATATAGACATATAGTAACGTACAGTATGACTTCTACTCTCATTTATTTTCATTATGGTATGTGTTGTGGTATTGTTTAGCGTAGTCTGTACAGCAGTGCATCCTATCGAAGCCAAAATGGCGGCCCCCTTGAGAAATAACTGTCATCGTGTTTATAGTTGTTTCATTTTTATTTTTATTTTATTCATTTCACCTCAAACAAGGCGTTAATGCCACGAAGACGTAAGGTGTTACTTGGCGTGGGAAAAGAATAAGAAGTCTTTAGTAAAGTAAAAGGAGAAAAAAAAAGAAAAATGTTTCAGAAAGACAGAAGATGGTGACTGAGGATGCATTTATTTATTTTTAAAAATTGTACGTGGCAGAGAATCAAGAAACCGGAAATAAGAGTTCTGAATGTGTGAAAGAAGAAACTATTAGAAGAGACCTTACGGTTACATCTAGCTATTTCGACGGTAAAGCGATGAGACCCAATTGCCAATCTAGTAGTAAGCTTAAATCCATGCGATCGAGGTACAAACATTAGTGCAAATTCCAGTAAAATATGTATAGAAAAAAAGTGAGGGAAGCGACGTCGCAGTTGTGGTGAAGTGTCCGAAGTTGAGATGCGAGGTCAGGCTCGATAACGTTGCAAACTCTTCTTTGAATTTTATACAGCTGGAAAAGTGATTACGGTGGGCTATAGCGGCTGAACAGACAGAAGTGAATCAAGGAAAAGATTGCACTTTTATTTGGTATTTCCGTGCTGGTGCGAAAGCTTCGATGCCAGCTTTCATCATTTATTTGCAGTAAGTGGCAATATTATTTTTCGAAAACGAGCCAGAATAGCAAAACAGCAATGCAATAGCATTGCAGCAGTGAAAGGGTTGTTTGCATTAGAAATAATTCCAAAATATTCAGGGAAAATATCCATAACATCGAATATTTGCACTATTTACATGGAATGGACTGTTGTCCTCATCTTTATTGTCATATCCACGTCGTTTCTGTCGTTGTACGACCCGGCCTTCTTCAGGTGATATAAGCTGGAAATTCGAACTAAACCCTTTATTTATTTCATAGGGATAGATTGTTTCTGGATATCTCAGTTTCAGTTAGTTCCCTTTAGTAACTCAATTCTTCAAGTATTTGTTCACCTCTGCTGTGGCCTGATATTGAACTCACGCCTTTCTGGGTAAAGTCAACTGGATTTCTTCAACCAACGCTTCTATCCACTGGGCCACGTAAATATGACAATAACGATAAGGACAACACCCCAAACGATGTAAATAGTGTAAACAGTTACAATACCTCATCTCAGAAATATAGACAGGTGTTGGTTCTCAAATTTCGAATTCTTCGATTCGATTTCAAGCCGCGATAAGGTTGTTATTTTTTTTAAAACCATTTCACCCCAAGCAAGACAGGAGTGCCACTAGCAAGCAAGGGGTTACAGAGGGTTGGAGCAATAATAAAGAAGCGTAAAAGCGGAAAAGATGAAGAGAAGGATGTGGGATCTGGAGATGTCGATTGGCATTTCATTTAAATATTTGGAGATTATACCTATCAGGGAAGCAAGTAAGAGGAAGGGAGTTCCACAGACGGGAAGTGCGAGAGATGAAGCTCTTGGAGCAGAAGAGTCGGCTACATTTAACCGTTTCGACAGTGAAAGGATGGGACTGATATGCCAACCTAGCAACACGTTTAAATTCATGCAGTTTGGGAACCAGCGAAAGTAGCTCGTCGGAAAAGTAACCGTGAAAGTATTTGTAGAAAAGACAGAGGGAAGCGACGGCACGTCTGCGAGAGGGCGACTGTAAACGAGATGCCAGATCAGGTTATACAATTGGCTTAACAAGCCGGTTTTTAAACAGCTAAATTATCCATAGTTCAATATATAATTTGAAATAAAATCAAATATTTTTAGAATCTTACTAGCAGCGTGGCCTGGCATTGCCCATGCTTGATTCAAAAATCGTACGACTCATACAGAAATCGCTATCACTTGACTTAAAATATTTTTGCCCTTCCTTGCCTTTAAAGGAGTGCCCTTTGCCGTGCTGATGTTGCTACATGCCTTACTTCTTGCCTATCTCACACTGCAAATTTTTTCTAAGCTCTATACTAAATATTAAATCTGTTACGAAAAAAGAACTAAACAAAATAAACACAAAACGATCAGCTTTAAAAATGGACTCGTAACTGGAAAAACCGAATGAAAAAAGAATATTAACAACTTTGTTAACAATACTTTTTCACATCCAACCCAGTTCTGCGGAATCAGATTCAACGTGGAGTTTAAGCAAGCGAATGAGCCAATTGGAGTAAAGTGCCATGCAGATTTAAATTTTCCCCACTCATGACGAATGCAGCTATCGATTTTTTTGCATGCTAGCATGCTACTTAACATTCGTGTCAGTCAGCTGTTGGCTCACACGCTGGCCAATAGAATCTTCCTGCCTATTCGTGGCAGCCAGCTATAGGCTCTCACTCTGGTCAGTAGAAAATGGCCGTAAACTACATGAAAACTACCGTAGAAGCATGAAAAAAAATCGATTATTTCCACTATCGATGGGAGTTGGGAAATGCAAAGTCGTCAGGGCCTTCTCACTAACTTGGAGCATGTGCATGTAAATTCTGGTGCAAATCCGTCGAAAATTGCAGCCGTGCATTCGTTACATACACACACACACATCCTGTCTTTTATAGATAGAGATACAAAATTTAATGCCAATATAATTGCAATATTATGAAAATATACCGGGCCATAGACGTCAGAAAGCCGGGTTGTCAATAAACAATTATACTATATAAATACGTGTGCGTAGTTCCTGTAGAAGGTGTAGCTGATTGGAAAGCGTCGGCAGATTCGGTTATCGGTTGAATTAATTAAAAGCCTGTTGATTTTAATTAATGAACCACTTTAGTTCATTATTAGTTCTCTGGCGTACTTTTCTCTTTCCGCAAAGTTGTACAAGAGGATATAACTTCAGTAATTTGAAATGATTCAGCCTTCCAATTTATTTACATTATCTGAAATTATTTGCCAATACAAAATCTGAAAATGAACAGGAGTCTAAAAGTAGTCTAAAACGGCATTACAGAGCTTCTCAACGTCCGATGACTTCACAAATGTGTTACAGTGATCCTCACCAGCCCAGGTCTCAACATAGGCGTCCAGATATTTAGAAAGGCATTAAAGCAGTTCTCAGGATCCCAGTTCTTGTTACAATGATCCTCACCAACCCATGTTGAGGATCACCAGCCAAGTCGCAACAGTGAATCTTACGAGGTGTTACAGTGATCTTCACCGGATAAGATATAAAAAAGGCGCTAAAGCACTTCTTAGAGTCCCAGTTCTTCTTACAGTAATTCCACCGTGCAATACTCAACAAAGGCGTTATAGTCATCCTCACCGCCCCAGGTCTTAAAAAAGGTGTTACAGTGATCCTCACCGTACCAATTCTCAACAAAGGCGTTATAGCCACCCTCCCCGCCCCAGATCTTAAAAACGGTGCTACAGTGATCCTCGCCGTGCCAATATTTAACAAAGGCGTTACAGTTACCCTCCCCGTTCCAGGTCTTAAAAAGGTGTTACAATGATCCTCACTGTGCCAATTCTCAACGAGGCGTTATAGTCATCCTCCCCGCCCCAGGCCAAAAAAAGGTGATACAGTGATCTTCAGCGTGCCAAGTCTAAACGAAGGCGTTACGGTCATTCTCACCGTCTCAGGTTTTTTAAAAAAAGTGCTACAGTGATCCTCACTGTCGCAGGTCTCCGCAAGTGATCCTCATTGTCATCGGTCTTGAAAAATGTGTTATAGTAATCCTCACCGCGTCATGTCTCAACAAAGGCGTTACAGTCACCCTCACTACCTCAGGTTTAAAAAAGGTATTACAGTGATCCTCGCCGGCCCAGGTTTGAAAAAGATGTTACACTGATCTTAACCATGCCAAGTCTCAACAAAGGCGTTGCAGTCATACTCACCCTCCCAGGCCTTAAAAAGGTGTTACAGTCATTATCACCGTGCCAAGTTTCAACAAAGACGTTACCGACCCAGTTTCTAACAAATGCGTTACACAAATCCTCACCATCCCAGACTTTAACAAAGCCGTTACATAGGTTCTCACCATCTCTGATATCAGCAACGTCCTTACAGTTGTTCTTAAGTCTCAACAAAGGCGTTACAGTCATCTTCACCGTTCCAGGTCTTAAAAGAATGTGTTACAGTCTTCTACACCATGCCAAGTCCCAATAAAGGCGTTATATGCCGTCTCAATTATTAAAAAATGCGCTACAGTCATCCTCGCTGTGCAAGGTCTCAACAAAGGAGTTACAGTAATTCTTACCGTCTCAAGTTTTAAAAAAGGTGTTACAGTAACCTGGACCGTGCCAAATCTCAACAAATGTGTTACAGTCATTCTCACTGTCTTCGGTCTTAAAAAAGGTGTTACCGTGATCCTGACCGTCACAGGTCTCTACAAAGACATTGCATTGATTCACCCAGATCTTAACAATGGCTTCTCACTATGTCTGATCTCTGCAAAGGCGTTACAACGATAGTCACGGTCCTAGGTCTCAAAAATCGCGTTACAGTGATTCTCACTGTTTCAGGTCCTAACAAATGCTTTACACAAATCCTTATAATCGCAGGCTTTAACAAAGCCGTTACATCGATTCTCACTATCTCTGATCTCAGCAAAGTCGTTCTAGTTGTTCTCACAATCCCGGATCTCAGCAAATGCGTTACAATGATTCTTATAGTAACGTTAGCCACTCACCTTAGGCTTCTCAACTGCTCCCCTCGTGTTAAATGATCACCTAGTATAATATAAAATAATAACTTTTTCCTCATTCTCTTCTCTGATGGGTAAATTACTGTAATAGTTTATGAAACCAAAGGGTTTTATTCACAGTAATCAATTAAGAAAAAAACTTATTTAAATGGATCGCGAACTTTTTATTTGATTTAATATCCAATTAAGATCAAGCTTAAGTCTCTGTCTCTTGATTCGGAATTCCTTCTTTGGTAGACAAAATAATTCCTGTCTGAGAATCGCAGCATTCGAATGAAATCGGAAGCGGCACAGAAGCACAAAGTGACGCGCAAGGAAGAAAACTTACTAATAAAAATGTTCAGAATTGAAAGAATAATAAAACCATATAATAATTATCAATATTTATTCATTTATATATTTCCTGTCTCATCTGTAGCGAGAAGGAAAGTAAATCAGCTTAGTAAATTTATGAGTGATTACTTCCGCTAGTCGTTTTTATAATCTATACAAATAAAATGTTTATCTACATTTAGACAGCATTAGTTCCCGAGCAAAATAAACTGTTTAATTAATCAGTTCCTATACTCCGACGTTTCTTAGATTGCAGCCATATTTGTTCAAGTCTTTCATTTGAGGCACTCTGATACCTTTGTCTAATAAGTGGTCGTCTTGCTTCAACTTGGTTTGGAAATAGGCTTTGTTGTCGACATCTTTGTCTTTCTGCTGCTAATCTTTTTCTTCCGAGAGATATTTCCATTTCACTGTTATATTACACACATAAGATTTTTGCCATGAAATTGAGCAAAAAGCGATTTATATGATTCCAGGAGGAACCAATGAACCATAGATAACATTGAATGCCGTAAAAATATAGATGAAACGGATTAATTAAACGGTTCATTGGCTTCTATTTTAGTTGTGAATTCTTTATTTCAGGTTTATTGAATACATTGTTTCAAGATTTTGTTTCATTACATCTCACTATTAAATCTTTCTAACAATCGCCCTCATCTTTGACGGCGTGGGTACACTAGTATGCTTAATATTCATTAAGATCCAGCTTCACTACCCCATGTAAACAGGGAAACCGGGACTGGCAGTCGTGCTAGAAAAAGAGAATGGGTACAGCTGTGCGAACGGACCCCAAGATGAAGAGGAATATAATCGAAAAATGGAAAAAAAAAACATCCGGAAATTGATTTCGAATTAGAAAACTCTACAATATTGGTCGTGTCCATGCTACAGGATACACAGTAAAAAAAAAAAACGGTAATTTCAGAAATAAATTTATTTAGCTATCATGGTTCACCCTCCCCGCCCAGTACGATATCTACAGTTATTATTTCTACCTCTCTTTTCTTTTCTTTCTCTCTTCTTTCCCTCTTAATCTCAAATACTTTCTTCTTTTCTTCCTCTTTAGAACGATATCTACAGTTATTATTTCTACCTCCCTTTTCTTTTCTTTCTCTCTTCCTTTCCCTTTTAATCTCAAATGCTTCCTTCTTTTCTTCCTCTTTAGCACGATATCTACAGTTATTATTTCTACCTCTCTTTTCTTTTCTTTCTCTCTTTTTTTCCCTCTTAATCTCAAATGCTTCCTTCTGTTCTTGCTCTTTAGCACGATATCTACAGTTATTATTTCTACCTCCCTTTTCTTTTCTTTCTCTCTTCTTTTCCCTTTTAATCTCAAATGCTTCCTTCTTTTCTTCCTCTTTAGCACGATATCTACAGTTATTATTTCTACCTCTTTTTTCTTTTCTTCCACTCTTCTTTCCCTCTTAATGTCAAATACTTTCTTCTTTTCTTCCTCTTTAGCACGATATCTACAGTTAATATTTCTACCTCTTTTTTCTTTTCTTCCACTCTTCTTTCCCTCTTAATGTCAAATACTTTCTTCTTTTCTTCCTCTTTAGCACGATATCTACAGTTATTATTTCTACCTCTCTTTTCTTTTCTTTCTCTCTTCTTTTCCCTTTTAATCTCAAATACTTTCTTCTTTTCTTCCTCTTTAGCACGATATCTACAGTTATTATTTCTACCTCTCTTTACTGTTCTTTCTCTCTTCTTTCCCTCTTAATCTCAAATACTTTCTTCTTTTCTTCCTCTTTAGCACGATATCTACAGTTATAATTTCTACCTCTCTTTTCTTTTCTTTCTCTCTTCTTTTCCCTTTTAATCTCAAATACTTTCTTCTTTTCTTCCTCTTTAGCACGATATCTACAGTTATTATTTCTACCTCTCTTTTCTTTTCTTTCTCTCTTCTTTCCCTCTTA
Source organism: Acanthosepion esculentum (assembly GCA_964036315.1). Classification (NCBI taxonomy): domain Eukaryota; kingdom Metazoa; phylum Mollusca; class Cephalopoda; order Sepiida; family Sepiidae; genus Acanthosepion; species Acanthosepion esculentum. The sequence goes on along the minus strand of OZ038483.1, from coordinate 108,929,686 downwards.
ATCTCAAATACTTTCTTCTTTTCTTCCTCTTTAGCACGATATCTACATTTATTATTTCTACCTCTCTTTTCTTTTCTTTCTCTCTTCTTTTCCCTTTTAATCTCAAATACTTCCTTCTTTTCTTCCTCTTTAGAACGATATCTACAGTTATTATTTCTACCTCTCTTTCCTTTCCTTTCTCTCTTCTTTTCCCTCTTAATCTCAAATGTTTCCTTCTTTTCTTCCTCTTTAGAAAGTTATCTACAGTTATTATTTCTACCTCTCTTTTCTTTTCTTTCTCTCTTCTTTCCCTCTTAATCTCAAATACTTTCTTCTTTTCTTCCTCTTTAGCACGATATCTACAGTTATTATTTCTACCTCTCCTTACTTTTCTTTCTCTCTTCTTTTCCCTCTTAATCTCAATTGCTTCCTTCTTTTCTTCCTCTTTAGCACGATATCTACAGTTATTATTTCTACCTCTCTTTACTTTTCTTTCTCTCTTCTTTTCCCTTTTAATCTCAAATGCTTTCTTCGTTTCTTCCTCTTTAGAACGATATCTACAGTTATTATTTCTACCTCTCTTTACTTTTCTTTCTCTCTTCTTTTCCCTTTTAATCTCAAATGCTTCCTTCTTTTCTTCCTCTTTAGCACGATATCTACAGTTGTTATTTCTACCTCTCTTTTCTTTTCTTTCTCTCTTCTTTTCCCTCTTAATCTCAAATGCTTCCTTCTTTTCTTCCTCTTTAGAACGATATCTACAGTTATTATTTCTACCTCTCTTTTCTTTTCTTTCTCTCTTCTTTTCCTCTTAATCTCAAATGCTTTCTTCGTTTCTTCCTCTTTAGAACGATATCTACAGTTATTATTTCTACCTCTCTTTACTTTTCTTTCTCTCTTCTTTTCCCTTTTAATCTCAAATGCTTCCTTCTTTTCTTCCTCTTTAGCACGATATCTACAGTTGTTATTTCTACCTCTCTTTTCGTTTCTTTCTCTCTTCTTTCCCTCTTAATCTCAAATAATTTCTTCTTTTCTTCCTCTTTAGCACGATATCTACAGTTATTATTTCTACCTCTCTTTTCTTTTCTTTCTCTCTTCTTTTCCCTCCTAATCTCAAATGCTTCCTTCTTTTCTTCCTCTTTAGCACGATATCTACAGTTATTATTTCTACCTCTCTTTTCTTTTCTTTCTCTCTTCTTTTCCCTCTTAATCTCAAATGCTTCCTTCTTTTCTTCCTCTTTAGCACGATATCTACAGTTATTATTTCTACCTCTCTTTTCTTTTCTTTCTCTCTTCTTTTCACTCTTAATCTCAAATGCTACCTTCTTTTCTTCCTCTTTAGCACGATATCTACAGTTATTATTTCTACCTCTCTTTTCTTTACTTTCTCTCTTCTTTTCCTCTTAATCTCAAATGCTTTCTTCGTTTCTTCCTCTTTAGCACGATATCTACAGTTATTATTTCTACCTCTCTTTTCTTTTCTTTCTCTCTTCTTTTCCCTCTTAATCTCAAATGCTTCCTTCTTTTCTTCCTCTTTAGCACGATATCTACAGTTATTATTTCTACCTCTCTTTTCTTTTCTTTCTCTCTTCTTTTCCCTCTTAATCTCAAATGCTTTTTTCGTTTCTTCCTCTTTAGCACGATATCTACAGTTATTATTTCTACCTCTCTTTTATTTTATTTTTCTTCTCTTTTCCCCTCTCTATCTCATTTGCCGCCTTTCTTTCTTCTTCTCTAGCCCTATTTCTGCTCCTACCATTTCTACCTCTATTTCCATTTCTTTCTCTTCTCTTCGCCTTTCCCTTCTTTCTTTATTCCTTTGTCATCCCTATTTCCTCTACCATTTCTACCTCTCCTTTCTTTTTTTTCTCTTCGAATTTTCCTTCTCTATCTCATTTATTATCCTTTCTTTTTCTCTAGCCTCCTTTCAGCTTCTACCTTTTCTACCTCTCTTTTCTTTTATTTCTCTTCTCTTCGCTCTTCCCTCTTAATCACTTCTTTTCTTCCCCCAATCCCATTACTGCACCTACCATTTCTAACTCTCTTTTCTTTCTCTTCTCTTTTCCCACTTACTCAAATTTGAATTTTTTCTTTCTTCCTCTGTAGCCCCATTTCTGTTCCTGTCATTTCTACCTCACCTTCTTTTCTTTCTCTTCTCTTTTTTCTCTCTTAATTACCATTACCCTTTCTTCCTCTCTAGGCACATTTTTCCAACCATTTCTACCTCTCCTTTCTTTTCTTTCTCTTCTCTTTTTTCTCTCTTAATTACCATTACCCTTTCTTCCTCTCTAGGCACATTTTTTCAACCATTTCTACCTCACCTTTCTTTTCTTTCTCTTCTCTTTTTTCTCTCTTAATTACCATTACCCTTTCTTCCTCTCTAGGCACATTTTTCCAACCATTTCTACCTCTCCTTTCTTTTCTTTCTCTTCTCTTTTTTCTCTCTTAATTACCATTACCCTTTCTTCCTCTGTAGGCACATTTTTCCAACCATTTCTACCTCACCTTTCTTTTCTTTCTCTTCTCTTTTTTCTCTCTTAATTACCATTACCCTTTCTTCCTCTCTAGGCACATTTTTCCAACCATTTCTACCTCTCCTTTCTTTTCTTTCTCTTCTCTTTTTTCTCTCTTAATTACCATTACCCTTTCTTCCTCTCTAGGCACATTTTTCCAACCATTTCTACCTCACCTTTCTTTTCTTTCTCTTCTCTTTTTTCTCTCTTAATTACCATTACCCTTTCTTCCTCTCTCGGCACATTTTCCCAACCATTTCTACCTCACCTTTCTTTTCTTTCTCTTCTCTATTTTTTCTCATAATTACCATTACCCTTTCATCCTCTCTCGGCACATTTTTCCAACCATTTCTACCTCACCTTTCTTTTTTCTCTTCTCTTTTACTTCTTTTTCTCATTTAACATCTTCCTTTCTTTCTCTCTAGCCTCATTTCTTCTTCTACCATTTCTACCTCTACTTTCTTTTCTCTTCTCCTCTCCCTTTTACTCACATTTGACTTCTTCCTTTCTTTCTCTCTAGCCCTATTTTTGCCCCTACCATTTTCTGCCTCCATTTTCCTTTCTTCCTCTTCTCTTTTTCCTCTCAATCTTATTTGTTCTTCTTTCATCCTATCTTTGTTTTTTTCCCGTAATTTTCTTTTCTTTTATTTGTTCATCTTTTTTTTTCTCAACGTATATTGATTCCTTTTCAGAAAGATACATTTTCAGTGACAACTTTCGCATCCAGTAGTGAAATAATTCAGCAATTTCCACGCAGACATGTTCAGCCGTCCATTCTTTACAGTCAATGGAAATATCTTATTGTTTGCATTTTGCAATTTTCTCTCTCTTTCTCTCTCAATAACCATTTCGCTTTATTTATCCAAGATTTCCCCGTTTCTCATCTCTTTATCTATTTACACGCGTTTGACGTCACTTGACCCCCTTTTCAATTCAATTATTTCTTTGATTTCTTTCAATCTTTATTAATTCTTCCTATTGGTGAATGTTTTTTGTTTTTTTTTAAAGTTTGCTCACTTTATTTAGTGAAAAAAGAAAAGGAATTCTTCATTTCCGACTTTTCGCAACATACACGACTATTTTAAATAACAGAATTTTAGATATAAAAACTTTCACTGAATGCAGTTCGATCTCTATGCCTAATATTCGCTATTGAATTAGGTGCCTTGACAAGGAAGGAGAAAGTTAAACATATGCACCGTTAAATAACTGCGGATTTGAACATTAAACTGCAGACCATTTTTGATGTACGGCATCAGTTCGGAAAATATCCAGCCATATAAAATTCTTCATCCTCATAGATAATAATAATAATAATAATAATAATAATAATAATAATAATCCCCGTGGCCGCGTGGGGGCGTAAGGTCGTAGCGCAGCTGAGTAAATGACCCGCTTCTTCCCTATATCTCGCAGTTCTTCTCTTAATGTACTGCATCTGTCCAGAAAATATCCAGCCATGTCAAATTCTTAATTTCCGACTTATCGAAATATGCACCGCTGCTTTAAATAGTCCGAAGTATTAGGTTGGTGCAAAAATAATGTTGTTTATTATTTTTGCACCAACCTATTAAAAAAAAAGCAAACAAAAAAAAACCTGGAATTTAGGATCTAACAATCTTCACTGTATGCAGACTGAGTGCTTAAAATTTAACACTGAATTAGAAGTCTTGACAAGGAAGGAGATCGTCATAAAGTAAATATTTGCAGTGTCAAAGGCGAATTTAACGGCGGACTTATTTTGCCGCACATCAGCTGTCCGGAAAATATCCAGCCATTTCAAATTCATCATCATCATCATCATAATAATAATAATAATAATAATTACCATCATAATAATACTAATCCCCATAGCCGGGTGAGGTCGTACGGTCGTAGCGCAGCTGAGTAGCTGACCATCTTCCTCCGTATATCTCTCTTACGTGCCAATGTCTGAGTCTCGGTGAAGGGCATCCCGGCCCACTAAGTCACGTTGTCTGCCTAATTTCTCCCTTTTGTCTGCCACTTCTTTTGCCTAAAGTTGAATCTTGTTAGTTGGAAGTAGAAATATTGTCGGCGCTCCTATGACCATTTTTCAAATACCATTTCAAAATTCTCTTCTTGACAAAGGTTAGGAGGTTTCCCCACGGTTTTTTATTTGACGTTGTATTGCACTACGTCATCTGTGATGCGGCCGAAATTGGAAACGCCGACCATGGTTCTGTGGCATCTCGTTTCTAATGTTTCAGTTCTTCGTTATAGTTCTTCTGTTAATGTCTAAGATTCGCAAGGGTATTGATAGTTCCACAAGGCATGAAACTGTTTGATCTTTGATTTCAAAAAGATGTTCTTATCTCTCTAGATGGATCTAAGTTTTACGAAAGTAGTCAATGTTTCTATTGGTCATTTTTATCATTTTACCCCAAGCAAGGCAATAAAGCCACTAGGACGCAACTGGTTACTGTGTGTTATAGAAAATGCGAAAAACTAATATTATGGACAGAGGACGATAAAAGAACAAGAATTAAGACAGAATATAACGATTGATATTGCATTTAATTTTTTAAAGTTGACTGGGAAACAAGAAGCCGGAAGAAAGAGAGGTACGAATAGAAGAAACTGTTAATATAGAACTTACGGTTATATCTAACCATTTCAACAGTAAAATAATGAGACCTTGCCGCCAATCTAGTACTGCACGTAAATTCATAAGTTCTAGATAGCGTACAGGAAAGTTACTCAGAACAATTACCATGAAAGTATTGGTAGAAAAGACACAAGGGAAATACATTATGGTCGTGGGAACAGTACTGAAGCCGAGATGCTAGGTCAAAACCAATGACATTGCTGATTCTTCATGGGTTTTATCAAGAATCTTTAAATACATAGCAGCAGCACCAGACCATATGTGACAGCAATATTTGAAGCAATATTCAAAAATTAATTCTTGAAATTATTTTAAAATAATAATAATAATAATAATAATTGTTGTTGTAACCAAGGGAAAGTTACTGAATAGAATAATCACACGAAGGTTGGTAATGAACGATAATACTTAGGACAAGAACAACACATATAAGATTCGCCAGCGGCGCGTAAAAGTAGTAGTCAACTGCGAGAAGTGAATCAAGTGAATTCCAAAATGAATCTCCAATTGCAGGATAAATACCAACCCCACCACGCCGTCAGATGTGGCACAAAGCCGAATTTAATGTGGGATATCCGAGCCCATAGGCTCGACCAAACATTGCTCGTAGACTCCGTAAAAAACGGGGTCGGTTAGCTGTTTCCCGAGACGAGAAACTGCCCTTCGACATAGCCTTGTCTGGGGATCTTATCTGTCCGGAGGCAGAGAGTTTGACCAGCACAGCTGGAGACGAAGCTCTGACTGCCGACCAACATACAGTATTTACTACTATATGTATGTGAATGGGGACATACCCATTATCGTCCGTAGGTATGCTACAATAATAATAATAATAATAATAATAATAATTAATTTACGAAAGAAAATGAACAAATAAATAAACAATCTAACTATGACAATGGTACTTTAATCCATTTCAAAGTACTCCTTGACACTGACTACATTCAGTAAGTCCATAGTAAAATAGGAATTTTACTCTGAAATTTTCGCGCTATGCTCAACTGTATAAAGTTCAATGTACGTGCTTAATATTCACCACGGAATTAAGTGCCTTGACAAGGAAAGAGATCACGCTGAAAGGAAATATTTACAATCTAAACTAAATGTGGATTTGAACATAAAGACGCTGACATTTCGATATATTGTACCTGTCCGTATCCAGGTGTTTAAAATAATTAAAAATATATAAATAACCAGCCTATCTAGGGCAGTGGCGCTTAAAATCCACTTCAAAGTACACCCCGTTCGAGCCGCACGCACTTATATCTCGCTTCCACGCGTCCAGTCTGCAGAGACCTCTTTGGGATTGCTATCGTTTCAACTCCACACGGCACAATTTGGTTTGATTTCTGGTAATAGTAACGGCAATATTAGTTGTTTTCTTACAAGGAAACATTTAGCATTCATTGACCCATTCATACTGCTTTTGTTTAAAATTTATGAGATTTTTCGGTTAAAACAATTTTTCAGGAAAACAGGTCTTTAAAGTCCAGTTGATGATATAGCTCTTTCTAGTACTGATTGGGGTTTTTTCTTCCTAACTTTTTATTTGAAATAGTGTGGAACGTCAGCATCTTGATAATGTCATTATTTTGACTTCGAGTTGCATGTTACGTTTTAACATCTTTATTATGTCATTGTTTTCTCTTCGACTTAAAATGTGCTATCCATTTTAATTGTTGCTGCTGTTGGTAGTCCTCAAGTGATGCGCTTTCCGTTATTTAATACAGTCCTTTATTTGTTATTCTGCATCGCCAGTCCACAAGGTTCACTCGTTCAGAGGATGTACTAATGGCACATATGTCATCAAACAACTCCAGGAAATTGTATACAACTCCAATAGAAAACTGTATACCCGCTATGTCGGCGTCACAGCAGCATATGACCATATAAATACAGACTTCCGCTTCTCATCCGTTAGAAACTACCTTCCAAGCTGCGAATCCACTGAATGCATCGATCTAGTAGAGGAACTTTATCGGCTCTCAAAATCATACATATCTGGCGAAGACCTCAATACGGACACATTTCAAACTTCATTAGGATTAGAAGGACTAAATATGATCCCCAGACTATTTAATCTTTTCCAAGACTATGCCCTACATGTTTACAATATAGATATGAAGAGATAGGCACTGATTATTTAAGCAATCTATACAACATACCAATAGAAGACAACGACCTCATTTCACTTTTGAAGCCAATGTGCTAATGATGAGGAGATCTATACGGATTACATTCATAATTGGGATAAGAATTATATGGAACAAAAAAATCAACATCCTCTACAAAGTGTTTCAAGATATAGGACTCACAATAAACCTTTCCAAAACAGAAACAATGAGCTGGAGCTGGAGCTAAAACAATAATGGCACCTACCCTGAATCTATCATAAAAAATGTGGAATTAGTAAATACTAAACACGTCAAATACCTCGGCATATAAATCAGTTATAACAAATTTATTACCACAGAAAAAGAAATTGAACATTGTTCTGGACGAAATTTCGCCCAACACCGCAAATGGCGGCAAAAGCAAAACATCAACCTGAAGACTCGAGTCGTGTTTTAAAATACCCTCGTCTGATAAAGATTTTCATGTGGATTTCATACATGGCACAAAACCCGTTCAGAAATACCTAAATTGCCAGCTGTATACAACCGCCTTCTAAGATCGATGATTAAAAATAACTTTGAGCAAATTAAGCCTGTGCGTCTTAACGAGTAACATCCTTCTTCGAACCTCTTGGAATGGCGCTACACAATCCCAAAGAAAAACTGTACCAAATAACAGAAATTTCATCACTTGATGAATTTCAATAGCGGCAACAACGAAAATGAATAACACATGTAAATAGAAGGGAAAATAATGGCATCATCAAGATTTTGGCTTTCAACACTACATCAAACAAAAGGTTAGGAAGGAAACCTCAGTCAGTACTGGTAAGAGCAATAACAGTTTTCGGACTTGAGAACTATATTTTCCTGAAAAAAATTCAATAGAAAGATTTTATGAATTTCAAACGACGGTAGCACTGGCTGCTCGGTCGATGAATACCAAATGTTTCCTTATAAGGAAACGGTTAATATTATCATTACCATTATCCTAGTTGTTAATTAGGAGACACAGTGGATTAATGGTTATCGGCTCGGAAAGTTGAATCAGTAATGCAGAGTTCGAATTCCAGTCAAGTTCAATAAATTCCCTTACGTGTTCATAGATTTAAGAAAGGTATGAATTTATCTATTCTACACACCGCCAGCAATCGCATGACAGACAGGGTGGGAACCAGTCAAGAAAAAGTTCTGAATTCGAAACCACCCTGGAAATACTACTCTCTGCGCAGTAAATGTAGTGTCCCTACGACCCTAAAGGGTAACGAATTTTTTTTTAAAAATGTTATTTTTTTTTATTAAACTTATTTTAGCGACTTTACAATTTAATAAGATTATTTTAGAAATAAAACTTTGTATATCCTCAAATAAAAAAAAAATTAATGGAATAAAACGGTTTTAAATTACTTTGAAATAATTCGACACACGTACCTACAATGTAAACGTGTGTCCGTTATTCGTTATTTTTTCTTTTCTGAGTGGGTGATAGAATAGAATGCGATGAAAATAGGACTCGTTAATTAGTAATGACAATTTCCACACGATGGCGTCTGAAGATTGAACTATCTTGAGACGTGCCTTCATCTTCATCATCAGTCAAATGTGGTTACAGCACAGTTGGACACCTGTAACCAGATTCTTCCATCACTCCAAGTTGCGTGCCAATGTCAGAGAGGTGTCGACAGTGAAATATTTTGAATTTGTCATCAGAATGTTATTCATTTGAGCCAGTGCTTCTTGTAGAACATACAGGTTTGTATCGGAACAAGATTGAGATCGAGAACTTTCGACGAAATTGAATCCAACATTTGCAAATGAAATAAATAACACGTGGAGGAATATGACTAGCCATGGTTGGCAACCAGTATAGTAGAAAGAAATGTCTGAATTCAAAACCGTATGTGTCCCTAATGGGCTGTATCTAAGACCTGTTCAGCATAGTTGAAGTATAAATCACAGGTTGTCTCTGTGGGTCTTGAAGAAACGCCAACTGACCTGGGCTGATGGGTAAGCTAGAAAACGAGCAGTTACGCTGAAGATGAGAAATCGCAGTGATTTACAATATGCCTTCAATTCGAAACAGCACTGATATGTTATACCGTACCTATGGACTATAATAGGTATATTCCAATCCTTGTAAATACAGTGGGATGTGGGATTCACTGTTGTCTTCCACAGTGTGCTGGTCAAACTCTCGGCCTCCAGGCAGAGAGGAACCCAGACGAGGCTACGCCGAAGGGCAGAGTCTCGTCTGGAGTGGTAGACAGCTACCCAACCCCGTTTGTACGGGGTCTATGGGGAATTTTTGACCGGGCCGACGGGTTTGGATACCCCCACAATAAACTCGGCCATGTGCCACATCCGACTGGGTGGGGCGGTTAGTGAATATCTTCACTGTGGTTTCCACAGTGTGCTGATCAAACTCTGTGCCCCCGGTCAAAGAAGCCAGACAGGGAATTTTTACCCGAGCCTATGGTTCGCCTCACATTAAATTCGACCGACACAGTTTTCAGGTGTTTCTGAGGGATCGTTCACCCCACATTATATTCGGCCTCGTGCCACATCTGACCACGTGGGGAGGTTAGCGAATATCTTAACTAGTCTTCCACTGTGTACTTGTCAAACTCTCTGCCTCCGGACAGAGCGGAACCGAGACAAGGCTATGTCGAAGGACAGAGTCTTGGCTTGCGATTGTAGACAGTTACCCGACCCCGTGTATACAGGATCTACGAGGATTTTTTTAGCGAGCCTACGGGCTCAGTTCACCCCACATTAAATTTGTCTTGTGCCACAGCGTGGGGAGGTTAGTGAATATCTTCACTGTTGTCTACCAATGTGTACTTGTCAAACTCTCTGCCTCCGGACAGAGAGGTACCCAGTTGAGGCTGTACCGAATGGCAGAGTCTCGTCTGGGGTGATAGAAAGCTACCCAACCCCGTTTGTACGGTGTTTTCGGGAAATTTTTGACCGAGCCTACGGGCTCGGCTCGTACCACATCTGACCGCGTGGGGAGAAATGGAACTCGTCCTATTTCTTGCTTCTCTGTCGCCTAAGATCTTCAAAAAATTAAATGCAATATCAGTCGCCATCTTCTGTCTTCCTGAAACCTGTTTCTTTATTGTCCTTTCTCCTCAGTAAAGTCCTCTCATTCTCTTTCATTCCCAGTAAATCCTTGCGTATTAGTGGCATTATCGCCTTGCTTGGTGTGAAATGATTATTATTCAGTATAAAGTCTGAGTTGAATAATATTGTACAAAACAGATTTTAAAATCCTTTTATATATTTCGCGATACTTGACAAAGTCCAAGAAAGGGTTGGTAATGTTATTGGTCCTGATCTGGCATCTTGATTCAGTCACTTTTCCACTCACGTGACGTTGCTTCACTTTGTCTTTCTCTACAAATATTTCTATAGCGATCATTTTAAAGAACTCTCCCAGTTGTTAACTTTATTTAATCGCATTACTAAATTGGCTGTTAAGTCCCATGGTTTTACTGTTGACACAGCTGATTGTCGCTATTTCCATGGCATATGTTCTGACGAGCTATATTTCTTAGTCCCACTACCCCTGACCTTTACAACTGGGACCCATCCTGCCACGTACACAAGTGCGAATCATCCCCGTTCCCTTCGTATTCCATTAGTAAGGAGGAAGTTTCACTCTGACAGTTTCTTTCCAAGAACTGCAAATTTGTGGAACTTGACCCCAACAAGATGTTTTCCCAATCACGATTTGAGGTCTAACCCTAACCCTCTCCTATAAACTTCACTTCGTGTCTTTCTTTACGCCCATACAACACAACGCAGTAGCCCTCTGCTTGAGTGGCTCTTAGGACGTGTATTTGATGAACATTAGTTTAGAAAAATTATATTCTAATAGTTTCTTATCCTGCGCTTCTCGCCTGTGGAGTTCTCTTTCTCTAGCTTCCCTGGTGCCTAAGATCATCAAAAATTTAAATGCAACGCCAATCGCCATCTTCTATCATTCGGATTCCTTTTCTTTTATTGTACTTTCTCCTCACAGAATTCTTCTCGTTCCCCTCCACTCCCAGTTGTCCCGTGCATCTTAGTAGCATTATCGCCTTACTTAGGATGAAGTGATTAAAAAATATTTAAATTTCTGTACTCGCGTGATTCTGACATCTGGTCAACTGTGGAGGTCACCACATTTGGCTGTAAGTTTTGTTGAAGATTAAACATTCGGTTTTCTTCCAGTTGATGGTTGGGCCTTTCAATTCGATTTCCATTACTCCTTTGTCTACTTTATATGCTATCAAATATATCAATATTAGCGACAACAGTTATTTTGCGCATCACTTTCAATCAAATAAAGAATGACACCTCCGACGTCCAAGAACGCCCCCTTCTTTCTCTCTCTCTTACTTTCTCCCTTTTTCTTTTCTCTCTCTCTCTCTCTCCCTTTCTCTCTCTCCCACTCTTTCTCACGCTTTTTCTGCTAACTTCGTAGATAGTAGATTCAATAAGTAACTAAGAATTTGTGGCCTTAGATGTGCATTATATAGCACAAAATTGCATTTACATTATAGGACTGAAAACTGTGGAGAGCCATGATCGCTAACGCCCCAAAGGGGCACGGCACTTGAAGAAATAGAGAAAGAACAACAAAAAGAAGCAAAATTAAGATATATGAATATTTCATTCGTCGTAAAATAAAGATAGGATATCAAAAGAGAAACAAAATATTGCAAAGTTTTTTAGTGTTGGGTACTTCTTTTATGTGCCGTGTCCCTTCAAGACGCAGACGATGATGGCCCTCCACATCTCCCTGTATCTTGTAGCTCTTAAGAAGTTTTATCTTTTTGTGATTTCTCCCAAACCCCGTTCTACCATCCATTTGCTCAAGCCCATCAAGTATGTCACGTGTTGCTTTCATCTGTCCCACTTTCCCTCAATCTGCCCCGTGAGTATCAGATTTTCCAAGCTCTCTTTCCTCATTACATGCCCCAGAAATTTCCACTGCCTCTCCCTGATGTCAATTATAAGTTTCCTTTTGTTTCCATCCCTCTAAAACCGCGTCGTTGCCCAAAGATTGTTTGTTTGTTTTGTTTTACGGCATATCAATCTAAATGCGTTGTTTAATGTCGACAAGATTTTTATTGCTGGTAATTTTTTTTTTCGAAAATTATTTCTTGTATTAAAACTATTTTTACACGTTTTGATCCCATTTTGGGGGTTAACTATTTGCCCATAGCTGGGACCTTAGGCGAGGGTGGACCTGGGAACAAAAGCAACTGAGGTGGTACCACGCTCATCAAAACCTGCTGATCAGAGGGCTGATGAATAAGAAGATGAAGAAGAAAATCATTAAGAATATTAATATGATGATGATGATGATGATGATGATGATGATGATGATGATGATGATGATGATGAAGAAGAAAAAGAGCAGCAACAACAACAAAAAGAACGAGAAGAACAAGGAGATGAAGAACATATCATAATTTGTTATTTGTACACATGTACACATTCAACACAGGAAGTTGAATTAAAATCAGTTAAAATATAATTGCTATAAAACCCAGTTCAACATCAACCGTTTGGGTGCTTTGAATCATGTTTGAACCAAGCTTTGAAACATGCCTTGAATCATGCTGTGAATTATGCTTTGAATCATGTTTGAATCATGGTTTGAAACATGCCTTGAATCACGCTGTGAATTATGCTTTGAAATATAGACATTTCCCAAATTGAAAGGAAATAAGAGTTACTCCCCTTGAACCGTAAAAACAACGATAATGGCTAGTATAATGTATTAATATATATTCATACTCGCATAAACTGGCAATCCTGAAGCTGAGCTCGATGAAAATCGTTTCCTGCACCTATGTTTTCTAGGGCTTTTGAATGAGATATGAATCTCTGAAATCGGACCAGTGGAAATGGAGGAGTTGCTTGGACACACACACACACACACACGCACAAACATGCACATACACTGTACTTTATATATATATATATATATATATATATATATATATATATATATATATATATATATATATATGCAAAGGAATATAGTTTTAAGGTCTGCTATATTTATGGGATAAAGTGCTCAATATCAGAGATAGAGGGTATGTAAATATAAAAGTGAACATTGAAGTCGCCTCTGAGTGTTGACTTCAATGTTCACTTATATATATATATATTTGTGTGTGTGTGTGTGTGTGCGTGTGTGTGTGTGTGTAGTAGTCTGTTGGTATAATCCATGCAAGTCCTATTAACGCAACATAGAAGCTGAAATATTTTAAAACTGACACCACAGATGTATAAAACCATTTCCGGTGTCGGTTTTTAAATTAATTTAGGTCAGCGATTCAGGAATGAATTATGCATCGGAAAATAATTCAAATTTCTCTGTATCTCACTCATTTAAACCGTTTTCTAACTTCTCTTTAAAATTTCTCTATATTAAGTTTTAATCCCCACTCTATTATTCTCTCGTCTGTTACCCCTCTCTAGAATTCTCTTTTACTTCTCATATTCCTCCCCAACTCTCATACATACACTCTCGCTAAATTTGATTTTTTTTTTATTCCCGCAGTTATTTTTTCTAATTTTTGTTTTTTAATTTGTAGGTCTGATGAATTGGATCGTAATTACGATTCCAATATAATAAATTATAACCATGGAATGTTAGTGTTTAAGCATTTTTATCATATATATATATATATATATATATATATATATATATATATATATGGACATAATATCTTGGCCGTGTTTTGAAACAAAAAAAATGAATCACTTTATAAAACACACACAAACTATTTCTAATTCTAACAGTTGAAATATAATCCTTGATAATGGCTAAAAGTATAGCCGAAAGCGCTCGGAAAAGAACATTCGTACAATTTTTGTATAATTTATCCTCTGAAAAGAAAAACTTTATTAGATCTCACGAGAAATTATATAAAAAACTAAATAAAAGCACCTTGTCAGTCGTTTTTAATGAAATGTGTTTGAAAGAAGGATTGCTGCCTAAATACACAAATATATATATATATATATATATATATATATATATATATATATATATATATATATATATATATATTAAGACAGTTTTATGTTTATACGTCTTTTTATAGATACAAATATGGTTGGTTGTCTGATTTTGTTTAGCGGCATATCAACTACTATGGGTTACTTAATGCCGAAATGTAAATAATTTGAAAACAATTTCATGCCTTCAACTATAAATAAAATGTATTGCTGGTCATCTATTTTCGGTAACTAAAATATATTTTTTTAATTTCATAGTGTTTTGTTCGGGAGGGGTGCACTAATTGCCCACAGCTGAAACCGTCACAGATGCTACCCCCTCGGGCTCGAGGTGGACCTGGAAACAACAGCAATTAAGAGGTAGTTCCACGATTTTCAAAACCTCCAACCTCCAGATAAGAGGACTGGCTGCCGGATGTAGTTCATCGTCATACCCAGGGAGAGAGTATCAAAGAGAATAATTGCCATGAAAGTATTTATAGAAAAGGCACAGGGCAGCTACATTACGACGATGGCAAAGTGACAGGTCAGGACAATTAACAGTGCAGATTCTTCTTTGGATTTATCAAGAATCTCTAAATATACTAGGTGTTACAGCAAAATTGTATAACAGCAAAATTTCCCAATTGTTAGATTAAGCTCTAAACCTTTGTATCTTAGAAATGATTAAAGATATCTTAATGGATTTCTCCGAGGCTTTTATAAGACTATTCGTCTCTACTTTGAACAAGAAGAATGTATAATTACTCTCCAAGCTTAACATAAGAATCTTGATGAAATCGATGGCATGTTCATCATTAATTAATCATAGTTAAGAACAAGAAGCTCATAAAGGTTTGAAATAAAGTTCAAATATATATATATATACGGTATAAAATGACAATTGGAAAAATCTTAGATTTTGCCGACGCGTTTTGTCTTCCGACTTTTTCAAGGCAAAAATGAAATCGAAATATCTCTGTTGTTATAGTTACATCCAAATTTAAAAAGATAGACGCTTCTGTCCAAGACTTTTTTCTGGTTAATGTAAATTACCTTTATAGTAATAGTTTTTTTTCCATGTCGAGAATACAGTTAAATTCTCAGATCAATTCTGTGGACAAGACAGATTGATATAAAATGACAATTGGAAAAATCTTAGATTTTATACCAATCTGCCTTGTCCACAGAATTGATCTGGGAATTTAACTGTATTCTCGACATGGAAAAAAAAATCTCTTACTATAAAGGTGATTTACATTAACAAAAAAAAATCTTGGACAGAAGCGTCTATCTTTTTAAATTTGGATTTTTAATGTAACTATAACAACAGAGATATTTCGATTTCATTTTTGCCTTGAAAAAGTCGGAAGACGAAACGCGTCGGCAAAGTCTAGGATTGTTCCAATTGTCATTTTATATCAATCTGTCTTGTCCACAGAATTGATCTGGGAATTTAACTATATATATATATATATATATATATATATATATATATATATATATATATATATATGTTATTCATGGATCTTTTTCCAACTTATTCAAGATGATCTTTGCCCTTTTTAGCCTTCTTTCTGCCCTGGAGAAAAAAACGCTACCTCACAAGTTTCACGTATGATTTCATTTTCATGTCTTTTTTCACTACCCTTCGTACTGTCATAGGTGAAACTCATTTCTCGCGTGCCAAACGTCTTACGGATTGACATAATCCTTTCTAATTGGTCTTTTTAGCTCTGTTGAAATGATAATCTCTCTTCGTGTTGCGACCTCCTGATCCAGTTTTCCTCTCTACTGTTCCCTCTTTTTTAAACTTATTCACCGTTCTCTTGATGGTTCTTGAGTGGACTTTGAAGATGGAAGCCATAGTATGAATGTTGGTACTATTACTGAAGGCCTGAATGATTTTTCCTCTCACCATGACTCTGTTGAGAAGACATTGGGGCTGACAGAAAACGATTTTAATCTCTTCTCTTTCTACCTGAATAACTCATGGGGTTTTAATGTGATTCTTACGACAAATGTTATCAAGATGGCTAAATGTTTTATCTGAAAACCTGGATAAAAGAAAGTCAATTAGTTAAGTATTCTATTAGATATTAAACCTTTTGTGGGATGAACAACTATGCCGTAACACGATTTGGACAATTTTGCTGTTACACCCGGTATAACAGGAACACCAGACCAGATGTTGGCAGCAATATTCAAATCATGGTGGATTTATAAATATGCAAAATTGATTCTGGCAAGAAAAAATTACCTAGTAAAACATGGTGAACCAACTTTCCTAGCAGAAGACCTAGCCATTGATTCAATACTATCTTTCCATTTCATGTCAGCGTAAAACGTTAGACCACATCGAGTACCTCTCACGGAGTTTGGCATCAGCCATGCTGATGGAACGTAGAAAGGAATCTCTCGGTCTATTAATGGAGAACAGTTTCCTTTTGGAGGCGTTGAAACCAACCATTCCTTGCCCCGTTAACAGCAGTGTAGGTCATAGTTTTTAGATCAGTTGCCATTTGTTACAAGTTTTTATGAATTTTTTAATGAATGTTTATTTTTAGTATGATAATCTTTATCAGTTGTTTATCTATCTATGTAGTATCTATCTCAGTCTGTTGACATCTATCTTGTTTTGGGAATGCAGTGTGTGTGAGCGCATATATAAGATAGTAAACATTTTGTGGGATAGACAATTATCCTTTGCTATTACATGATTTGAACAATTTTGTTGTTACACACGGTATATCGGAGTATATATATATATATATATATATATATATATATATATATATATATATATATATATATATATATATATATATATAAGAGGTATTTCGGCAGAATTATTTCAAACATGATTGTTTCAATAAAACTATTTGTTTCATCAGAAATATAAAATTAAAATAAATACTAACTTTGCCAAATTTACCGATGATATATCACTAATTTTGATAATTTAAAAAGTTAATAAAAGTTGGATAGACATAACCTCTCGATATTATTCAACGAAATATGTGTGCATGTGTGTGTGTGTCTATCTTTCTCTCTCTCTCTCTCTCTCTCTCTCTCTATATATATATATATATATATATATATATATATATATATATATATAAAATACCAGTTGTTTATCTATGTAAATCAGTCTGAGATAGATGGTTTTCTCTGTCTCTGTTTATATATAAATATAATATATTCGTGAATATGAAACGATTATGCTAAAAAGAAGCAGACATCATGTTTGTAATTTATTTAATCAGACATGCCTGAATATCTACATATATACAGAGATAGATAACTTGCTATGTAACTACATCAGTTGTTTATCTATCTATGTAGTATCTATATCAGTCTGTCTTGTTTTGGGAATGCGGCGTGTGTGAGCAAATACTTTTTTTCGAATTTGTGTTATGAAAACTCTATGAAAGGTGATCATAAGAAGCAAAAACAAGCCAGCTATACCAATCTGCCTCATCGACCTGCCGATGACGCCTGTGTTGTTTGCAACAAGGTTTGCATATCATCATGTAAGCCCATGATGGTAGAGAGGAGTGTGGTAGGTCGGGCAGATGCAATCAACCCAATCAAAGATACAGAGTTTATTTGTAATATATGCCGCTTCAGAGATACCATCCCGATAAGTATGAACTCGAATACGAGTCAAGAGTTATATTAGAAGCCATGGACGGAGAAAGGAGACTGAAGCCATCACAAAGGATGCAAATGGTGTGTGGGTCTCCCATCTGAGTAAGATGCAGCAATCTCTATCTACCTATCTATCTATCTATCTATCTCCATATATATATATATATATATATATATATATATATATATATATATATATATATATATATGTATGTGTGTGTGTGTATTCAAACAACAGCCCAAAACACACTTATAAACTTAACCTACCAAGCCAGAGTATGTGCAAACATAACAAATATTGTTATTTAAGCATTAATATATATATATATATATATATATATATATATATATATATATATATATATATATATATAGGCATGTCTGAATAAATTGCAGGCATTATGTCTGCTAATTTTTAATAAAATCCGTTCATGCTCACGAATAACCTTCCGTGTATTGATGTTAAACGATGAGAGAAATGTACTATAGCTGTTTAAATTTCTTTTATTTTCATTTCCCAAGTCCTTTCGATCTTCTTCCAAGATCATCTTCAGGGGTGCAAGTGGTACAAAACTATATGTTGTTTATCTGTAATATATGCCGCTACAGAGATACCATCTCGATACGTATAAACTCGAATACTAAAAATGAATTTGTTTAATGAATTTTTCTCGGAAGCTCGATGCTTCACAGGTGTATAGACAGAAATCTAGACAAAGACCGCATCCCAAACTCCCTGTATATCGAGATTAGCATCAGAATTCAGTCATTTCGAATTATAATAAGAGAGGGGAAAACATGATTATTAGTACTGGCTTCATTCCTCTCCTTTCGGTGAGAGTGACAGAGAGAGGGAGAGAAAAGGGGGAGAGAGGGAGAAAGAGCGGTATAGAAAGAGAAAGAAGTAGGGGGTGTGAATTGAATGTGTGACATTTACGTTAATGAGTGATTTGCAAAGGACACTTGGACAATGGACAATTCCTGTTATCATCGTCGGCCACCGGCTTTGGAAGTGAGACAATGTGCGCAGGAGCGTTTTACGAAATGCGCACCAGATGAACAGAAATGAATGTCAGTGCCAGAAAATAAATGGGTGACATTGAGTGCATGGACATTCTCATCAGTCTATCTCAATCGCTTTATATGTATCTTAATAACTAATTTTTTAAAAAGAAACTTGTAAAAAATGTATAAAACGATTTAGTCATATCCCTGGCGACGTAAGGAACTCCGTAATCCATCAGCGTGTTCATGACTATCTATAAAAGGACACACCTACTTTTGCTCCTTTGTTGGTATATATATATATATATATATATATATATATATATATATATATATATATATATATATATATATATATTGTGTGTGTGTGTATTTAGGCAGCATTTTTTTAATTCATACATGTTTCATTAAATAATATAGACAAGTGTTGTCTATTTATTTTATCTAAATTCTTTTCATATCGTCTGATAAGCTTAATAACATTATCATTAAACGAAGAAAGAAAATCACAATATTGATACATATTTTTTAATCCAATCTAAGCTTTCGGCTTACATAAGCCATTAAGGGTGTTCAATTTGTCCTTGGCTATTTCAATTTGCCTTTTCACAAGGCTACATTTATAATTCCAAGTATTGATTTTATTGTGGGCTGCTGGATCGTGTAATTTAAATTGTGTGTATTTAGGCAGCATTTTTTCATTCATACATGTTTCATTAAATAATATAGACAAGTGTTGTTTATTTATTTTATGTAAATTCTTTTCATATCGTCTGATAAGCTTAATAACATTATCATTAAACGAAGAAAGAAAATCACAATATTGATACATCTTTTTTAATACATTCTCAGCTTTCGTCTTACATAAGCCATTATCAAAGATGACAATTACATTACAACATATTAAGCAATACACGGACAAGACAGTGATGATGTAAACAGAAACAGACTATAATCACTGTCTTGTCCGTGTAAACTGCAACCACGTCCATGGGTATGACGGTAAACTGCATCCGCGTCCATGGGTATGACGGTAAACTGCATCCGAGCCCATGGGTATGACGGTAAACTGCATCCGAGCCCATGGGTATGACGATAAACTACATCCGCATACTGGGTATGGTGATAAACTACGTACAACTGAAAGGCCGTTTTTGAAAAAATAAGGTTGTCGGCTATACGTTTTTGGAAAAATAGTATTACCATCTATACGTTTTCGAAGAAATAATGTTGCTAGCAGTACGTTTTTGAAAAACGATATTACCAGCTATACGTTTTTGAAAAAATAATATTACCAGCTATACGTTTTTGAAAAATAATATTACCATTTATACGTTTTTGGAAAAATAATATTACCAGCTACACATTTTTGAAAAATAATATTGCCAGCTATACGTTTAAAAAAAGAAAAATATTACCAGCTATACGTTTTTTAACAAAACCTTATTTAATGAAATTGTAACTGGGTCAAAAGACTATGAAAGTGTAAAAATAGGTTTTCATACCAGAAATTCTTTGTAAAAAATTATTACCATCAATACATTCAATACATTTTTGAAACCAAATGTTGCCAGCAATACATTTTTGAAAAAAAAAAGTTGCCAGCAATGCATTTTTGAAAAACAAATATTACTAACAATATATTTTTGGAAAAAAGAAAAAGAAAAATATATATTACCAGCTATACATTTTTTGGAAAAAGGAAAAATATTACCAGTGATACATATCTGAAAGAAAATTATTACCAGAAATGGAATTTCTGAAGGAAAAATATTACCAGAAATAGATTTAAAAACATATTACCAACAATGAAAATTTTGCCGGCATTAAATGACCCATATGCCAAAAACAAAACAAATACTAGATGCAACAGAAAAATTGTACAAATCGTGTTACAGAAAAATTGTCCAATTGTTACATAAAGCATTAATGCGTTGTATCTTAGAAATGATTAAAGATATCTTACTGAAATTCTGCGAGGTTTTTATGACACTACATTGAAAAATAAGAATTTATTTAGCTCTCTGTTGAAATTGTAATCCCTCTTCCTGTTGTGACCTCCTGATCCAGTTTTCCTTTTTAATGTTCCCTCCTTTTTAAATTTCTTCACCGTTTCGTTGATGGTTTTTGAATGAACTTTGAAGATGTGCGCCAGAGTATGAATGTTGGTACCATTACCGATGGCCTGAACCTCATTTTTGTTTCACTATTTCTCACTTTAATAAAATCCGTTCATACTCACGAATAACCTTCCATGTATTGATGTTAAAGGATGAGAGAAATGTGCTACAGCTGTTTAAATTTCTTTTATTTTTATTTCCCAAGTACTTTCGATCTTCTTCCAAGATCATCTTCAGGAGTGCAGGTGGTACAAAACAATATATTGTTCATTAGTATAAGTATTTATATAAAGATGTGTGTTTATATATATCAATAAATATACATATTATCCTTCACCGGTAGCACGCCTCAGAGTTTCATGCACAACGCAATCTTCATGTGTTGCGTAGAGACTAACCGTTACATAATTTAAATTTTAATGCAAATATCTGGTTAACGACATGTTGACGCAATCCATATATTATATGGGTATTACGATATTTATTTTTTAAAATTATATATGGCATTTAAAATAGACGGGATTTTTATTTTATATTCCAAATAAATAAGGATCAATTGTATTTATTAAAAAATATTTTAAAATGGACAGTTCTAAAAACTATCTAAAAATTATAATAATTTTTATGTAAAGTTGCGATTATTATCTTATTTTAAGCATAAAGGGGGTTTACTGGGTTATCTTTTTAATTTAAAAATATTATATAAAAATAAACGGACTTAGAAACCATGACAAGTTGTATATGTTCGATGCATAGATGAATGGTAGACTTATAAGTATGTAAGATAGATTAAGAGGAGAAAAAAATTGTCTAGCACGACACAGTAAGCCCTTTCTGAGCAACAGGCCTAGCATTGGATCCAATAAATTCTTTCCACTTCGTGTCAGCCTAGAATTTTTTCCTCTCTCTCTCTCTCTCTCTTTCTCTCTCTCTTTCTCTCTCTCTTTTTTCTCTCTCTCTCTCTTTCTCTCTCTCTCTTTCTTTTCTCTCTCTCTCTTTCTCTCTCTCTCTCTTTCTCTCTTTCTGTGTGTGTATATATATATATATATATATATATATATATATATATATATGAAGAAATATACTCTTACGGTGTGCTATATTTATGGGATAAAGTGCTCAATATCAGAGATAGAGCGTATGTAAAGATAAAAGTGAATATTGAAGTCAACACTTAGAGGCGACAGGCTGTTTCATAAATAGCCGAGAAATAAAACAACACACGTGGCTTGACGATTGCGTCTAATATGAAACAACCTGTCGCCTCTAAGTGTTGACTTCAATGTTCACTTTATATATATATATATATATATATATATATATATATATATATATATATATATATATATATATATGTGTGTGTGTGTGTGTGTGTTTATCTATCAATTTATTTCAGTTTGTTCATATCTATGTACCTGGGTTATGAAACCAGCTGGATCTGCCTGAAACAATGTTGGATTTTCTCATGGCGTGCTCAGCCTGGTGCGCTTTTGATCAGGTGTCAGATGTCGTGTCACCCACTGAGCAGAAACCTTCGTCATGCCAAGTTCATTGTGCAGAATAATCGCAACTCTCTCACGCGATATGCTAATAGCATTGGCTATTTGATTTATAGTCAACGGCCTGTCATCCATCACCATATAGTTAATAAGATCAATATTTTTTTTTTCTTTTCGGTGGTGGCAGTTGCAGGATGTCAAGATCGTGGGTCATCTTCAAGACTCTCACTTACACTCCTAAATTCATCTGTTCATTTTTATTAATAAATCTGGAACATCATCGCCTAATGTAGCATCGATATCAGCAATATTGTCCTTGGGATAAAACATTTTTCTGCAGGGACTTGATACCAAGGCGTTGCCAAATTTTGTCCATTTTAAAAAGAAGTTGCCACTATCTGTATATATTTCTGAGTTGTAATTATTTACATTGTTCGGACCGTTGTCCTCATCTTCGTTGAATTATTCACGACGTTTCGGCCGTTGTACGCTCTGACTTTCTTCATGTGATTGGAACTTCGAACTGAACCCTTTATTTCGTCTACCGGGCTAGTACCACGTGCCACGCCTCTTCTGGGTATCTCAGTATTAATTATCTCCCTTATAACTTAACTCTTTAAGTTTTTGTTCTCCTCTGCTGTTGAATCCAGTGACTTGACCCAGAACGAGTTCAATAACGTTCAAAATTGCAATAACCTGAATAAAGTAAAATGGCCGAATATGACAGCAAAAATGACGACCGCGGTCTGAACAATGTCAATAGAGTAAATAAGTCGCCATTAGTTACATTTGAAAACTTCTTTGAACAGCCAGGTATCAGTTGACCGAGAAAGAAACAATGCAGTTGAAATTAGTGTATGCAAAATTTTACATTTTTGACAAAAGAAAGCGAACGAATAGGTAGAGGAAAGCGTTCGAGGTCGAGTGCTGACAAACGGAACATTATTTCCGGTTCCGGGTCTATGCTAACAGTCACAATTCGAATCGATGAAGCCCGTTATGTTTTGCCCTTAGCGAGGGAAGGATTGCCCGTTTTGAAGTGTCAGCCAGACGTAGATGAGCAGAGGTGTTGGTAGCAGAACAAAGCTGAGCAGTTGAATCAAGTGTCACCTACCTATCAACGCAAACTGAGCACACAAAGGTTTGAATAAAACATGTATTCCGCCCATGTTGGCTCGTTCCATTCCGATCCTTTCCGTCTACGTTAAACGACCCATTTCCCTTACTCGACCGCTTCTACCGCTTTCGACCAGCGTGAATTCTACCCGTTTCGTCTAACTTGACCCGCTCTCTGCCAAACGTTTCACAAACTCAACCATATCTGCTTAACTAGGCTGGCACACTCTAGACACTTACCGCCTATCTAGGCCAGCTCACACTTTATCCTTTTCGCCTATATCTGCTGGCGCACTCTCGAACCATTTTGTCTACGTCGGCTGGCTCACATACCGGCCCATTTCGCTCAGACTGACTGAAACTCGATATTTTCCACCTACGTCGGCTGGCTCCCTACCGAAAACTTCAGCCTACTTTGGTCAGCTAATACTCAGCCTTTTCCGCTTACCTCAACTGGCACATCCTCGACCTTTCCGTTTATCTCAGCCGGCCTACTCTCGACCTATCTACTTATCTCAGTCCGTGACGATGTTAGACGATAATCTCTGAAACCTTTTCGTCTACAACGGCTGACAGACTCTCGGCTCTTTCCACCTACTTTGGCTAGCTCCCTACCGAATCTTTCTGCCTACCATGGACGCCTCACACTCCACACATTCTGCCTACCTCAACTGGCGCACTCTAGACACCTACCGCCTATCTCGGCCGGTGTACATTCGACTCTTTACGCCTGCTTTGGTGGTTTCCCTACCGAATCTTTCTGCCTACCATGGGCGCCTCACGCTCTACCCATTCTGCCTACCTCAACTGGCGCATTCTAGACACCTACCGCTTATCTCGCCCGGCTTATATTCGACCCTTTCCGCCTACTTTGGTTGTTTCCCTACCGAACCTTTCTGCCTCACACTCGACCCTTTTCGCTTAAATAAGGAGACACACTCTCGACCGTTATCGCCTATCTAGGCCGACTTACCCATTACCAATTTCTACACTGGCTGGCACAATCTCGATCATTTTCCCTACTTCGGCTGACACACACCCGACCCTTTTCGCCTACATCGCCTGAAATAATCTTGACCCTTACTACCTATCTTGATCGTCTCACACTCGACGCTTACAGCCTAACTTGTCTAGTATTCTCGTTTATCTCAGTCAGCCTATTCTCGACCTATCAGTCTATCTTTACTGCCTCGGTAGACTCATACGTTAGCCTTTTCGTCTACATCGTCTGTCACACTCTCGACCCTTTCCGCTTAGTCTACCTTGACCGGCGACCTTTTTCGCTTACACCAGCTGGCACTCTACCGAATCTTTCTGCCTAACTTGGCCATCTCACACCCGACCCTTTTCGCTTACATCAGCTGACACACTCTTGACCCTTACCGCCTATTTCGGCTGGCTCACACTCGACACCTGCCGCTTAGCTCGGTTGATACACTATCTCAGTTAGCTTACTCTTGACCGATTTCAACTTGCCTGTACCGTTTCGGCCGGCTCACATTTAACCAATTTCGCCTACCTTGGCTGGCACGCTCTCGACCGCTTCCGCCTACAATGGCTAGCAATAGCTACCTTGGCCGGCTGACACCCGAAACTTTTCGCCTACATCCCCCTGGAATACTGTTGACCCTTACCACCTATCTCGGCCGGCTCACACTCGACACTTTCCGCCTAACTCGGCTGGCAAACTCGTTTATTTCGTTCAGCCTGTCTCTACTCACCTGTTAGAAAAATAAACCATTCATCTTTCTTGTCTCCTAAATGAATTCTACAAAAACAGAACTGCGGAAGAATGGTATTCATTGTCAACAATGCAATTATATTATTGCATGTAATAGTTTTTTTTCCTGTCAGTAATGGCTGCATTAATGTCTGGTTACTGGAATTTCCTTTCCTCTCTAATATAAATCTTATGACTGCTTGATGCAGTTTACCTGAAAGAACTGAAGCAGAGACAGGGAATCTTTTATGTTTACTCGTTATATTTTCATGTTTTAGGGGTACTGTTTTTCTTTGCAAAGAAAAGCTGCGCGTTAGGAAATGAAAAACCCTTATTGCTTGTTTCTTCTACTATGTGCTGCCCCCCTTCATGACGTTGGCGATCATGACTCTCCACAACCACATATCCTTTGTATCTCATAATAAATTTTGTCTTTTCGTTATCTCTCTTAAACCTTGTTCCGCCAAAAGGTAAGTTTTTTTTTCCTTTTATTCCTTTTGACTTTACTTTATCTTGTGAGTATCAAATTTTCCGAGCTTTCTTTCCTCATTACGTGCGCTAGAAATTCCAGCTGTTTTGGTCCACGGTATTCTCAGCATCCTTCTGTAGCATTTCTGTTGATTCAAATATCTTCTTTGAGGTGATTGTCCAGTATTCATTGCCATATAGGACTGATATTGCATCGCTGTTCAGTACTCTTTTCTTTGTTTCTAGTGATTTTGTCTGCCTCTTAATACTTTGCTTAGCTTTTGGAAGGCACCTTTCGCTATCTCAATTTTTCAGTGTCGCACTTTCCGTTGTCTATTAAAACATTTCCCAGATTTTTAAATCGTTGTACTTGTTTGGTTTTGGTGTCCCCAATTTGTAATTCGTATGTTGGATTGATCATTTTGCTAACCACCATGCATTCCGTCTTCTTGCAATTGATGCTTAGTCCTTTCTTCTCGCTTTCCTTCACTACCTTCTTGTAGTTTCATTTATGTGTTTGCTCTCTACACTGTGTAATATGCATATCTTATGTTGTTAAGATTATGGCGGCCAAAAATTAAACCTACTCGGATATCTAATTCTCTCAAATTCGCCACACTGTATAGGTCGAATAAGTCCGGCGAGAACACACGTCCTTGTCTTAAAACCCTTTCTAGTTTTGCATATTTACTGAACTCATTTTCTGTTCGTATGCGGCCGGTTTGCTGCCAGTATATGTTCAGGATGTTTTCAATCGAGTTCACCCAGGCAGAGCAGTGAAGCCACTGATACACAAGGGGTTACTGGCTGTGGAAAAGTTAAAAACAGGAGCATTTATAGGGACCGAGATCAAAGGAAGGGTAATCAGAAGGACAGCATAAAAGATGGAACTGTTTCTCCTTGTTCAAATTCAGTCTGATACAGTTGCATTCACTTTTCAATAATGCCCTTGCGTTGTGTATCTCTTGATTCTAGTGGCCCTATTGTCAGTCCCTTAGTAAGGATCAAAACCATGTATCAACAGTTTATTTTCAGGAGAGGGGGAAATTGTAGGAACTGTTGAGAGAGAGAGAGAGAGTGAGAGTGAGAGAGAGAGAGAGAGAGTGTGTGTGTGTGTGTGTGTGTGTGTTTGTGTGTGTGTGTGTGTGTGTGTGTGTGTTTTACCAGTTACCCATCCTCTCCAGTATGCAAAGGAATCTGGGAGGGCTAATATCAGGCTATTACCTTCACTACTGACACAGCTGAACTGGTGGTTTTTGCAGTTTTTTTTTTGGTTTGATTTAAAACTTAACTTTGGAGCAGACACATGAGGTTACTGGGTGTGGAAGTGTTAGAAACGGAAACATTGCTAAGGAGCAAGAACAAAAGAAGAGTAATCAGGGGGACAGTAGATAGCAATTGACATTACATTTAAATTTTTGCAGATTAAAGTTGGCTGAAAAGTGCGAGAAAAGAAACTATTAGCAAAGAGTTTATGGTTACATCTCGCCAACACAACTGTAAATTGATGAGACCTTGTTGCTAGTCTAGTACTGTGCTTAAATTCAAAGAGTCTAGGCACCATAGCAAAGAGCTCACCTGAACAATTACCATAGAAAAAGCAAAGGAAGACTACGCCTGTGGGAAAGTGACTGAAGCTATAACTCCAGATCAGGGCCAATAATATTGGTGATTCTTCTTTGGATTTTATCAAGGAGCTCTAGATACATAGCGGAAGGACCGGACCATAGATATGAAAGATAGACACTGTAAAGAAAAATCGTCTATCCCGACACAGTGAAACTACCTACCTAGCAGCTGACCTAGCAATGAATTCAATATAGTCTTTCCATTTCCTTGTCAGCCGAGAACGTTAGTCCAAGAAGGCGCAGCAAGTCACTCTCCTGGAAGCTAGCATCAGCCATGATGATGGAAGTCAGCGTGGGTTGTCTAAGATGATTAATTGAGAACAGAATAGTTTCGGAGGCGTTTAAATTAACAAGCCGTTCTTTGCCCCCGTTAACAACAGACTGAAGGTAGTTTTGCGTATCAGCTGTCATTTTTATCTTATTCTAATATTCTTCCCAAATATATCAAGATTAACTAGCAGCTCGAAAAGTTCTGTGTGACGTACTTTATGAAGCGTCTTACCTTGTTTATATAAATACATGTATAGTTTTGTTTCCTACCTACAACCATAATTTGTCTTACCTCCATACGGGAATATTAGCGGGCGGAGATTCTAGCGACCACAAATTTAGATTTATTTGGAGAAACGTCTAAATTAACAATTTGTCACCTAACAAAATTAGGTAGATGTTTAGCATTACAAAATAATTTAATACAACTTATACTTGGATTAACGGAATTATAACAACGGAAATTATATGGCTCAAATATAACAAACGAGATACAAAAAACAATCACGAAATTAAATTGGTGAATATTTAAATTGGTTGTTTAAGGAAAAGTTTTCAGTGAAATGTTCAGATATTTCGGTTTAAATAAAATCTGTATGTATATACGTACAGACTTTTATTATGCGTGAAAGAGAGAGGGGATTTACATACGGAGAGAGAGAGACAATATGAGAGTCCGTTGAAATTTCAGCTGTATTTGTTTGTTTGTTTGTTTGTTTGGGGTTTTATGGCATATCAACCACTATGGGTTATTTAATGCCAGATCCAGCAGTCACCAGATATATCAAAAGCGTATAGCTGGCAACATCATTGTTTCAAAAGCGTATAGCTGGCAACATCATTGTTTCAAAAGCGTATAGCTAGCAACATCATTGTTTCAAAAGCGTATAGCTGGCAACATCATTGTTTCCCATCACATTTTAGGGGTAAGGTGTTAGTATATTTAGTGTAGGGTTTGGGAGGGAAAGTTAATTGTAAGTTGTAGTTGTTTTGGGATGGGTTAGATGTGATGGGGCATGACATGACCAGCCGATTGATCGGATCGACGGCCTTTTGGTTGGACGTAGTTTATCGTCATACCCAGGACGCGGATGTAGTTTATCGTCATACCCATTTCAGCTGTAGCCTTGGGTATAAATTAATCGGTGGAAATAAGAAGACGTTTGAAGTCGCTGGTAGTCGAAGCGGAATCTTATTAAAACGAGTGTGACTACTGAATGTATCGTTGCCTACCGTACCTTTTTGTCTCTCATGATTGATGGGTGTTCTCTCAAAGTGACCTCTTGCTTTGAACATCTATTGAAATTCAAGCTCAGCCCAGACCTTGCATTTCTCACTTGTGGAGCTCTTTTCCAGTCTCTTGCTTTCCAGTCAAGTTTGGTCTTCAACAACGTAAATGCAATGTCAATCGTTATCTGTTGTCTTCTTAATTCCTCTTCATTTATTCTTCTCTATCAATAAAGTTTGCTTTTTATCATATTTTCACAATCAATAGCCCCTTATCACGGCCGGCTCACATTTGAACCTTTTCGCTTATATCGGCTGACACAATCTCGAACATTCGAAACATCTTACTGGCTTTATTTCCTTGATTGGGGTGAAATGTTTAAAAACATAAAAGTGGAACACACATATACGATTTATTGCTAAAGATGGACAGTTCATTGTACCGTTCCAGTAAGTATCTGACTCCCTTTACATTCTATCTTTGCAAGATTCAGATCAGACCAAAAATTGAGTATTGTGCCATATCTGGGGCGGAATTGTCCAGTCTTCACTTCTCTGTCTTGATGTAGTTCAAAAGCCTCTACACAGCCTTGTAGGTGATGAATTATTTTCCACCCTACAACCCCTTTCCTATAGACGAAACATCGCAAGCCACTATTATTCTATCGCTATTATCCATGACAAACATTCTGACGGGATACATTCCTTCGTTGCACCAGTCCTGACCTTTGCAGCGGGAAACCCTCCATGCCACGTACATAAGAGTGAATCATCCCCATTCCCTTCGTATTACATTAGTAAGAAATTCCCGGAAGGTTGTTTTCCCGGTTAACTATAATCTTGACCTCTTGCGCTCATAGAGTGCCATTCAGTAAAACTCTACCTTGAGTGGTTGTTGGACCTTGTATTGTGTGAACATTAGTATTAAAAAAATTATGTTTATTTTTATAGACCCTGGGTTTGGAACTTTTCAAGGCCAAAACAAAACGATTATTCTTCCTCTTTGTCATGACAAGAGAAAAAGGATACAATGTAATTGATTTTGAAGTTTACAAAATCGAGGACGCTAGTGGTGATTTTTTAAAAAATGTGTATGCGTCCCACAGAGTGGACATTTGAATGCGTTTTCTTAAAAACACACAACTCATGATTTTGGGGTTTTCACTTTACTAATATATTTGCATTGGCTTATTTATATCGGGTGTAACAGCAAAATTGTCCAAATCGTGTAACAGCACAGGATAATTGTCTATCCCACAAAGTGTTTAATATCTAAAATACACTAAACTAATTGAGTTTTTTCCAGGTTTTTAGATAAGATGTTTAGCTATCTTGACACCATTTGTCATAAGAATCTCTAAAAAAAAAACCTTTAAGTTATTCAACTAGAAAGATAACAGATTAAAATCGTTTTGTGCCAGCCCCACTGAACAATGGTGAGAGGAAAAAGATCATTCAGATATTCAGTAATGGTACCAACATTCATATTCTGTCTTCCATCTCCAAAATTTATCCAAGACCCATCAAGAGAACGGTGAATAAGTTTAAAAAAAGAGGGAACAGTAGAAAGGAAAACTGGATCAGAAGATCCCAACTGGAAGTGGGGTCACCATTTCAACTTAGAGCTAAATACATTGTTATTTTTCTAGGTAGAGTCCAATAGTGTTATAAAAACCTCGGGGAATTCCAGTAAGATATTTTAATCATTTCTAAGATAGACGGATCAAAGTTTAATCTAATAATTTTGCTGTTTCTCAAGTCTAGTAGCCTTTAACGTTCTTTCCAGTATTGCTCAGGGTTTCCTTCCAAACTTTTCGTTTGAAACGGCGTAAAACGTTAAAATGCTGATTGCGTTATTGTTTTCCCTTGGAGTTACACGATAATTGAGGTTTACTTTAGATATCTCCGCAACCGAACACTTGGCTAAACGTGGTTTCCCAAGATAAGAGAATACAGGTTCGATCCCTGCTGACGATATTGATATAGGTTTTACTTAATTAGCTATTATGTTTCTCTAACTTTGAAAATATTTAATATATAACTAATTCTATTTTCCCATCTTTACTTTATATTAATTTTATCTTATAAGTTGTCCACTGTTCTATCGCACATGAAATAAAAATATTTTTTTACGGAAAATAAGGATCTACGTGCATCAAATCGTCTTTAAATTAAGTAGCAGCAGAAGAATTATCGTTAAACTTTTAAAAGGTAAGCTTAAACATTAATTCAATACTTAAAGGCAGCGATCAATTTTGAGTTCTACTGTAGTTTACTGATGCCTATCGCATCTACTCATCCCTATTGTGATGATGGCCAAACCAAGAGTCCTACACAGGAGCTAGCTTAAATGCTGCCGTCAGGAAATTGTGTAGCATTCACTGATATATAGAAGGGTTGATATTACAGTTCAATTCAGCAATCTTTGTTTCTGTAGCCTCAAGTTTCGTCTTTGTTCTGTGAGGAAATTGTCTGGTATTCACTGCTATATCGGAGGATTGATATTACATAGCAGTTCAACACTTTTTTCTTTGTTTCTGTTGTCTCAAGTCTCGTCATCATATGTCAGGAAATTGCTCTATAGGGAGATTGATATTACATGTCAATTCAGCACTCTTTCCTTTGTTTCTGTTGCCTCAAATCTCGTCTTCATCTGTGAGGATATTGTCTATCATTCACTGCTATATCGGAGGATTGATATTACATAGCAGTTCAAATCTCTTTGTTTCTAATATTTCCTTGTTATTTAATGTCTGTTTAACATCGGATGTACTTAACTTTGATCATGAAGAAAATGGATTTTAAAATTGTTAAGATTTTCCGGGGATTATATGATCTTTAATAATAATGACTGGCTGCTCGTACTCGAGTATGACTCTATACTATGGCGGTTACCTAATCCGTTCTGCAGACGCCAGCTCAGGTACATTTCTATTTGTTCAACACCCACAGTGTCAGCCTTCGGTCTATATTGCAACTAAACCGAGTGGATCTTAGTTGCAGTTTCTGGTATATAGTGCATTATAAAGAGTCTGAACAAGGCCAGTACACTCAAACCCTCGACCACAACGACTTTTGACTTCGTGCTACCACAACCATTGACTGCATCCAAAGAGTTCCGTCTACCCAATTTTCACTCACAAGCTTAGATCGACTTGTGGTAAGGATTTTCAGGCACCTTCCAAAGGTGCCGCACCCTGGAATCGTTTTCCCCAGACCGATAAGATTGAGAAGTCACCTTCCTAGAAAACTGATCATGTTGAGATTCGAAGCCTGATCGGAAAGCGACCGTCTTAACCAACCAGCCATGCGCCCGTTTGGGTATTTTATAGGCTATAATATAGTATAGGGGTTATTTATTTGGGTGTTTTTGGTTTGGCTGAAGTTTTGAAATGAGGGATTGTCTTCTGTTTCAAATTCTTCAAATTATGTTGGAACGGTCTGTTGCTTCCGTAAAGAATTTATTCGTATTCGAAAGATCGCCTGCAGACTGTCAGCGACTCTACCCAATATTTGAATCAAGTGAAAGATTTTCTAAAATAATCACAAGCACTGAAATTATATTAAATCTTTTTTTTTTTTTTGCATATATTCGTAAGTGTTTCATAGACTTTACATCGAGATCTGGTAAGTATTGGTTATAATGGCCAACTGTTTAAATGTCTGTTATGGTTGCACACATTCATTTTAGTAATGGCCATAAACATTATATTACATAATGATATTTAACGACCCCTTCCACTTGGATATAGGCATAAACAATTCTCAAAGACATATAGAAAAAAAAAGGACAATAAAATATGTTGCAGACTATCTACTTCAAGATAATTCAATACTTGTAACTAATTCAATATATGTTTCGGTAAACATGACAGACAAAGAATATCTCGGGAGATGTTTTGAAACGCACAACGTATTACTAGTTTGTCATTTTCAAAAAAAACTCACCAAGTATTTTTTGAAAAACTCACACAATATTCTTTGTCCATGATTTTCAGCATATATATATATATGTATATATATATATATATATATATATATATATATATGTGTGTGTGTGTGTGTGTGTGTGTGTGTAGTGATGTAATAGGAAAGAACAGTTAGATTGATGACCCACAGTTCTTTAGTATTTTTGTTTTTTATTTTTAAAACAGTGCTCGATACAGAAGTTGAGCTTAAAATTATAATTATTTTTTTTTTAAAAAATGTTTCCATCGCAACACAGAAATGACTACGTTTAGAAACTGAAATTCAAGTGCCAAAGTTTAATTTCAATATTCAATTAATTTCGGACACGTATAAAACTATAGGTTTAAAAATACAACCCAATCATAACTTAGCACCCATTTAAGAAACCATCAACCAAAGAAAAAACAAAAGAAAAACAAATAAATAAACACCAAAAAGACAGTAACTAGAACATCATTCAGTGTGAGTTTTAGCAGATCGTAATATAAACAACCGACCCTGATAGTAAGGGCCATTGTAGCCCGAAAGAAATCCACCAAACCCAACCTTACACGACTCCAAAAATTTGACATATAATAAACATTCCTACTTTTATCAAAGCAGAGCTCCCTTGGTAATCAAAAGTAAACCCCAGATTGCACCTCTATTTCCAACCTATAAATGAGTGAAACCTTTCGTCGGTTAGTTAATTCAAACATCGCTTGAGAATGAAACTGTCCTCTGGAGTTAGGGTTTAATATTGAAATTAAATTTTGGCACTTGAGTTTCAGTTTTGAAACATAGTAATTTCTGTGTCACGATGGAATCATATTTTAAAAAAATAATTATAATATATATATATAATATAATATGATATATATATATAATCATAATATATATATATATTATATATATATATATATATGTGTGTGTGTGTGTGTGTGTGTGTGTGTGTGTGTGTGTCTGTGTGTGTGTGTGTGTGTGTGTGTGTGTGTGTGTGTGTGTGTGTGTGATTAAAACGAAAGATGGTCCACGTCTGTTTCGTATAATATGTAGATTTACTAGGCCGGTTAATGAAATTTGAGGAATAAAAGGTCAGCAAAATGATAAAAATATTGGCAATAAGATTGATGAAGCAAAATGAAGAAAGACAAATGCAACTCCAGGAACTAATATTAAAGGTAGCAGGTAACAAACAACAAAATATCGAAAAAGAGGCGACTTTTCCCAAGACGCGGTGTGGAATACGATAGTAACATTCAATTACTCCCTAGAAGAGGATAAAAATTTCGGGGATTATTTCAAACGTTATGAAGACATATACAACATCGATTGTCAGAACTGGACAGAAGCAAAAAAGCTACGTCTGTTACTCAGAAAATTAGGAACTGAAGAATACACAAAATTTGTGGATTACATCTTGACAAAAAAGACAAATGAGTTAACGTTTGACGAAGCAGTTACATGCCTTACAGTGCTTTTCAGTCCAAAGACGTCACTATTTCACAAAAGGTGGAAATGTCTTAACCTTGTAAAGGACGAAAATCAGGACTACCCCACGTTCGCCGCAATCGTGAACAAACATTGTGACGACATCAAGTTGGCAGAATTAACACCGAACTATTTCAAGTGTCTTATTTTTGTACAAGGATTAGTCTCAGCTAAAGATAGTGAAATGCGCAAAAGAATGCTTTCAAAACTACGAAATGAGCCTGGATTAACACTACAAAAATTATCAGAAATGCCTGAGTATAAAGAACGACTCGAAGGATATCGAGGAGTCAGGAGTAGCGCATATATGTAAGTTGAACAAAAGTTTACGTTTTTCACCCTCCTCTGAAAGAAAACAAAAATTCTATAATAATGAAAAAAGATTTTCACCCTCCCCGGAAAGAAAACAAAAATTTTATAATAATGGAAAAAGTACAACGTATAAGACAAATTTTGACAAAAATCTAAGCAAATATAAGCCCCCCCCCATCTGCATGTTATCGATGTGAAGGACTATACTGGAATAAGGATTGTCGTTTTAAATATAAAAAATGTCTAGCGTGTGGAAAAATGGGTCAAAGGCATCCCAATGTAGGAACAGAAAATTTACTAGTAAGATAAGAGCTACTAGAATGCACGACGAAGACAATATTAACATAAGAAAATACGTGGAACTTGAAATTTTAAATAAAAAGATAAAATTACAACTTGACACAGGTTCTGATTTAACGATAATTAACCTACAGACATGGAGAAAGCTTAATAGACCGACTATGATACATATACAGAAAATCACTAAGTCAGTTACAGGAAAGCGTATAAAATTCGAAGAAGTGATCTTAAATGTGAAATTCCACGGAAAAACTAAAAAATTCAAGATATTCGGAATGAAAGATACAGAAAATCTTGTGGGCACAGACTGGATACAGAAGTTCGACGTATGGGATTTACCTATCAGTTCTTTTTGTAAAAAGATGAAGTGCAAACCATCAGAAGCGACTAAATTAAAGGAAGAATTACATAATCAATGTCCCGAAATTTTCGCGAGTGGTTTGGGACGAGGTAACAAGTTTGCCGCTAGAATTGAATTAAAAGAAAATGTCCAACCAGCAGTAAAAACAGAAGCGAAACGTGGCGTTTGCCTGCCGAATACGGTCTGTGTGTGATAAGTTATTGCCGAACAAGAACAAAAACCGGCATACACCTATAGTACTCAAGAGATCATTCGAACCTGGTACAATAATTAACAGACGAGGAAATGTGATGTACACAGTACAAGGCGAAAAGTCTACCCACAGAAGACATATTGACCAAATACAAAATGAGATTCAAAGACCTAACGAAGACACAGAAATTAGAAGGTCAAACAGGAAGAGAAAATTTACGAACCTCTGATTATCGACCATAAGAAAAAAAAATACTAACTCCCCCCAAAAAGGGATTTATGGAGGGGGGTGTTGATGGGTCTCCCCTTTTTACACAAATGGACTCACCCAAGGTATACATATACTACTGCCAGTAAATACCCGGAGTACGTTAAGTCAAGTTAGTAGTAGTAATAGAGCAGAGTCGGTCGGTAAAATAACGTAGCGGCAAGAATCACAGTAACGAGCACGTTAGACTCAGTAAGAAGTCATACAGCGATACGTCAATACCAAAGACTATATATATATATTCCTACTAACCCGCATTCCTGGAACTACTAACCTGTATTACCAGTTTGTATTATTACGTTAATACATTTATTTCCTATATTCATTCTTGGCGTTTGTTATTATTTGCTCCCAGATTTCATCCCGGAATCTACAACAACTTGGCGACGAGGATATCGAACTCACACGGGAAGGAAAAAAAAAGAAACAAAATTCTCCCTCGTTGTCCACAACAACTTGGTGACGAGGATATCGAACTCACATTTATTTCCTATATTCATTCTTGGCATTTACTACCGGATTTCATCCCGGAATCCACAACAGATAATAATTTGTTTGGCGCTGTCAGATTTTATTATGCAGACAATGCAGAACAGAAATGTTCATCTCTATCTATAAAAGGCAGGATGTGTGTGTGTGTGTGTGTGTGTGTGTGTGTGTGTGTGTGTGTGTGTGTGTGTGTGTGTGTGTGTAATGAATGCATGGCCGTAATTTTCGACGGATTTTTTCATGCTTCTACGGCAGTTTTCATGTAGTTTGCGGTCATTTTCTGCTGGCCAGAGTGAGAATCTATAGCTGGCTGCCACGAATAGGCAGGAAGATTCTATTGGCCAGCGTGAGAGTCAACAGCTGACTGACTCGGATGTTAACTAGCATGCTAGCATGCAAAAAAATTGATAGCTGCATTCGTCACAAGTGGGAAAAATTTAAATCTAAATTGGCACTTTACTCCAATTGGCTCATTCGCTTGCTTAAACTCAACGTTGATTCTGATTCCGCAGAACTGGGTTGGGTGTGAAAAATATTTGTTGTTAACATTATTTTTTCATTCGGTTTTTCCAGTTACGAGTCCTTGTTTAAAGCTGATCGTTTTGTGTTCATTTTGTTTAGTTCTTTTTTCGGAACAGATTTAATGTTTAGTATAGAGCTTAGAAAAATTCGCAGTGTGAGATAGGCAAGAAGTAAGGCATGTAGCAACATCAGCACGGCAAAGGGCACTCCTTTAAAGGCAAGGCAGGGCAAAAATATTTTAAGTCAAGTGATAGCGATTGCTGTATGAGTCGTACGATTTTTGAATCAAGCACGGGCAACTACGGGCCATGCTGCTAGTTTATGCATAAAAAAACATATGGTCTTTACAAAATATTTGAGTAAGACAATATAACATAGAGCTGACTAAATTATTATATTGTTATTCTGCATGTTAATATGAGCACATTGACATTCTGCGACCTTCATCAGTTCTTCCGTCATTGATTTTCTTAAATGTTCTACTGTTTCGAATTTAACATGACTTGCAACAGATTTTGTTGCTCCTCATATATATTCTTTGTTTCAACATTGTTTTTATTTCATTCTCAATGGCATCTTTTTCTGAAATAATGAACCGC
The DNA here is from genome assembly GCA_964036315.1 of Acanthosepion esculentum. Taxonomy (NCBI): domain Eukaryota; kingdom Metazoa; phylum Mollusca; class Cephalopoda; order Sepiida; family Sepiidae; genus Acanthosepion; species Acanthosepion esculentum. The sequence continues at coordinate 108,892,269 of OZ038483.1, read as the reverse complement.
GAGTTTTCTATTGTATTTGGTGAGGTTAGATTTTTCCGTGTATATGTTGTCTTTTAAACCCTTTTTCCACAACGTCAATTATACGTTATTTATAAATTTTGTTGTGTTTTTCTTCATATATATATATATATATATATATATATATATATATATATATATATATATATATATATATACATATATATATATATATATATATATATATATATATATATATATATATATTATTGGTATATATTGCGAAGTATATTAGATTTAAGTTAAGCGATTTTATTTCGTCTTTTTGTCATTATGTGTTTGTAGGTAGCCTAGTAGGAATTTGCTTTTGTGTCAGCATTTGGAAACGATCTGATTTTTTTTTCAGAAAAGTTAATTATGTTTATATTTATAAATCTCAATAGCTTGGAATAAATCCGGTATGAAGACACAAATCTCAGTTTAGCATAAAACACTGCTCCATTTTCCACCACCAGCTTAATTTTCGTCCCTCAGAACACCATATCCTACGTAAGGAATGGTCACGATCGTGTTGGGTCACTGTAAATGGGAAGAAAATATAAATTCTCATTTGAATCTTAAACACATTCTTAGTGTGAAGTCAAACACAATTATTCAAATACAAAAGAAACGTAATATAATAAGTCATTAAAATTTGAATATTGAGAGCAACTATCAATCAGGGTAAGAATTTTGGCTTATTTGATTTTCGTAAATGTTTAGTAGATTTGTTTCGTTTTAAATTCTAGCAACAGTCAGGCATCATATTTTTCCCAACACCCTAGTTACCGTTCTCCCATAACTTTAATGTCCTTTAATGTTCCTGGGGGAATCTTTGACTTATCGTTCATATTGCACAAATTAAATTATATAATTGACAAACTCAAGTTTCTAGCACTAATGTTTCATACAGACTTTGTAAAATGATTATATCAAAAGATTCGACATTGTTTTCATTTCCTAACTTAGAACAATAAAGTGCTGAGACGAACTACATTCCTTAGTTCCACCAGTTCTAACCTTCGTGGCTAGGACCCACCATGCTACGTACATTGTAGCAAACAATCCTCATTCCCTACGTATTCCATTGGTGAGATATAACTTCCACTCAAGCAGCTTCTTCCTGTGAACCAATAGAATGCTTCCACGATCACTACAATTTTAACCGTTCTCTTCCCCACATATCCCCATAAACTACGCGTCTTGCTCTGTAACACTCTACGTCCTATAAGCTTGTTGACGGCATTTTCGGAGAAACTTTGTGATTTTTTACACTATTTATATTATTCGAACTGTTGTCCGCATCTTTGTCGCCATATTTATTACAACGTTTCGGCCGTTGTACGCTCTGATCTTCTTCAGGTGTTGAAATGTCGAACTTAACCCTTTATTTCGCTCACTGGGGTAGACTGTTCTAATTCCACGTACCATGTTTTTTAATGGGTGTAATTTATCAGTTATCTCCTGTTAATTCCCATCTCCAATTTCTCCACTGCCTTAACCGGGTATTGAACTCATACTCTTTGGGTCCTGTCACGGGATCTAACCAACGCCTTTTTTTTTTTGGCACAGTGAGCGAAATAAAGAGATCAATTTGACATTCCAACCACCTGAATAAATCAAGAGCGTACAACGGCAGAAACGTTGTAATAAATATGGCAACAAAGATGAGGACAATAGTCCGAATAATGTAAATAGTGTACATAATGCCTCGCCTCAGAAATATAGACAGATTGTGATTTTTTATTGGAAGAAACTTGTGTGGTAGTTTTCGACTGCCTGAGTAATTTTTTGCCATTTAAATTTTGCTTTTTGTCCCGTCTTTGTACGCCCTTAAAATAACTTGATTTAGTAACACTCCTAAGTCTTGTACAGGTTGAACATCACTGTAAAAACAATTTCTCTGTCTTCCTCATGTATTATCATATAAAAACCAGGTGTTTGAATAATCAGGATTTCAATAGTATTTTTTAGGACGCACTCAAAATATGATAATTATGGAAAATTTGGCTACAAATTGCCATTATTTGTATTTTGGATTCAGTGTCCTAAAATTATCTTTTAAAAATATATAAGTTGGTTAGTGTCATGGTGGAACACACCTAGTCTATAGATAATAGACTCTCCCACCTAATATAAGTAGGAGTCAGTGAGGGTCGACTGGGAGTCGGATACGAAAGTAGTCAGTTACCACAACTAGATTACTCTGCGTAATACTTATTATAACAAGTTCGTAACGTTTTTGTACGTTGAACCGAATTTAGTCCAAATAAAGTTTCCACTCCGGAAAGTAACTCTACAACAGTTAGTATCGAAATACGTATAAAGCAAGATTTATTAGAGACGGAGAAGGCGACCAAAAATGTCATTTACTGGGATCAATAGATTCAGCAGTTTATCTAGAACTAGAGTTTATCAACAATATAAACAAAAAGACAGTTTTCTCTTCCACAAGCGTCACTCTGGATTGCAGCGAATATCTAAAACAATTACTATTAACTCTGCTTGTCGACTGTCTGCCTCCAAGCGGAGAGCTACCCAGACGAGGCTATACCAAAGAGCAGGGTCTCGTCTGGGGAGGTAGACAGATACCCGATCCCGTGTATACGGGGTCTACGGCCAATTTTTGCCTGAGCCTACGATCTCGGAACGCCCCACGTAAAAACAACGGCCTTGTGCCACATCCCTCCTTGTGGAGAGAAATCGGGTAAATACTGAGAATATCTAAAATACACGGGTTTTATGTCCCACTTCAGGATGCTACCAAATTCCGTCGAGGTGAAGAGTGTTCTTTAATAGTGTGTATGTAAATCCTGAAACTGGCACCGAACAGCTTAGATTAAAAAAGGGTCCTCTGAGCATTCAGGGTTATAATTATATCTTCAGAACCCAATGTAATTAAGTCGGGATTTCCAGTGGTCCTTCAATCATAGAAGCAAATAGTTAACAGGCGTCATTAGCAGAAGTGAAATTGAAATTCCGACAGGTGGATTGTTCCAGCTGCCTTGCATAATTACGTAGGCAAAAGTTATCAAAGACATTAATTAATGGCTGCTATCAAAGAAACCGAAAATTGCAGTTAAAAAGAGTCATGTCTGGATGGCCATATCGATACGGTTCTAAATTTTTATTTTATTTATTTCAATGTGTGTGTGTGTGTGTGTTTGTTTGTGTGTGTGTGTGTGTGTGTGTGTGTGTGTGTGTGTGTGTGAACAGGAAATGGGAAAAATTCACGGAACACACTTTTGCCGGAGTAGATTAAAGCAACAACAAGGAAGCAGTCAACAGAAAAACTCAAGCAATGTTTGAAATGTAGTTCTTCAATGAAAGTAGGTGAACAATAAACTTCAAAAATCTTTTTTTCTGATCACGATATTAACCAGTCAGCGGTCAGAACTATACGGCGTATAGAAACACCCGACATTATAAAGAATGTTTGACCAAATATTCTAGATGAGAACTGTGAAAAGCCACGATGGCCTTTAGGCTCTGAATTTATCAATGAAACACGAGTTACAGACGTATGTGTGTGTGTGTGTGCACGCGCGCATGTGTGTGTGTGTTCGAGTCTTGTCTACAGTTAGTTTTACTTCAGATTCCCCATAGCTTGCTTTAACAATTGAATAACGAATTGGCGAAAAAAAAATGTGATAGAAAATGGAAAAAAAACTAAGGGTAAACTAATAACGATTTGGGGACAAAAAATACTACTACTACAGTGTAACCCGGATATAAGAGACCCGGATATAAGATAAACCCGGATATAAGAGAGATTTTATCTGGTCCCAAATTAGAGCCTGTGTTAATGTATATATAATAGATCAAACCCGGATATAAGAGACTTATCCGGTTTCGACAACTCTCTTATATCCGGGTTACACTGTAATAATAAAAATAATCAATAATATTAGTAATAATAGTAATGCTGCAACAAAACAAAAAAAATAATAAAATTAAGATGGAAAAGAAAAATGTGCTAACGTGCGATCAAAAATATAATGATGATATCGCAATATAAAATAATAATAATAATAATAAAGAAGAAGAAGAAGCTAAAGAAAAACTAATAATAACATTGAGACAAAAAAGAAAAATTAATAATAATGTAGAGATAAAAAAGGAGAGACAAAAGTAATAATGTTGCAATATAAAGAGAAACAGAGATATCAATAATGTTGTAATAAAAATTTTAAAAAATTAAAGCTAATTCAATTACAATCACTTGTGAGAATGCTGTGATTATTTAAGATAAAACAACAAGTAATATTGCGAAAAAAAGAAGATAAAAAAATAACAATGCTGTTAGAAAAAGGAAGATAAAAGCAACAAATAATAATATTGTGATAAAAAGAAGATAAAAGAAACACGTATTAATGTTTTTATAAAAAAAGAGGATAAAAGTAACAAATAATAATGCTATGACAAAACAGAAGATAAACGAAACAACATAATAATGTTGTGATAAAGAAGACGATAAAAGAAACAAATAAAAATGTTGTTAGGAAAAGAAAGATAAAAGAAACACGTAATAATGTGATGAAAAAGAAGATAATACAAACACATAATAAAGTGATAAAAAGGAAGATAAAAGTAACAAATAATAACGATGTGACAAAAAAGAAGATAAAAGAAACTGTTGTGGATTCCGGGGATGGAATCCTGCACAAATAAATAAACAACGCCAGTAATTGAAATAGGAAAATAAGTGTATTAAACGTAAGAATACAAACTTGAAATGAAGATTAGTAGTCCAGGAATGCGGGTTAGTAGAAAGTATATGTATATGTCTCTATAAGTGAAGCCGTAATTCTCTCTCTCTCTCTCTCTCTCTCTCTCTCTCTCTCTCTCTCTCTCTCTCTCTCTCTCTCTTGCTCTGTATCTCACCTTGTCACAACGTATCTCTTCGCAGGTATATTCTCTCTGTCTCCAACTCTGTCAGTATAAGTATACTTTAGACGAGTCCATCTTGTGTAAAAGGGGAGAGCCCCACAACAGAAACATAATAATGTTGTGGTAAAAATGAAGATAAAAGAAACACTTAAAAAGAAACAAATAATAATATGATAAAAAGTCAATGAAATAAACAAATAATAATGTTGCGATAAAAGAAACAAGCAATAATGTGGTAAAAAAGATAAAAGAAACAAATAAATTCTGATAAAAAGAAGATAAAAGAAACACATATTAATGTTTTGATAAAAAGCATATAAAAGTAACAAATACTAATGTTGAGATAAAAAAGAAAATAATAACAGAAACTAATAACAATGTTGCTATGAAAAGAAAAAAAGATAAAAAAGGAAATGTTGCGATGAATATAAGAAATAAATGAAATCCTATACAAATAATTGAAACCTATGAACCACTCCTGGACCTTACTTCGTCGTTAATAAAAGTAAATTAATATGACTCAATTTTCTTTTAATCAATTCAGTCTAAGTAAGGCGATAATGCCACTAAGACACAAGGTGCTATTAGATGTAAAAGTGAATGAAAAGACGTTAGAGGGAAGCGGAAACGCAACCCTAAACAGGAAACAAATTATAAACCTCTACTCCTGGGAACGATAGGCAAATATACCCGCTTGCTTGGATAGAGAACCAGGATGATTCGTTAATAGTCAGCCAATCAAATCTTTTCGTCTAATACGAAATGCATGATAAATTGCTGGACAATTGATGTCACTTCCAGCCACTTCTATTTGGCTGATTGCCAGAATAAATACTTGGCAGTTGAGTGGCCCAAGGAGTGCTTGATTTAGTGAGTCAATTTATCGTCGTGAGTTACATACAATGGAAATCACGAGTTAAGGTACAAGTTACCACATTTGTTGGGGGAGTGTTGGTGTGCGTTACTCGTTGTCGTTGGTTTTATCTCGGATCCAAGAATTTCATTTCTTTTTTGCTGATCGCTTCCATTATGATGATGGCGTTGATGACTAAGTAGACCAATTCTTGCATGGAAGAATCGATGACATTGACTGCATCGAAATATTGGTGGAGAAAGAGATCAATTTTCTCGAGCCTTTCTCTCTTGTCGTTTGATTTCTTGCTTTTCTCTTCTGGCGGCTTCGAAGCTTTTGGTTCCGATGTTGGTGGAACACCGCCAGTTGGTACGATCTCGGACTTATCTTTCAAACGATTTAGGCTCAAGTCAAGTGACTTTTAGCGTTGTTTTGAGTTGGTCCTTGTATATTTGAATAGAGCAATTCATTGGTATTTTCTCTGAAGTGAACTCGCTTAATAAGAGTTGACATGGGATGTGTTACTGTATCAATTGAATATATAAAACATTCAGATCTTAGTTGTTTTTTTTTTCTTTTCTATTGCTTTTTTTTAACTAAATTGCACCGAATACAAGGTTTGAATACCACTTACTGTAGAGGGTTAGAGTTAAAATGGTGATGGTGAATGAGGCGGGTGAAGAAAAGCTGATAGGGGGAAAAGTAACTATTGAGCCTTGAAGAGGTCGAGATTGAAGTGTTCATGAAAGTACTCGGGTGGTAGTTCGGTTCCGCAAAGTGACAGTTTTTTTTAATCGTTTCACTCACTTTCTCACCGACGTGACGTGGCTTTCCTCTGTCTTTTCTACAAATATTTCCATGGCAACTGCTCTGACAAGCTTCTTTCCCTGCTGCCCTGACTACATGAATATAGGCGTTCTACTAGATTAGCATCTAGGTCTCACCCTTTTGCTGTTGAAATAGTTAAATGCAACCGCCACTTCTCCAGCAGTTTCTTTTCTCGAACTTCCCGCCTGTGGAACTCCCTTCCGTTTCCCTGCTTCCCTGATAACTACAAGCTTCAATAATATAAATGCAACGTCAATCGTCATCTTCTTGAATCCCGTTCGTCATTTGTCCTTTTCCCCAATTCTCCCTATAGATTTTTTCTCTTACTTTCACTCTCTATAATATCTTGCGTGCTAGTGGCATTTTCGCCTTGCCTGGGGTGAAATGGTTTTTAAAAAAAGCAAGGCGATAATGCCACTAAAACGCAGGGGTTTGCAGGGAGCGAAAGAGAATGAGAAGACTGAAAATTTGCAGGACTAAAGAAAAGACAAAAAGGCTGTTTCATGCATTGATGTATCTCAACAGATTTTTTCATAAGCATTTTGCTTATAGAACACTAATGGACATTTTATATTGGGTCAAAACTTAAATTGAAAATAGGCTGCGTATATAACTATGTATTATTTTACACATTTTTTTATACACGGACATCCATTAACTCCCTTTTTTTTAGAATATAAACTTTATTTTTAGTTGGAAACATTTGTTTTGTTTCCCCATTAAATTCTTCTCCACATTTTGCTTTTTTATTGTCATCCACTTACACTATACACAGTAACTGCTATCAAAAGATTTTCTTGTTTTGTTTTTATGTTATTTTGTCTGGAAACAAATTTTATTTTTTTACAATATTATGTTCATATTATTTTCTGTAGCAGTGTTATGCTTTTTTTGTGATTATCTTTATTGTGAGAGTGTCATTTTTTCAAATAAACCATTATTTTTCCTTCCTTTTAGTTTTTACAGAGAGACAAATTCCTAGACATGTCAGTGGTAAGCATTGTTTCGTATTTTTTATTACATTTTTATTACATTGTTTCGTATTTTTTATTACATTTTATTACATTGTTTCATATTTTTATTACATTGTTTTGTATTTTTATTACATTTTTATTACATTGTTTCGTATTTTTATTACATTGTTTCGTATTTTTATTACATTGTTTCGTATTATTTATTACATTGTTTCGTATTTTTATTACATTGTTTTGTATTTTTCCTCTTGTTTTATTTTCTCCTTTGTGTTTTTTTTTAATTTTATTTTCTATCCTTTGTAACTAAATTCTAAAACGATTTCTCCGCTAGTTCCCACAGGAGGACCGAGAGTTACAGAAGACAGAAGATGGCGATTCTCGTTGCTGTGGTATAACAACGAAGTTAGTCATGCTGCTCCAAATTGCAATTTCTCTCTCTCTCTCTCTCTCTCTCTCTCTCTCTTCAGCTTTGCGACCGATGATATTGGGTTACATAATATCAGAGAAAATTGATATACACTTATAGCAGGGTATGTCAAATTTCTCTGTGAATGCTCTACTGATACTATATAACCTAATATTACGGGTCGCACGATCGTATCATCCCATCAGGTTTTGATGGTAAGGAGTTTCGCTAGACACGCAGCAGAATTTTAAAAAATGTCAAAGGCCCATGAACCTTCTTACGGAGCTAACGGTCATCTAGTAGAATGGAGGTAAACAGGGCCCCGTAATCAATGCGATGACAACACTACATCGGTGGGTGAAGAGCTTCCGAGGCTGAAGTCACTGGTTAGGATGGAGGGTTCTCTCGATGGACTAAGGCGAGCCTTCAGGTTAGAGGACATCGGTTGTTGTTTGTCTACTTGCCCCAAACATGTTATGTATGAATACCTCTCCGTTTTTCAGTCCACATAGCTGGAGGGAACCGGCCATATGATCAGCTGCGAAGCGTCCCTACCACCACACATGGTTAGAGGACTTATGATGATGATGATGATGATACTATCTCCATAAAAATATTCACGAGGGCACCGTTCCATCACTCTTCCATGGTATGTTGTCTACTGCTTGGAGATGACGCATTAATTTTAGCTTCAGGTTTTGGAAGCAAAGAAGACTTAGTAATGAGGCGGTAATCAATAAAAGTGTATTCTTTAATTACAGCAGACCTACCTATTGTCAATCGATCTTCGATCCGGGATTTCTTTGATGTGATCTCTCTCTCTCTCTCTCTCTCTCTCTCTCTCTCTCTCTCTCTCTCTCTCTCTCTCTCTCTCTCTATCTATCTATCTATCTCGCTCCACGCTTGAGGGTAAAATTGTCATCAGACAAAAAGACGAGAAAGAAAATCTGCTCCCTTCACAAAATGATCACTCATCTTTCAGACAGATAAAAGAAATTAGGCATATGTATAGTATCCACAAGCGTGTGTAACGAAAAAAAATACAGGGCGCGCCACGTTCACGGATCGGTTCTGCGGAATAACGTAGCAAAACATCACAAAGACGTTCGTAGCACCTGTTAGTGTCCCAGCTATGGGTAAATAGTGAACACCCAAACTGGTGACAAAACATGAAAATATAAAATTACATCAGAAAAAATTATCAGCGATACACTTTCATAGTAAAAAAAAATATTACCAGCAACGCATTTCTTTTTTTTGGGGGGGGTAAAAAATTACAAAAGCTAATAAGAAAATAAAATTCCGACAATAAATGACCCATAAAGAGTTGATGTGCCGTTAAACAAACCAAACCAAATTCCAAAGACGTAAATTAATGGCCGTAATCAAAGACCAAATCTTGCGGTTAAAGACATGGCCGCGTTGATAGTATTCTGATATATATATATATATATATTTATATATATATATATATATATATATATATATATATATATTCCTCATTGCGAGCACGAACCGGAGTCTCATGCGCAAATCTGTCTTCAGGTGCTGGTATACACACACACACACACACACACACACACATCTGAAGACAGATTTGCGCATGAGACTCCGGTTCGTGCTCGCAATGAGGAATATATATATATATATATATATATATATATATATATATATATATATATATATATATATATATATATATATATATATGTATGTATGTATGTATGTATATATATTGTTTTGTGGTGATAGAGCTTGAAATGAAAAATTCAGAGAACTGGTACTTACCCCGACTAATTCATAAGAGGGATTTAAAATTTAAATCTCGAGTTCAAGTTCGTGGAGATCTATCTTTCAGATAGCACTGCTCAATTGTGCTAAAAGAAGGGAGAACTTTAAGGTAAAAACACTCGTAAAACACTGCAATCTTTATATATATATATATATATATATATATATATATATATATATATATATATATATATATATATATATATGCAAATGTCTGAGAGAACCATTTTTAACCTTCATGGCTGATACTAACGCCCGGGAGAGGGATCAATACCGCCTTCTTCGTGGCCCTTTTGAAGATAATCAATAAATACAATGCTTTCGGCATCCCAATAAACTGATGCCATCACCTTCCTTGCAGCTGAAACGGCATTGGCTTTCTTTGGAGCAGCCGAGGATGGGTGTTTCCACTGGATGGATCGTCTCTGTCTTAAAGTCATGAACCCAATATTCATTCTGGGTTAGAAAACGTTCAAGAAAACCAGCTGGATCTACCTAAAATAATCTCAGATTTTCCAGTGATCTGATCAGTGTGTGGGTTTTGATTATGTGTCAGAAGACGTGACCCCCGCCTAGCAGGAAGATTCTTCTTATTCTTTAAGAATATTCTCAACTCCCTCACGGGAGATGATAATATCATTGGCTATTTGATTTATAATAAAATGCCTGTCATCTATCACTATGTGGTGAACACGATAAATGTTTTCCTTGGTGGTGGCTGTTGCAGGACGTCTAGACCTTGAGTCACTTTCAAGATTCTCTTCCCCAATATTTACATTATTCGGACTATTGTCTGTCGCCGTATTTATTACAACGTTTCGGCCGTTGTACGCTCCGGCCTTATTTAGGGGGTTGGAATATCGAACTGAACCCTTTATTTCGCTCACTGGGGTGGGCTGTTCTAGTTCCACGTGCCATGTTTAATGGATATCAGTTATCTCATGGCACAGTGGATAAAGGCGTTAGTTAGATCCAGTGACAGGACCCAAACAGTGTGAGTTCAATACCCGGTAAAAGCAGTGGAGAACTTTCGGAGGGGAATTAACAGGATAACACCACGATGCCAGATCTTAATTTAAGCGTTTCACCCCAAGCAAGGCGGAAAGCCACTAGCACGCAAGGGGTTACAGAGAGTTGGAGCTAGAGCAAATAGGAGTGATAGAGGAAAGGATGAAGAGAAGGATAGGGGATACATCAGGACATCTGGAGACGTCGATTGACATTACATTTGAATAGTTGGAGATTATAGCTATCAGGGAAACAGTAAGAGGGGAGAGAGTTCTACAAGCGAGAGGTGCGAGACATGAAGTTATTGGAGTAGAAGAGACGGCTACATTTAACAGTTTCGACAGGGAAAGGGTGTGAGCGAGACGACAGCCTAGTAGGACGCTTAAATTCATGAACTCTGAGAACCAGCGAAAGCAGCTCCTAGGAGCAGTTACCATGAAAGTATTTGTAAAAAAGACAGAGAGAGGCGACGGCACGTCTGTGAGAGATCGACTGCAGACGAGATGCCAGATCAGGGCCAATTACATTGCATATCCGTCTCTGGATCTATATCAAGAATCTTGAGACACATATAAGGGGCACCAGACCATATCTGGCAGCAATACTCCATGCAACGGCGAATGGTTGATTTGTCGATTTGAAGGATCGACTCCGGCGAGAAAAATTTCCTGGCGCGGCACAGGGAGCCAACTTTCCTTGCGGTGATCCATTTTCAAGAGAAGTCCTCTACTTGTTACTTTTGAAGTCTTCTTTGAGCAGTGAGATGTCAGTTTACCTGGAAAGAAACAACTCATTAATTAATAAGAAGGGTTCAAATGAATACATGCAAGATTGAAGTGTCTCTAACACCCAGCCTACATGGTCTGCCTATGAACATTTCAACCTACCTACCTAAATACAGATATCGAAAGACACACAGATAAATACAGGTATTTACAATGAGACAAAGAAATATAGATATCAAAAGACAGACATATAAAGACAAACATCGATGGACAAACGACTAAATACATCCATAATCAAATAAGTACGGACTTCGACAAACAGAAAGATAATAAGAGACATTAAATGACCAATAAATACAGTCTTCGACATACAGATAAATAATTAGTTTACGACATACAGGCAAATAACACTGGTTAACACGAATTTTTGGTACCAAGAAACAAAACACATTTTTTTTAGCTAATTTGATGGTGCTGATTCCGAAAATGACCTTAGTTTTTCATGGTTAGCTACTGTTTTTGCTGTACTGAAATTGCTCATTTTTGTTAAAAAAAAAAATCAATTTACGATCTTGACTGATCGCAAAACTTAGTTAATAAATGTCATAGAAACACATCAGTTTTCATGTAGGCCGAGCAATTTATGTCGGCCACTGGAAATAAACTATTTTCATAAGAAAAAAGTGTTTTTGAGTCAAAAATTTTAAAATAGAAGTACCGAAGTTTTCCAATTTATCGCCAAAATTCAAATTATCTGATAAACCTTATCAGTAGTACACTTAAGTAAACCTGATAATTAAGGTGATATAAAAAAAGAAACCTTAAAATCTTCTGTTTGATATTCATAAATATATCCAATCACTTTTATTCCATCACTACGGAAGGAAACCAAGCACATCAAGAGAATTTTGTTTTCACAGTTGGAAAGAAACTCCAACTAAAGGCATCCCAATTGAACGCGCCTATTTCATTGTACATGATACTGGCGGAGTATCAAAAGAGACTTAAATGACATTGAACATAACAGACAATAAAGAAAGAGAAAATTTTAACCATAGTTCTTACGCTCACGAAGGTTTTATTTCTGATGTTAGTTTATTAAATGATTTGATGAAAATACTTGTTGGTCTTGGTATATTCAATCGTGTTATTTTTAAAGACTTTGGGTCTGATTTTTATTGCAAAAATAGTATTTCTCAATAAGCAGACCAATATTTGTTGAGAGATTTCTACGATTTTATTTTGAGAAATATTGCCATCGGTCAATATCATATAAACAGAAAACAAATGTAGAAATGTTTTTTTTTCTGAAAATGAGACATTTCTGTACAGCAAAAACGGTATCTAACCAAGAAAAAGTAAGGTCATTTTCAGATTCAGCGAACTCAAATTGGCTAAAAAGGATGTTTGGTGTCTCGACACCATTTTCTTTTTTTTTTGACCAGTGTAGTCTTCGATAGAAGGGCTATTAAATCCAGACTAACAGACAAACAAACTCGCTTCAACAGACAGATGCAGACTTCGACAGAGAGATATTGCTCCCTATAAAATTCGTATAATTTCTAGTGTATGTAATGTGTTTTTTACGATGTAATGAATATGGATCGGGATGAGAAATCGTATAGTACTTAACTGACTGAAGATAAGAGGTTTTCAAAAGATTTGCTTTCACGAATAAAAACATTAAAGAACCACTTCTGATAATATCAAAGTTTCAATTTTAAAATTTCAAATCAGCTTTCGTGAAATATACGTTAGGTTTCCTGATCATATCATCATGCGCTATCGAAGTTTAAGCTGATCGTCTATTCACAGACGAACAATAATCATTCACTCATTCCTATCATGGTCTTTCATTGGGTAAAGATAACACAAACTGCAAGATACTTGGAACTAACGATATTCGAGACAGCGTGTTGTTGATGACCGACATTCATTCAGGCGGTCGTCTAGATGGACTGTTTAATTTATCGAATACCAATGAGTCGTGGCACGGCCACCCGTTACCTCCTACGAATTGTCATGTTTGATTGCATTTCGATGTTCATCTTTTATTCAAAGGCTATTTTGAAAAGTGTGCCGACCGTCAAATCAGCAGTTCTTTGAATATACTCATGATGTGTCCTTTTCTCTTGCTTTCATGAAAAGTAAAATTAATCATTTTTATTATCTGATCGAGAGCAGCTTCCTAGCCTAAACCATTGCGGCGTCGATCAAGCTCTTTCTTATCACGTCTATCAATCATTTTTCCTTCACAGAGAACCCCATGTTAGCGTCCACCAATCTCCAATTTCTGCTACAAATAAACGAGTGGGAAAAGCAACCAATCTTCTGCTTTCCTAAACAACAGACACAGTCGCGTCTAACAGACTTATTTTTCTCTTCTTCCCAAAAACTCGGGGCTGCGTTCACCAATCTTCTATCCTTAACTTGGCGTCAACAAATATCTTTCCAACTTCCCTACCTGCATGGTAACGTCATGTCAATCTGATCTTTCCCTCTTCCCTACACATATCTTCTGTTTCCCTCTTACCTACCTCTAGGGTAGCGTCCACACATCTTATTTTCCTCCTTTTTCGTATCCCCATGTTAGTGACCACCAATCTTCCCCTTTGCTATTCCTTTCCCACGGTAGCGTCCACCAGTTCGCTCTTAAATAGCGTCCACCAATCCCCTCTTAAATAGCGTCCACCAATCCCCTCTTAAATAGCGTCCACCAATCCCCTCTTAAATAGCGTCCACCAATCCCCTCTTAAATAGCGTTCATCAATCCTCTCTTTCGCGCTTCCCTCTCCACATGGTAGCGTCCTCTATTCATCTCCAACTCTCTGGTCACATCTACCATATTCATTGTTTTCTTCTTCTTCGAAGTCATTGTAGCATCCACCAATCTGCTCTGTACCTCCCCTTAACACCTTGGTCGCATCTACTAATCCCCCTGCTAATGTCTGCACACTTCCTATTTCCCCGTCTCTCACTCAGGCCCATTGGGAACGATTACAGCCCCTCTCTCTCTCTCTCTCTCTCTCTCTCTCTCTCTCTCTCTCTCTCTCTCTCTCTCTCTCTCTCTCTCTCTCTCTCTCTCTCTCTCTCTCTCTCTCTCTCTCTCTCTCTCTCTCTCTCTCTCTCTCTCTCTCTCTCTCAGTTTGTGGTAAAGTCCACGAAATACCTATTTCCTTCTTTCCATGCTAGATTCTACCAATCTTGTTTTCATCCTTTCACCATGGTAACGTATACCATTTTTCTATTGATGTCCACGCGTGCCACATTAATTTTTTTATCTACTAACCTGCTTTTTCCCTCTCACACCCATTCTAGTCTCTAGCAATCTCCTTTTTCTCTTCTTCCTTATCGTCATCGCAGTATCAGCCAATATCCTCCACTTCCTACCTCGCCCCATGGCAACCTCTCCCAATATGCTCTTTCTCTTCTTCCTTATCGTCATGGTAGCATCAGCCAATATCCTTCACATCTTACCGCACCCCATGGAAACTTCTACCAATCTGATGTTTCTCTTCTTCCTTACCGTCATGGTAGCTAATATCCTCCACATCTTACCTCGCCCAATGGCAATTTCTACCAATCTCCTCTTTTTGTTTTTCCTTATCGTCATGGTAGCGTCAGCCAATATCCTCCACATATTACCTCGCTCCATGGTAACCTCTCCCAATCGGCTCCTTCTCTTCTTCCTCACCGTCATGGTAGCCAATATCCTCCAATTCTTACCTCGCTCCATGGCAACCTCTACCAATCTCCTCTTCACCCTCCATACCCATTATTGTCTTTCTGTGGCGTTATCAGAATGGCGTAACCGAAACTTTCTAGAATATTTCTTTATCAACCCCGATAAACAAAAATAAAATTAATAAATTAAACAATGAAGAAGAATCAATCCTTAATTTTGACAGTCAATATACAAAAAATGCCGGGTTCCTCTTCATTCAGTTTTGTTGATTTTTCTGTTTAGAATGGCTTTGCTAAAACAACTTTCTTACACAAGAGATGACATTTGTTCACCTTCCTTTATTTTAGAGAGATTCAAATCTCGCAACGTTGAACAACTGACAATAATCTATATTTGTAAACCAATGAACTCTCGTTCCTGTTTCACGCTTTCTGCTTTATTAAAAATGAAAATAACAACAGAAATGCTTTCAGTATATGCTCTAAGTAAATGTTATTGTTTTAAGGAAAGAGAGGAGGGTGCGCGTGACTGAGAAGAAGGGAACTAACACCTCTGGATAAGAATAAAGACATTGTTAGGTTTTAGGTTCTGGAAATTGGTTTCTGCTAAAAGCGATTAAGCTGAAATTAAAATTCAAGGAGAAAAATACTTTATTCCATTATTTCTCAGTTTTAAAGAAAGGTCTATTTTCTCATACGCGAGGGGTGTGTGTGTGCGTGTGTGTGTGTATGTGTGTGAGAGAGAGAGAGAGAGTGTGTTGTGTGTACAAATGCATAGATACTGATACGCGTACACACATACATGCAGACAGACAGACATGGGGAAATGCTAAAAAGTTATCAGCATAACCAAGGAAATTTGTTTTCATTT
The DNA here is from genome assembly GCA_964036315.1 of Acanthosepion esculentum. Classification (NCBI taxonomy): domain Eukaryota; kingdom Metazoa; phylum Mollusca; class Cephalopoda; order Sepiida; family Sepiidae; genus Acanthosepion; species Acanthosepion esculentum. Next base: position 108,876,242 of record OZ038483.1, on the reverse strand, counting down.
TTAATTTTTTAAACTACGAGGTGAATTGACGTCTAAATTACGCAAAAATGAAGATAATACTGGCCTTTCATTTTAGCAGATACATTGACCAAAATTACACAAAAATATCGTAAAATACTAAAGATTTAAATTTATTCAATAAAATCGCCATTGGCTTCAACCACAGCCCCCAGATGTCTTCGCAATCTCCTGCAACTCTTCTGGACAGTCTCCTTTTTTTAAGTTGGTGAATGCTGCCATAACTTTTGCCTTCAGTTCATCTTTGGTGTTTACAAGGAGTTTTGTTGTTCTCTCCCTCAAATGCGCCCCACCCAACGAGGTTACAGTCTGGGTAGTTAGGTGGCCGGATGTAAGGAGTGATGCGGCGCCTTTGGAAAGTGCCTGAAAACTACACCACGGGTTGATCCAAGCCTAGTGAGGGAAATTGGGTAGACGGGACACTTGTGGGCCATCGGTAGCTGTGCTAGCATGAAGTCACAAGTCATCATGACCGAGACTTTGAGCTTGCTGGCCTTTCTCAGATTGCTGATCACGCGAGATGACACGCTCTTTCCCAGAAACTGTAACTAATGCCTGTTCAACATAGTTGAAGTATAAACCACAGTCGGGCTCGGCGGGTGTTGAATAAACACAAATGCGCCTGATCAAGTGCCTGCAATAGGGATTCGCTAACCTGCTTAGTAGACGTGTATCTTTGAATACGAGTGGCCAACTATATGCGCATCCATGCGCAATAATTCTGAGGGTGGAGTAAAATGTCTATCATGGTTAAAACAGAAATTGTTGCAAATTTGCGTTTATAAAAAAGGGGGCGACTGAAAAGTAACGGGTGCTAATCGTACCGTTCCGACCAGTTCCATCTCCGGCCTTCCCCAGTAGACTAGGCCGAATAATTCATGGTATACGTGGTTCCAATTTGGATACATTGTGGTCAGTGTAACGTAATTGTGGCCGAGTTTAAGGGAAAACAATGGACTCAACCTTTCCGTAACGTTACATTTTGTTCGTCTTCGAACTTCATGAGTGTGTGTATGTGTGTGTGTGTGTGTGTGTGTGTGTGTGAGTGTGTGAGTGACTGAGTGATTGTGTGTGTGAGTGAGTAATTATGTGTGTGTATGTGTATGTTTGCTTGTGCGTGTATGATTCTCTGTGTGTTTGTGTGAGTACGCGTGTGATTGTGTGTTATGTGTGCGTGTGCGATTATGTGCGTGTGTTTGTGTACTTTTGTATGTGTTTGTGTCTGTGCGATTGTGTGTATTTGTTTCTAACTGTTTGTGATTTTCCAGCTTTGTTTCTGTGTGCGCATAATTTGTGTGTATTTGTTTGCCTCTGTGTGTGTGTGTGTGTGTGATTTTGGGTGTTTCTCTATGTGTGTGATTTTGGGTGTTTCTCTATGTGTGTAATTGTGCGTTTTTGTTTATGTGCGTGTGTATATGATTGTGTATGTGTTTGTTTTTGTGTGTATGTGTGAGTTTGTGCGTGCATGTTTGTGCATGTGCGTGATTGTGTGGGTTTGTTCTTTGTGTAATTGATTGTGTATTTTCTTTTGTGTGTGTGTGTGTTTGTGTGTGTGTGTGTGTGCGTGTGTGTGTGTGTGTTTGTGTGTGTGCGTGCGTGAGTGCGTGCTTGTGCACTCTACATCCTCGTGTGCAAGTACAAGACTCCGTTCTCTCTGGCGATCGGGATTTATATATCCATCAGCCACACGACGCTTTCCCACTCGTGCACATACTAGGCGCAGCTGGGTCGATCAGTGTTCACGTGTTGAATATCAGAAGAAGGGCAGATCTCTAATCATATTCAACGAAAACGACAACGCCTCGCACCCACTGCTAAAAAAGAAGAAGCTCATCCCTCGGGTCAACCCTACATCTAGATTCGTTGAAGAGTACTGAATGCAAGGTCTACTTGGATAACATGTAGGGTGAGTCACGCACTACATTAGATACCCGAAAGGGTTAATGTTGTCTATAATTTTGTGAAGAGTCACTGCTATTTGGAGTATTGTTCCGACAGGTTAACGCGTCACTTTAGTGGCTTTTTATATTGCCACGGCATTTAGGTCAATCTATGCACGAGACCAGTCTCTCTCAAAACGAAATAACATCATTATTCCTGGCAAAATAACCATGCATCCACCCGCATACGTAGTTCTTTTTATTACCTTCGTTTTCTATCAGTCCATAAACGGGTAGATATGACGTGCTTTTTTATGCGTATGAAAATGTATAAATTTTATGGGGCAAACCGTTTCTTGAACGAATGAAAGGAAGAAAGAAATGCAGAATCTTATAGCTTCAACTTAAGGGTAAACAAAACAATAAAACGATTTACATTATTCGGACTATTCTCCTCATGTTCGTTGCCATATTTATCACAACGTATCGGCCGTTGTACGCTTTTGCTTATTCAGGTGGTTGGAATGTCGAACTGAACCCTATATTTCGCTCGCTGGCGTAGACATTCTAGTTCCACGTCTAACGGATGTCAGTTATCAGTTATCTCCTGTTAATTCACCTCTCTTTATCGACTGCCCTTAACCAGGTATTGAACTCACAACACTTTGGGTCCTGTGACTGGATCTAACCAACGCCTTTATTTACTGTGCCATGTGTCCTTAACGATAAAGGTTGAATCATATATTAATATATTATATAATATATTAAATATATATATTGAATTGATTATATATATATATATATATATATATTGAATTGATTATATATATATATATATTGAATTGATTATATATATATATATATAGAATTGTTTATATATATATATATTGAATTGATTATATATATATATATATATTGAATTGATTATATATATATATATATATATATATATATATATATATATATATTGAATTGATTATATATATATATTGAATTGATTATATATATATATATTGAATTGATTATATATATATAATACAGTGTAACTCGGATATAAGAGAAAACCCGGATATAAGAGAAAAACGGATATAAGCTACTTCTTATCCGGTCCCGACAACTCTGTTATATCCGGGTTACACTGTATATATATATATATATATATATATATATATATATATATATGCATATATATATATATATATATATATATATATATATATATATATATATATATATATATATATATATATATCGAGAGAGAGAGGAGAAAGACTGAGAGAACGATACACGGAGGGTGTACCAAAAGTCACAAGTCATTTCAAAATTTTATAACGCCATTATTTTTTAAATTTAATTCACAATACCATAATATTGTACAAAGCAGATATGGTAAATAAATTTACACGAGGTATGAAAGATTACATCTTTTAAGTGATGTCCACATTCAGCTCCGCAAGAACACGTGCCCATTCTGAGGCATTTTCGAAAACAGCTCTCTAGTGCTTTGATGTGCATTGATGTCTATCTGAATATTGTCCTTCAGTTGTTTGACAGTCTTGTTGACATAAACCTTTACTTTGCCACAGCCGCATAGTAAGAACTCGGGGCTTGTCAGATCACTCTCATTACAGTATGGTATAAATATCGATATTTAAATTATTCAATGGTTAGTTTTCAACCAGTACCTGAGGACTGCATTGTGAATGAAACTCAGAATTTCATAATATATATATATATATATATATATATATATATATATATATATATATATATATATAAGTGAAAGAATTTGGGGGAATTAGAATAATCATAAGTAATTCATCGAGTCTAGAAAAATCCTCAGCAGAATGCAGAAAGCACTAAATGGCCGTTTCGTCCTATATTTGAGACTCATCAGCAGTGCGCATCCACTTTGTAAGCGAGGCTTGTTGGTACAGTTGGTATAAATCTTGCGCCATATCGTAACGGTCCGGATTCGACCATCGGGAGTGGATGCACACTGCTGATGAGTCTCAAATAGGACGAAACGGACGACAGGTCGTTTCTTAGTTTTGTTGAGGATTCTTCTTGACGCAATGAATTACTATATATATATATATATATATATATATATATATATATATATATATATATATATATATATATACCAAGTATAAGATTGGTGTATACGGAATAAATTTCAATAATCAAAAATACTATTCTTAAATGACTGCTCAATACAGAGTAAAGCAAATATAATTCATTCGAAAATTATAACATAAATATTTTATAAAATGTAACATGTTTATGTCATAATTTTCGAATAAATTATATATATATATATATATATATATATATATTAAAAAGAGATAATCATACATTGAATCAATTAGCAATATTAATGCAATTAATGGCGAAATCTCTTCGCTAACAGACTTAATATAAGCATTATACTACTGACAATCCACTGAATGATGCGATCCTTATGTATACAATTGTTGTCAGATTGATCTGGCGTATTTGTTAGAGCAGCAAGTACTTTCAAAAACTTCATGTTCTCATCAACAGGCTGTAATTTTTTCCTTTAAAATCAAAACTCGAAGACGAAATAAATGTGTTTTAGAGCGAAAGATGTTTTTTTTAGAATGTGTTATTTATTAATGGTTATATAATATTTGAACGTGCAAGTCGTAACGCTAAATTTCAAATATATATATATATGCCAACAAGGGCATGTTGAAAGCGGTCAGATGAATAGGTGGAAATCCACGCACATCTACACGGCAGTGGGCAAATTCATTCATACAAATTTCACGAGGTGTTTGATACACAACTACGACTAACTCTATGTCATGCGAGGCTTCGCAGTTAATGTCGCTGCCTCCGCCAAATTTTCTCCAGCCGCGATGAACGACATCTCAACGACGCTCCTTGCTAGGAAACACTCTTGAGACACCAGAAATCAAGTGTGGCCTCATATATACAGAAGCTGGAAAAATGGTCGGCTCTCGTTACTGAACGTCAGTGATCGTACGCAAACCAGAATTTCAAAGTGATACAGTTGTTTTAGAAATGTTTCCAACTAGCCTAGAGGACGCCCTTCGGACGGACTTTAGGCTAGCACCTGCGGGGTGAGGAGCATTCTGTCCTTCGGCCTTTTATCTTTAGCATAATTCGTAAAAGTTGTAAGAATTTAGAAATAATAAAATTATTTTATCTTTATTCGACACATTAATTCTGCATAATCTTTCTTCGTATCAGTCAGTTATGTACCATGCGTGATACACGCTTAAGCAATCATGTATCTTTCGAAACGTGACTGACGAGGCAGATTTTTTTCCCGCAGTAGTTTGCCATTTCTCTCTGCGGTAGACCAGTTGCCACCCAAGACTATAGAACTCGATCTGTCCTGCTATTTACCCATAGTTGGGGGGGGGGAGAAAAAGGGGATTAATACCTTTCCCAAATGTATTAACACGTAAGTGAATGTAATGGATTCGATTGGAATTCGAGTCTCCGATTCCTCAATCCGAGCCGTTACCTATTACTCCACCGTGCCTTCTTTGTATACGGAACCGATCTCCGTAGATTTATTTATTTTACGCACAATTTTTATTTTCTTTTAAAATCGCCATTCTTTATTATCCCTTTACATAAAATATTAAAAGTTCCCTAATGTCTTAAATGAGATTAGGGAACCCGAACTATGTAATATTTCGAATATGTCAGGGTACGCATGTTAGAAAAAGAAAAGACATATGGACAACGTATCGTACCCTGCTTAAGTTTTAATTACGGTTTAATTAGACGAAATCAATTGCAATTGCGACGAAAATCAAAATTAAAGTTAAATTTTTAATAAAGAATTCTTTTTTAAAATTTTCACTCTCTTCAATATTTAAATTTAATTTTAAATGAGTTATTTTTATACTTTTTAATCGCGTCTAAATATAGTTGTTCCTACCTGTTACTTCAGGTTGTTTATGATTCGCTGAGATCGCAAAGACGGACCGACGGAGATACGTGCACTGTGCTTTATTATTATAGATTATTATGTGTCATTTTCTGCGAGCAAATTTTCCAAATCAGTAAAATGACGATATTACATTAAAGCCTTATAACTGTCAAATAAAACTGGCATTCTACAACAAATAATGTTCGGCAGTAATTTCATAATCTAAAGTTGTAGGCGGTCATTAGTTAACTAAGAACATTCTCTGATATATTACAGTGATCGTGGAAGCATCATCTTGGGAGTCGGTTCTACAAAGCAGCAATACGAGAGAAGTTTCTCGAGTGGAATTTACATCTCACCAAAGGAACACGATGAGAATGAGGGTGGTTCACTGCAACAGGCGTGGCATGGCGAGTCTTAGCTGTGAAGGTTAGAACTGGTGGAACTAAGGAATATTGATAGAGCAGAGAGAGACTTGCGACGTTTCGTCTATGAGAAGATGCTAACCCAAGATTTGAACAGGTTATGATTGAAGTAATCGGATAAGCATCCTATTGGGGTCGGTTCCGTAAAGCAGCGGTTCGTGCGAAGAAGATACCCGGGTGAAACTTGCTGGCGCACTCTACATCCTCGTGTGCAAGTACAAGACTCCGTTCTCTCTGGCGATCGGGATTTATATATCTATCAGCCACACGACGCTTTCCCACTCGTGCACATACTAGGCGCAGCTGGGTCGATCAATTTTCACGTGTCGAATATCAGAAGAAGGGCAGATCTCTAATCATATTCAACGAAAACGACAACGCCTCGCACCCACTGCTAAAAAAGAAGCTCATCCCTCGGGTCAACCCTACATCTAGATTCTTTGAAGAGTACTGAATGCAAAGTCTACTTGGATAACATGTAGGGTGAGTCACGCACTACATTAGATACCCGAAAGGGTTAATGTTGTCTATAATTTTGTGAAGAGTCACTGCTATTTGAAGTATTGTTCCGACAGATTAACGCGTCACTTTAGTGGCTTTTTATATTGCCACGGCATTTAGGTCAATCTATGCACGAGGCCAGTCTCCCTCAAAACGAAATAACCTCATTATTCCTGGCAAAATAACCATGCATCCACCCGCATACGTAGTTCTTTTTATTACCTTCGTTTTCTATCAGTCCATAAACGGGTAGATATGACGTGCTTTTTTATGCGTATGAAAATGTATAAATTTTATGGGGCAAACCGTTTCTTGAACGAATGAAAGGAAGAAAGAACTGCAGAATCTTATAGCTTCAACTTAAGGGTAAACAAAACAATAAAACGATTTACATTATTCGGACTATTCTCCTCATGTTCGTTGCCATATTTATCACAATGTTTCGGCCGTTGTACGCTTTTGCTTTATTCGGGTGGTTGGAATGTCGAACGGAACCCTATATTTCGCTCGCTGGCGTAGACATTCTAGTTCTACGTCTAACGAATGTCAGTTATCAGTTATCTCCTGTTAATTCACCTCTCTTTATCGACTGCCCTTAACCAGGTATTGAACTCACAACACTTTGGGTCCTGTGACTGGATCTAACAAACGCCTTTATTTACTGTGCCATGCGTCCTTAAGGATAAAGGTTGAATTATATATTAATATATTATATAATATATTAAATATATATATTGAATTTATTATATATATATATATATATACATATATATATATATATATTGAATTGATTATATATATATATGTATTGAATTGATTATATATATATATTGAATTGATTATATATATATATATATATATACATATATTGAATTGATTATATATATATATATACTTATTGAATTGATTATATATATATATATTGAATTGATTATATATATATATATATATATATATATATATATATATATATATATTGAATTGATTATATATATATATACAGTTTAACCCGGATATAAGAGACCCGGATATAAGAGAAACCCAGATATAAGAAAGATTTTCTTTGGTCCCAAATTAGAGCCATACTTACCTAAGCAAAATAGACCAAACCCGGTTATAAGAGAAACCTCGTATATAAGAGACTTCTTCTCCGGTCTCGACAACTCTCTTATATCCGGGTTACACTATATACATATATATATACATATATATATATATATATATATATATATATATATATATATATATATATATATATCGAGAGAGAGAGAGAGGATAAAGACAGAGAGAACCATACAAAGAGGGTGTACCAAAAGTCAAAATTTCAAAATTATATAACGCCATTATTTTTTCAAATTTAATTCACAATACCATAGTATTGTATAAAGCAGATATGGTAAATAAATTTACACGAGGTATGACAGATTACATCTTTTAATTGATGTCCACATTCAGCTCCGCAAGAACGGTGCCCGTTCTGAGGCATTTTCGAAAACAGCTCTCTAGTGCTTTGATGTGCATTGATGTCTATCTGAATGTTGTCCTTCAGTTGTTTGACAGTCTTGTTGACATAAACCTTTACTTTGCCACAGCCGCATAGTAAGAACTCGGGGCTTGTCAGATCACTCTCATTCCAGTATGGCATAAATATCGATATTTAAATTATTCAATGGTTAGTTTTCAACCAGTACCTGAGGACTGCATTGTGAATGAAACTCAGAATTTCATAATATATATATATATATATATATATATATATATATATATATATATATATATATATAAGTGAAAGAATTTGGGGGAATTAGAATAATCATAAGTAATTCATCGAGTCTAGAAAAATCCTCAGCAGAATGCAGAAAGCACTCAATGCCCGTTTCGTCCTATATTTGAGACTCAACAGCAGTGCGCATCAGCTTCGTAAGCGAGGCTTGTTGGTACCGTTGGTATAAATCTTGCGTCATATCGTAACAGTCCGGATTCGACTATCGGGAGTGGATGCACACTGCTGATGAGTCTCAAATAGGACGAAACAGACGACAGGTCATTTCTTAGTTTTGTTGAGGATTCTTCTTGACGCAATGAATTACTATATATATATATATATATATATATATATATATATATATATATATATATATATATATACCAAGTATAAGATTGGTGTATACGGAATAGATTCCAATAACCAAAAATACTATTCTTAAATGACTGCTCAATACAGAGTAGAGCAAATATAATTCATTCGAAAATTATAACATAAATATTTTATAAAATGTAACATGTTTATGTCATAATTTTGGAATAAATTATATATATATATATATATATATATATATATATATATATATATATATATATATTATAAAGAGATAATCATACATTGAATCAATTAGCAATATTAAAGCAGTTAATGGCGAATTCTCTTCGCTAATAGACTTAATATAAGCATTAACCTACTAACAATCCACTGAATGATGCGATCCTTATGCATAAAATTGTTGTTAGATGGATCTGCTGTATTTTTAGAACAGCAAGTACTTTCAAGAACTTCATGTTCTCATCATCAGGCTGTAAGTTTTTCCTTTAAAATCAAAACTCGAAGACGAAATAAAGGTGTTTTAGAGCGAAAGATGTTTTTTTTAGAATGTGTTATTTATTGATGGTTATATAATATTTGAACGTGCAAGTCGTAACACTAAATTTAAAATATTTCAAGTGAGAATTTATATATATATATATATATATATATAAAAATTGGAAGAATTATTCTTCAGAAAGGTAAGTTTCCCATTGCTTTCTCCAAGACTTTAAATTAAGAATGTTCTTCTAGACTAGTTGCCAATCAAGCAAAAGAAACCATTCAGAGCTGCCCGTTAATCTATGTCTTGGTGAGGAAAGACGAGGTCAATAGTTGCCATTCTGAAAGGTATTAAAAATAAAAATAAAAAAGCTAAATAAATACTCCATACTTCCGTTAGAAGGTGTCCCTTAAATCTTAAAAATTACCCCCCACCCGCAAAAAAAACAAATCAGAAGTTGTCTAATACACCAGTTACAAAAAGCTAACCTTAAATACCTTTGGTGTCTTGGCACCGGTAAGCAGGCTAGTAAGCTCGCCCCATGGATCGCAGTTAGCTAACAACTGCGTCGCTGTTCTAATTATCAATGTAAATATTTCTAGTTGATACAATTTCCATTATAAGGCCTTACTACTGTTATAAATGATACACGCATAGGCGATCATGTATCTTTCGATACATGATGACCAGGCAGATGTTTTCCGGCAGTAGGTTGCCATTTCAGTCTGCGGTAGACGAGTTGCCATCCAAGGGTATAGAACCCTGTCTATCCTGCTATTTAACCATAGTTGGGGTGAGAAGAACATTTAATAGCTTTCTCAAGGGTATTATCACATAAGTGAATGTAATGAATTTGACTGGAATTTGAACTCGTCTATCCGATTCCTCAATCCGAGCCGCTATCCATTACTCCACCGAGACAATTACACAACTGTTTACAAAAGTTCCGCTGAGCCATATACACAAGTAACGAGTGACGTAAACAAATCTTTCGTTTTTTTTTAGCCGAGCTATGCTTGCGTTTATATCAATCATTATTTCTCATAGTAGTGTTAAATAACAACATCTCTGATAACATACAATCTATTGAAGTAAAATTCATTATCCTTGCGGTATTAAATCACAACAACCTTTAGTATGACATGCAATCTTTGTTTTTCAATAACATACATTATACGGTACTTTTTTGCTGTGTTAAGCAACAAAACATTTAAGATGCTATAAAATCTCCTTTTTTTCATTACAGAATAATAAAAAACATACATAATAAAAACCCTTCAAAATTACTATGTTCAACCCTATCTGATGCAAAGAGCACGTCCTAAACGTTATCATTGTGGCTTCCAGACGGTCGTCTTATACTACGGATATCAGATAAGATCACGAAAATTTAGCTAGGTCTTGGGTGTCGTCTTATCTTTAGGTTGCCTTATCTGTGTAAATCTACGGTACCTCATTTGTGGTCTTTAATAAATTTATTTTTTAATAAAGCACTACTATATGAATAACCATTATAGAGAATGCACCAGGTTTGGAGAAAAGTATAATCATATGAATTAGAGTATTTGCCTGTAGGTAAATGTGACGAACTGACTGAAATTTGAACTCGGGTCTCTGATTTCTCCTGCCGAGCCAGGATCCAGCACATCACCCTCACATCCAAGCTGTCTGACAAAACTGAATAGTTTCAACAAATGAAATAATAATCTAATGTCAGTAATGTCAAAATCTACAATTGTAATTTTTAAAGATTCAACTTACCTAACGGTCAGCCCATACTCAGCACCTGATGATTGCGTTGTGCATGAAACTCCGAGTCGTCCTATCGGTCAGGGTTAATATATAGATATATATATATATTTATATATATATATAAATATATATACATATATATATATATATATATATATATATATGTACACACACACACACACACACCATAATTTCCCATTTATAATACATATATATATATATATTTAAAGACATTTATATATATTATGTTTAACGTTCTTTTATAGATACAAGTATTTTATAGATACAAGTATTTGCTTAAATACTTGTTTCTATAAAAAGAACGTTAAACATAATATATATAAATGTCTTTAAATAAACTGTCGGACGATCTCCAATTCAATATATATATATATATATATATATATATATATATATATATATATATATATATATATATATATATTCGTGAATATACATAATATCCAACGTCGACAACATTACTCGGAGTCTTGCAATCTTCAGATATGAATTCTGACCGTTATCAGTAATGTCAAAATCTACAATTGTAACCGGTCATTAGTTAACTAAGAACATTCTATGATAATTAGTGAAGATCTATGCTGATGACACCACATTTTATGGGTGCTCATATCGAAATCTAAATGACTAGAGCCTAGAAACTGATATCTCGCCTAATCAAGCTCCAACACCTCACTGGAGAACTCGCTTGCAACATTAAATACATCACAAACCATGCTAACATCAGCGAGTTGACACCGAATTCTCTTCAGTTATGATGTCCGATTGAACTCTCAAAGAGGCTCCTTTTCTTTGAGTGTCTACTGAAAATCAAGTTCACCGCCAGACCTCAAGCAAACCTCATATAAAAAGACTGGGGGAAATCAAATATAAAAACAGTACAACGCTTTCAAAGTACGTTTGGCAATTAAAAAGCAATCATAAGAACCTATCCATTAACTGGAAGATAATCGCGAAATCTAAGCCATACAATGGAAATAGAGAGAGATGTAACTTATGGTCGTTGGAGAAGCTTATTATATTAAAGCACTTAAATAATCCTAACTTGCCGAACACGAGATCCGAATTAATGTTTACATGCACCCACAAATCCAAGTACCTGCTCAAAAACATTGACACCGATTAAAAGTGATTGCAGAATGTACTTTACGAATATTAATATAATACACAGCAACTTTTAATATTCTCAGAACTCATTATCTATAACTTTCCTTATATACCTATACATCCATACAATGCAATATTACTATAATCGATTAATTTATAACGTGTGTGTAGATATAATTTCACCGTTATAAGTACATTAGAGATATATAGTCCCAACCTATTATTTATTTATATATATATATATATATATATATATATATATATTTACTTATTTTTTCGCCTTTTATAATATATTTATAATCTGCGTTATATCTTACGTTAATAGACATAACTCGATATATCGCTTACTTTCGAATCCAAATTCAAATTTAAAATATGTTTTAATTATATTTTTATTATTTTTTTAATTCTCCGACTTTCAAACTTATGAATCTGAACGATATAAATTATTAATAGTTAATTCTATATTTTAAACAGACAAGTTTGTACACACATCTTTGAATCACCATCACGATAACGCACCAGATAACGGTCAGAATTCATACCTGAAGATTGCATTAACTGCATGAAACTCCGAGTAATGTTGTCGACAATGGATATTATGTATATTCAATTCACTAATGTATATATATATATATATATATATATATATATATATATATATGTATATATATAGGGTGCGGCTGGTATTTCAGGACATATTTTATGGATTAGTAAAATACTTGCTGAAACAAATATAAAACAAACTAATATAATATATTTTATATATATATATTAGGCGAGATATCAGTTTCTCGGCTCTAGTCATCTAGATTTTGATATGTGCACCCATAAAATGTCACTAATAATCTAAGAATGTTCTTAGTTAACTAATGACCGGTTACAATTGTAGATTTTGTCATTACTGATAACGGCCAGAATTCACATCTGAAGATTGCAAGACTCCAAGTAATGTCGACAATGGATATTATTTATATTCACTAATATATATATATATATATATATATGTGTGTGTGTGTGTGTGTGCGTATATATATATATATATATATATATATATATATATATATATATATATGCGAAATGTAAATATTTTTCATAATAGAAAACAAAAATGATGACTGATCATCGAATTTTGCAATTTTTTACCCAAAATATATTTTAGAAAAATGGCGATATTTAATGTATCGGCTGTTCCAAGGAAAATCAAAAAAGCAATGGACTGTTTTCGTTTTACCATTAAAAACACTAAAGATCAATTAGAGTTATAATGTGTACACATTACTTATAATTTTACTATAGATATAGAAAGGATATATTCATAGTAAAAAATTTAAACCTAACGGAAAAATTTTGAGGTATACATATATATATATATATATATATATATGTGTGTGTGCGTGTGTGTGTGTGTGTGTGTGTGAAAATACACAATATCCAACGTCGATAACACTACTCGGTGTTTCATGCAGTTAATGCAGTCATTTTATTAATTTTGATTATTTTTTATTATTTTTAATTCTTCCGACTTATGAATTTGAACGAAATAAATTGTTAATAGCTAATTCTATATTTTAAATAGACAAGTTTATACAACCAATTTTGAATCACGATAACGCGAAAGTCAGAATTCACACCTGAAGATTGCATTAATTGCATGAAACTCCGAGTAATGTTATCGACGTTGGATATTATGTATATTCACTAATATATATATATATATATATATATATATATATAGAGAGAGAGAGAGAGAGAGAGAGAGAGAGAGAGAGAGAGAGAGCGAGAGAGAGAGATATCTAAAGAGATTTTTATGTTTAACATTCTTTTTATAGATACAAGTATTTAAGTAAATGCTCTGTTTATAATAAACTAGAAAATATTCGTCCTCCGAAAATTTCTCCGACATTCAGGCCGGTAAATCTTATTTAATACTGTTTATTATAAACAGAGCATTCACTTAAATACTTGTCTCTATAAAAAGAATGTTAAACATAAAAATCTCTTTAAATAATTGTCGGACTTTGTCCATTTCATATATATATATATATATATATATATATATATATATAGGGTGCGGCTGGTATTTCAGGACATATTTTATAGATTAGTAAAATACTTGCTGAATGAACAAACAAATATATCTGATTACAAACAAGTAAACATGAAATTTAGCTAACTATTATTTAATTTTATTCAATAAAACCACCACTAGCATCAATAACTGCCTCTACACGAGGTCGAAATAGACTGCAAGTTCTGATTAATTGGTCCTAATTTATGTCAGACATTACTCGAACTATTGCAGCTTTAAGAGAGTCTCTGGTGTCAAGAACCTTCTCAACAACGCTTCACACATAATAGTCTAGTGGATTGAGATGTCGAGAGTTAAATTCTGGGTGTGATGTGGTCTTACAAATGGTCAGCCATCCATTCTTGTGTTCGTAGAGCCTTGTTGGATGGAGCCGAGTCTTGTTGGAATATGTAAGGCCTGCCGTTACATTTGTTGTCAAACCAGGGCTTGACAACTGTTTCTAGAACCTCAATGTAAGCAGCAGCATTTACTCTAAGACCTTGTGGAAAAACGTGTGGTGGCATAACGTGTCTTTCATTGCTAAAAACACCCAATACCATAACACTAGAAAGAGATTTTGTGTGCATCACTCTTGGCACCTCAGAAGGATCTGAACAAAACCATCTGTCAATTCTTCTGTTAAGTTTTTGATCCTGATCAAAATTTTTCTCATATGAGAAAAACTAAATCACACCGGCTTCTGAAGGATTTTTAATTTGTCTAAACGCCTTTTGGATCTGTTTAAACGGTTTTCTTTTGTTTTTTCAGACATGAATTGACCTCTCTTCACACGTAGGACTTGTATCGAAAGTCTTCATGATTGTTTTTTCAGACACATGCATCTTTTTGGCAACTGACCTCATTGAGTGACCTCGGTTCTCATCAATTGTTTGCTTGACTTCCTGAATAAATTCGGACGTTCTCACGTTATCAGAACCCGCAGAATGCCTTTTACGTTTCGATACAGACATTGGGGAACTGTTAGCGTCTTCTAACTCTTTTCGTATCTTATGGACAAATGATCTTGCAATTCTGAGAAAACGTGGAATATCCAAATCGCTATGATCAGCCTTTAATGCCACAATCACAGCATACCTTTTCATTTCATTTGTTATCATAGGGTTTGCCATTTTTGATTTCTGAAAAATAAAAGCATTAGAAGTTAGTGGGAAGCAGTATTAATCTTAAATCTGTATGTCCTCTAATACCATCCACACCATATATATATATATATATATATATATATATATATATATATATATATATATATATATTAACCCTGACATATAGGACGACACGGAGTTTCATGCACAACACAATTGCCCGCAGTTGTCAGGTGCTGAGTATGGGCTGACCTTTCCGTAATTTGAATCTTTAAAAATATATATTTTTTTAATTTTAACAATTATATTCGTCATTTAAAATAAACGCGATTTATATATATATATATATATATATATATATATATATATATATATATATATGAAATATTTTTGAGTTTCGAATATTAATTCATTTTAAGGGAGATTACTTGTACTTATTTAAAAACAAAAAAACGTAATTTACATAAAAAAATAAATCGTAATTTACAATAAAAATTAATCTGTATCAACGCATTTAAGCAGATTTTTTATTTTTATGCCTACATGTAACCATCGATTCATTTCTCTTGTTTAATAAGCTCGGGTTTTTAAGTGTTTCAGATAACCAATTTTTCAATACGACATAAGTTACACCTATTTCATTTCGCGTCATAAGATTTGGCTCTTACTATAATATCCCAGTTGATGAAAGGTGAATTACCATCATTCTTTATATGCCAGAAATATTTAGAGAGAGCGGTGCTGTTTTCGTATTTTATATTACCTAAAGTCATGTTTTTATTTGAGATTTTATTCTCAATATTAGATTATTTAGATTTGTTTAATAAATCATAACTGCGAAATATTCGTAAAACTTATTCAGAAAACACATCAGCATTTCTATAGTTATTTACTAAGCGTAGATAAGATGTGGCACAAGATCAAAAGTCTGGAGCACCCAGTGAGGATCGAACTCTCTACTCAGTCGGAAGTGATCTAGCAAGACAAGCTTGCTGTTCATTAAATCATGTCGAAGTGTCCATAAATTATTTTCTGGCGTAGCTTAGATGTGGCACAATGCTAAATGGATTGAATTCTCTACGCGTTAGTACTGATGTCTAAGGCTGTTACCTCGTAATGGTCTTAATAGCTAATATCTCACAACGAACGACCAAATATATGGAAGTTATTAAGAAAAAAATCTATTTTTTAGACATTTGGTCAGATTTTAAAAAGTAGGTTAAGCCGAGAACTTTTTGTTGTGACCAAGTAAATGGTTAAAAAATAACAGAAACCAGGTTTGCATATATACCGTATATTAAACAGTAAGTACACCAGAAGAGTATTACACGACTAGTAAGAGTGTATCGTAAGAAGCAGCGCTCCATCCATTCACTGTTCACTGTTCCTTCTCTCCTACTAAACTTATAGTAGGCGGAAGAGTCTAAAATAGACTCTTAGAGGGACGACACCACAACACTTTTCAACACCCACTCGTATATATCAGAGTGCGTGTGTAATAGTTTGATTGGTTCGTTTTCTACGGCTTATCAACCTTTTGTAAGTTACTTAAAGCCATAAAATATTTTTTAAAAATAAAAATGGTTTAGTGATACAAATCATACTAATTAACCCATAGCTGGTGGGGAGAAGAGGTGGATTCATACCTTTCCCTAGGGTATTTGCGCGTAAGTATCTATAACGAAACCAACCAAAATTGGAACTCGGCTCTCCGATTAACAATTCCGAGCCATTATCCATTACACCAGCCGCGCATCCAAGCTTCCCAAGCGGTTATCCATCTACGTACTGACCAGGTTCAACGTTGCTTAACTTGGGTATCTTAAAGGAACCGGTGTTTCAACGTGATGTAGCCGTAAGCTTTGTGCGTGTGTGTGTAAGTATTTGCATACAAAAAGATTACTTTAACTCCGGAAAGATTACATTAATAAAATCTCGGACATGATAGATAAGTGACGCCATATTTTAACCGGGAAGCCAATAAACCAAAGAAGTTACTGTTGTGTAACGTCAAAACAAGCATCATAACTCTTTGAGGGCGAACAATTATCATTTAGAGTAATACTAATACTGCTGTAACGACGAGGACTTTCCATATAATGAACGTTATCTTATTTTATGAGGCTGCATTTCTTCCAACCTTTACTTCCATATTCACATTAATATGTTCTGTTCTGTTTCCCAATTCTGTTCTTCGTCAATGACTCGGCTTTATGATGACTTTATTCGACCTATTTTTGTTGTTAGAATTCTATGGCGTCGGATCCCTTTTGCCTTTTGACCATGGTTTCTTTGGTAATGGTTGCATTTTATGGCCGCCATATTTATTCCCATCGTTCAATACCAAACAATATCGCAGATCGATTTTTCTTCCGTTTTTCAACTAATTTCTAACGCCTTTCCCTGATTCCCCCGCTCACAATTTATTATTTAATCATTTCATTGTCGATATTATAATTCAAATTCCTGAATTATTTTGATTTCCTGTTAACTCTCATCAATCATAAAGCCTCATTGGTTACTTGTGATTCGACAGTCATTCGTCTGTTTTTTGTCGGGTTTCTGTCAAGTTTGAAAATGGGTATTACAACATTTTTCCTTTCTTTTTTTTATTTTTGCCAGATTTGCATGTTGTAATGAATATGATTTCAACAAATTCCTCTTGCAGATAAATATCAAGTCCGTAATAAAAACAAAATACAAAGCCTAAAATACATTCCGGTTAGTTTGCAGGTTAAATATTTTCAAACTATATATATATATATATATATATATATATATATATATATATATATATATATATATATATATCTGATTAAATAAATTACAGATATTATGTCTGCTTATTTTTAATAACGTTTATACTTACGGATAACCTTCCGTGTATTGCAATTATATGATGTGAAAAATGTGTTATAAGTATGAAAATTGTTTTTATTTCCCAAGTACTTTCGATATTCTTCTGAGATCATCTTCAGGGGTGTACGTAGTAATAACTAACTGTGTGTTGTTCATGGTTGCCAGTAGTAATACAAAACTGTTTTTTGATATCCATTATTGTAATTTTTTCTTTTTACTTTCAAATGCAACGGTTGACAGTCATGCTTAGCGTTCATTAGAACGTGAAAAATTATCCACTATGGAATTTTTTCTTCTGGGTTGTAATGTCATGTCTTGGAAAATGGAAAAAGGTTATCCGTGAGTATGAACGGATTTTATTAAAAAAAATAAGGAGACATAATGTCTATAATTTATTTAATCAGACATGACTAAAAGAGAATTTGCCGCCTAAATACACACACACACACACACATATATATATATATATATATATATATATATATATATATATATGGAAGAATTTATTTCTGAAATGATCTTTATTATAATAAATGTTATTTTTAGTGGTGTTTTAAGTTGCTATATTAATTTAGGCCGGTTGTTATTAATTTCACTGTTTAATAAATTAAAACAAAACAGGAATAGTAACTCAAGCACATGCCCGCTAAAAATAACGTTTATAGTAAGGCGTAGTATAAATATATACATAGAACATCATAATTCAAGAGAAAAATATATTTGTATACAAAGAAAGGCATAGCTCTGAAAAAGACAGAAAATCATTTGGGAATTAGCTGTAGTGTGTAGAGTATGTGTGTCTGTGAGAGAGAGAGAGAGAGAAAGAAATGAACCACGTGTTTTTTTTAAATTACGTAGTCGACTTGCCTGTGGAAAGAGATATCCCTCGCTGGAGACGAGGTTTCACATTTCGCTACTGCCTCCTGGAGCCAAACGAGAAACAAGATAGGATGTTCTTTCTTTTTATACCGCTGATTATCGCGTCATATATCGAGCATTAAACGAAGTTCCCTGACAGACAAGGTGAAGTAATCTCACGTGCTGGGACACGCCGGGAAATGGGAATTTAATTAAACAGTTTCAAAACGTGTTTTTTCTTCGGTTTTCATCAGAGAACAGCAGAATATACGGTTGCTCTCATCACCGAGCTTGTTCCGGTAACCCCTGCAGCCAAGTCATCCCCAAAACTTAATGCTCTACATTCCCATGGATCGCGTTTTGCTTGGCCAATGATAAGCCCGTGTCATCTGGATAGCGCAAGGCTTCCGTTCATCATCACCCAGATTTGTGTTGTGGGGAACGATCACTCCAGTCACACCACCCGGCTGACTACCGTACCAGGCATCCGTCTATCTCCTGAAATTATATGCAAGGATAGATCAAGACTAGTACAGTTATTAGCTGAATCTTGATCTGAAAAATTCACTATATAATGTTGAATCTAAGTGATTAATGAAGAAGCGTCGTTGCTAATGGCATTGGCAAGGAAAGATATTATTTTGAAAAATTAATATTTGTAATGCAATGTTTTGCATTGAACTATGGACTTAAGCACGTCGGGTCTAACGACGGTTCTCCCTGCCGAGTGGAAGACACAGGTTCGGATCCTCCCGGAGATCTCATATATTTTGGATGTACGTTGTGGTGTAATGGATATGGTGGAAAAATTGGAATGCCGAGTTCGAATTCTAGTCGGGTTCGTTACATTCACTTAAGCGCAAAAAACCTTGGGAAAGGTAAACATCTGTTTCTACTCCCATAGGAATGGGTTGAATAGCAGGACAGATTTGGTTCTCTAGCCTTGGATGGTAACCATTCTACCGCAGAAAGAATTGGCAACCTACTGAAGAAAAATCTTCTGCCTAGGCAGGTATGAATAGAAAAAGACATGATCACCGAAGCGTCTATCCTGCATGATACTCAACTGACTGATGGACATAAAAAGTGTATCACGTATGGTGGCCTGTTTGTTTAGCGGCACATCAATTCCTTGTGGGTCATTTAATGCCGAAATTTAATTTTCTTGGGAGCATTAGTAATATTTTTAAATATGAAAATTATATTGCTGGCATTTTTTATTATAAAAATCCATTTTATACTGTCATAGTGTTTTGACCCCAGTTTGGACGTTAACTAATTGCCCATAGATGGTACTCTAACAGATGATACAACTCCAAGTCAGGGGGACTCCCACTCCCTGCTCCGCAATCCATTTACACAAACTTATTAGGTAGATTTCACGATCTTTTCCTATGCTCCTATTGCGTTAAGTGTGTATTTTGAGAGTCAAATTTTACAAGCCTGCTTTCCTGACGAAACTTTCTACTCGGTGGGTACCACGTCTTCTGACATTGGATCAAAAGCACACCAGACTGATCCCATCCCAGGCAAATCTAACATTGTTTGAGGCAGATTCAGATGGTGTTCTTGGGCGTTTTCTCAAACATGACAAGTGTTGAGTTCAGCACTTTGAGCCAGAGACAGAAAGACAATCCATGCAGTGGAATCACCCCTCCGCATCTGCTCCAAAGAAGATCAAGGCCGTTTCATCTGTAGGGAAGGTGATGGTCTCAGTTTTGTAGGGAATGCAAAAGGTATTGTATTTATTAACTATATTTGAAAGGATCGCACCATCAACGGAGAGTACTATGCCAACTTGCTGAGACTGTTATGATACACCCAGGAAAAATTGACAAAAGTTTCACCAGGAAAATGCTCGGACGAGCAAGAATTTGGTTTCTGTGCGTAACTCTGCCTTTGAATTGATTGATCTCCCTCCCTATTCTTCTGATTTGGTCCCATCTGACTATCATCTGTTCTCCATCATAAAAAGGACACTTTACTAGGAATCGGTATCGCATTGATGATGATGTCATATATGCTGTTAATGACTTTGATGGCGTGTGTGGACCGCGAGTGGTACTATGTTGAAAAATAAACCCCGTTTGGTCACATTCAATGAGAGTATCTTGGTCAGCCTGTGTGCTTTTCAGCTGATCCACGTGTAATGGTCGATATAGTCGATTTCCTCTAGAAGTGTTGAGTTAAATGTATTATCAAGCGAGGCGATTCATTTGAAGCATTAATATTGATACAGTAATAGTTTTTTTTTTATAAAACTATGGGCTTAATGAGTTACTCATGTAAGGGACAGCATCAATCAACAATTCAAAGTTGGTTCCAAGCTCCTCAAAACCTCCCGATCAGAGGCCTTGCTGCCGGATGTAGTTTATCGTCATACTGAGCACATGCGTATGGCGATACTTAACTGACTGACTGATGGATTTAATAAATTACCTACATATTGTCTGAAAGTATCTGTTGGCCTCTAGTTACGGGCTTAAGTCCAGCGAGTAGGTCCTCAAAATAATATGACGTTCTTTGTTTAGCAAATTGGATGATGGGTAATTTTTCTCGGTGTAATTCCGAATCGTCTAGGTACTTTTTGTAATCAATGCTCTGTAAATGTTCAGTTGCTATATTAATGCGATCATTTTTCTTTTTATTCTTCTCCCCCATTCAACAAAGGCTGAAGAATAGATCGGTCGAAATACGTTAACAACAGTATGCTGCCACGAACACATTAGAAACCGAACACAAGCTTGATTTATTTTTTTACACTATTTTTCAACCAATAGAAGACGCAAGTGTCCCTCAAGGTAGAGTCTTACTGAATGAGTACAGATACGATAGATAACTGCTGTCTCTAGATCTGAAGAGGTCAAGACTGTAGAACTCGGTGCAAGCATCCTTTCTGGAGTATGTTCCACAAAGTAGTAACTTCTAGGAAGAATCTCTCCGAGCGGAATTTTCTTCTTACCAAAGAATGTGGATGGTTCGCTCCCGTGTACATGGCAGAGACGGTCATAGCTGTAATGGTCTAAATTGATGGAATGAAGCTCCTGGGCACACTTCCCAAGAAAATAGCGATAGAACAGCAATACGTTTGTCGCGTTGCGTCTGTAAGAAAGCGGTGGAAAATGTTGGAAAATAATTCATCCCCTACAAGGCTGCGTAAAAGCTTTTGATCTATTTCTCTGCTGGAAAGAGGAGGGGGTCGCTCCAGCCCAAATATAGCAGCAATACTTCCTTTTCTGGTTTGACTTGACAGCAGGTGGAGTCGGGTACTTCCTGACGCGGTACAAAGACCCGTCCGTTTCCCCAGCGTCTTTATATGAGATTCGCTTGAGCTCTGGGGGAGGGGGAGTGAACTTGATTTCTAGTAGACACTCAAAGAAAGGAGCCTCTTCGAAAGTTCAACCAGACATCGTAACTGATGAGATCTCCACGCGATCACAACGGCATAGTCCATTGTTTATGAGGTACTGACAGGGCGTAACGGTTGTGCTAACTAAGGGGTAGCGGAACGAGCAGAATTCTAATCGGATATTTCGCTGTTCATTTGATGGAAGAGCCTGATCAGAAAGGAATTAATCTCTGTAACATTTTCCCCACACATTGCGATCAATGATTTTATTTGTTTTTTTTGTTTTTTTGTCTATCAATTTATTTATTTTTTGCCACAACATCATAAACATTGGTTAAATCCAGGACCCAAGTATATGGGTAGTGACAAGAACGAGAAAGGCATTACAATATAAAAAAACAAAAAGTTTTTTAAAAAATAAGCCTTCGAAAGCAGAAGAAAATGAGAAACGACATTAAGTATAGATTAAATTTAATCAGATGACGTTCCCAGTACACGAGAAGTAAAACATTAAATTAAAATGAATGAATCGTTGGAGAAATTGGTATTGATAGTATTTATTTTATTTACCTAAAAAAAGGGTGACATTAGATGATTATATAATCGTGTCCCTTCCAGTCTTATTTAGTAGATACATTACGCCCTGCCAGTACCTCATAAATAACGGACTGTTCCGTTTTGATCGCGTGGAAAGACGGAAAAGACATATCAGAAACGCTGTTTCATTTTCTCTTAATATTTTCACACTCAGTAACCACCTTGTGTCTTAGTGGCATTATCGCCTTGCTTGGTGTGAAACAATTTTAAAGAATCCCTCTCAAGGAAAATGCAAATAGACGGTTAGGATTTAGTGACGTATTCCGGTATAAACTACGTGATGATTAAACAGTTTTTAACCATTAGGCATTCTTGAAAACATTTGTGTTTAAGCTTTCATTTGACAGCAGCAACGTGCCCAATGTTATCAGGATATCTGACCTCTTTCCGCACGAGGGCTATATATTGATATATTGCTAAAATATACTTTAACGTACCAACCAAACAAGCCGTTTCCACTGTGCTTGTTACACAAGTACCCAGGCGATTCGAAACGCTACAGTTTCCTAAGCCATGAAGATATTGTTTTGAAGAACACACTACCCAGGCGTAAGCATGTGACTAACGGGTCAATTGATTCTGTCTCATTCAGACAATGCATGAGTAACTCATTAAGCCCATAGTTTTATTATAAAAACTATTACATTATCAATATTAATGCTTCAAATTAATCGCCTCGCTTGATAATACATTTAAATCAACACTTCTAGAGGAAATCGACTGTATCGAACATTACACGTGGATCAGCTGAAAAGCACACAGGCTGACCAAGATACTCTCATGGAATGTGACCAAACGGGATTCATTTTTCAACATAGTGCCACTTGCGGTTCACACACGTCATCAAAGTCATTAACAGCATATAAGACATCATTTATCAATACAATACTGGTTCCCAGACAAGTGGGACTTTTTTCCTGTTGGAGAACAGATGATAGTTAGATGGGACCAAATCAGAAGAATAGGGAGGGAGATCAAGCAATTCAAATGCAGAGTCACGCACAGAAACCAAGGACTTGCGTGTTCGAGCATATTCCTGGTGAAACAATTTTCATCACTTTTCCTGGGATTTCTTCTTGATAGCCTTTCGTAACAGCCTCAGCAAGTCGACATAGTACTCTCCATTGATGGTGTGATCCTTTCAAAGATAGTTAATAAATACAATACCTTTTTCATCCCTACAAAACTGAGACCATCACCTTCGCTACAGATGAAACGGCCTCGATCTTCTTTGGAACAGATGCGGAGGGGTGATTCCACTGCATGGATTGTCTTTTTGTCTCTGGCTCAAAGTGCTGAACTCAACACTTGTCATGTTTGAGAAAACGCCCAAGAAAATCATCTGAATCTGCCTCAAACAATGTTAGATTTGCCTGGGATGTGATCAGCCTGGTGTGCTTTTGGTCCAATGTCAGAAGACGTGGTACCCACCGAGCAGAAAGTTTCGTCAGGAAAGCAGTCTTGTAAAATTTGACTCTCAAAATACACACTGAACGCAATAGGAGCCTAGGAAAAGATCGTGAAAGCTACCTAATAAGTTTGTGTAAATGGATTGCGGAGCAGGGTGTGGGTGGATTAATAAAAAAAAACATTGCTAAGAAGTACAAAGGATAGGAATTTGTGGAGAGTCATGGTCCCCCACGTCTTCCTTAAGGTACAGGGCACATAGAAGAATACTGATCCATATTCATTAAATATCTAGTTTATATTTACAGAAAATATAACCGAAGTCATTTGGGAAAAATATGAATATAGAAAAAATTTCAGGATCCGACGAATGAAGATCATTTTTTTTTTTGTCGTTTTTGCTCGTCTGCCAGAGTCGACTCATGCCAAAGTCCAGTTCATGTTTTTCTTACCGAGTGCTTTTTCTATTAATCTTTAAAAAAAAAAGAAAAGACGAATCCCCAATCGTAACCATTAACTGCAAAAACGGACGAGTCAATTATCTTTTCGAACTACATTATATAGTTGAATAAAAATTTCCAAGGGATTCTGTCGCTTTTTTCTGGACAACTCTCCAGAAAAGATTCTATTAACGAATAACGGAATTGGGCCATTGCCATAGAAGAACAAAGCAGAATTTTCTTCTGCAACGTTATTTCTGTCAGCTAAAAATTTAACCGTCTTTGATAGTTTCTCCTTCACTAAAAACAAAAAAAAAATCATAATACTTATTTACTGTTTCGAAAAAGAATTACAATGGTGCTAAAAGTAGAGAATAGGTATTCTTCCTGCTTGGAAAATTAACACTAATAACAAATTTAAAAAAAAACATTCAAATTGCATGCAAATATTAATTCAATCTTTAATAAATGTTATATGATTTCGTTATTTTATATTATAACCAAATACATGACCCACAAACAGAGAAAATTTAAATTGGCATAGGGGTTCTATCACCTCAACAACATTTTCAGCATAACATCTATTTTCTAAAGTTCCTTTTGACATTTTGCTAAGACCACTTGAATTTCTTATTCTAAACACAGCCACAGAAAGCAAGAACATAAGAGAAACAATTGAATAATTTTATAACGTTTATATTAATATCAATAAAATTAAGTGAGCAAATTTACTATTATTTCGCAATTCGATAGAGTTTTTAAGACAATCTAATAGACACGATTATCTTGATATATTTAGTTAATCACATTAACATTTTTACGACGCCATTTGAATAATTTATAGTAAGGTGAAATACCAGACAACAACGATGTTCATTATGAATACCGTTGGCTTTCTAAATACCGACTGAATATAAAGTATTACTATAAATTCTTTCGATACAAAAACTGATAAAATAACTCGATCCATATTATTCAATATCCTAATCAGATCTAGATTCTCATGTGGATGCCATACATGGCATCGATCCCGTTTAGAATGGTTTACACTATCGGTTATAGTAACTGGAGACATCATCTTAATTAGACCTATCAGATCTAAACTCTCATGTGGATGTCATTCATTGCACCTGATCCATTCAGAATTGTCTACAATATCGGTTAGAGTAACTCGAGACATCTTCTTAATTAGACCTATGAGATCTAAACTCTCATGTGGATGTCATGCATTGCATCCGACCCGTTGAGAAATATCTACACGATCGGTTATAGTAAAACGAGACATCTTAATTGGACCAATCTGGTCTAGTCTCTCATGTAGATGTCACGCATTGCATCTGACTCGTTCAGAATGGTCTACACGATCGGTTATAGTAACTCGAGACATGTACTTAATTAGACCCATCAGATCTGCACTCTCCTGTGGATGTCAAGCATTGCACCTGAACCGTTCAGAATTGTCTACAATATTGGTTATAGTAACTCGAGACATCGTCTTAATTAGACCTATCAGATCTAGTCTCTCATGTGGATGTCATGCATTGCATCCGATGGGTTGACAATTGTCTACATGATCGGTTATAGTAACTCGAGTCATGTTCTTAATTTGACCTATCAGATCTAGACTCTCAAGTGGATGTCAGGCATTGCATCCGACCTGTTCAGAATTGTCTACACAATCGGTTATAGTAACTCGAGACAACTTCATAATTAGACCTATCAGATCTAGACTCTCATGTGGATGTCATGCATTGCTTACGACCCGTTCAGAATGGTCTACACTATCGGTTATAGTAACTCGAGACATCTTCATAATTAGACCTATCAGATCTAGACTCTCATGTGGATGTCATGCATTGCTTACGACCCGTTCAGAATGGTCTACACTATCGGTTATAGTAACTCGAGACATCTTCTTAATTAGACCTATCAGATCTAGACTCTCATGTGGATGTCAGACATTGCATCCGACCGGTTTAGAATGGTCTACACTATCGGTTATAGTAATTATTGAATTTTAATAAAATATTGAGAATTTTGAGGACTTTTTTTTTAAATGTTTTTTTTTCAATTTTTAATTTAATTTTTTATGTGTGGCAGGCGTGCCATAATTTACCGGATCCTGTCTTAGAACATTAATAACGGTTTTTTTTTGGGGGGGGGGGTCTTGATAGAAAACAAAACCTGTTGTGGTCAAGATTATTCATTAAACTGGATAAGTTAAAATGTCAAAATAAAGTAATTAATTTATGGCACGTGAAAAGAAAATCATTCTAACTAAAATTATTGGATTTTTATTTTTTTTCCTTTAATTTTAAAGTTTTTTTTTCTGTTAAAGTCTGAACTGGTGATATTAAATGAAGATAGTGTAGCAACAGACTTGGTATATTGCGCCCGTGGTAAATGAGGTTCAAGGTAGAAAATAATTCATCCCCTTAAACGTACTGAGTTTCATCGATATTAAAAACAGAAAACTTCTACAATTTCATCCATTATTTTTAAAAAAATGGTTGACTTTCCTCTTTATATTGCCAGCTTCGAAGACTTTCGTTTCCGTTATAGAAACTTTTTAATTACATCGACGCCAACTGCAAGAATAATAATTCCTTTCTACAGCTTAAATTCCATTTCGCTTTCTACGTCCAAATATTCCCAGTAAGAGATACGTAAACTTTCTAAAGTAGTCACGTAGAGGGCTATAAATACTAATGAATTGCGTATTGAAGGTTTTCACATGAATACACAGAGAAATATAATAATGTAACAATTCTAGTGCGTGTCGATAATTGACAAGTGAACAGTTATCCGTATGCAAAGCGCGCATCCTAGGGTGGGTGACGCTGAAGAGCTCCCAGTCAAAGATATTCCCGAAATTAATATTTTTGATGTTAGTTTATTGATCTGTGGAACTCCCTTTCCCTTGCTTGCTTCCCTGATAGCTATAATCTTCAAATATTCAAGTGTAATGTCAATCGTTATCTGATACCTTGATCTTGTTCCCCGTCCTTTTCTTTATCCTTTCCTTAAACACGCCTCTTTACTCTTGTTCTCAATCCTCTGTAACCCCTTGCGTGCTAGGGGCACTCCCGCCTTGCTTAGGGTGAATTGCTTAAAAAAACAGTAGTATTGGGAATTGGGTTGTTCAGCAACACGCCCCCATACACACGCACACAAAAACTCATAAACACATGCACATGCTCACACACATACATACATTTACACGTATATGTGTGTTAGTGGGATATAGAATCCGAAAAAAAAAGAAAGTTAAATCAAACTGAATAACTGTTTTGTTGTCTTGACTACACGTTTCAACTTCGTAAGATAGACTTCCTCAGGTCATAACAAAAGAAATCTATGGTGAGGGCATAAATTATTATATGAAATTTTTTTTGAGGTGAAAAATAAATTGATTTGGAATTTATTACAAAAATCAAATAATTGTCAGATTTTAATGAAATTTTCAAGACTTATTCACAAATAAATGAAATTATTTTAAAAATGCTTCTTTTTTCAGAAATTCTTGGTAAAATATTTTTTACATTTGTCACCATCCACTTATTTAATTTTATTAAATTTGGAGAAATTCATTTTTGTACGGCTTAATGTTTATACGCAGAACTCCATGGAGAGTTTGAATTATGTTTTTTTTTTAAACAGGACCCCAGTTACCGAAAATTTGCTTTGAATCGTGAAATAGAAAGGTAGTAAAACTAAAACATTATTTAATTAGAAAAGGTTTTCCATGATTTTACGAATAAGATTTATTATGGAAACTATTGTTTTAAGAAAAATATTTTTTCGAGGAATACTTATTATAATTATAAAATTTTAAATCTTTTAAAATTCTGTAGTAATTTGTACGAGTTAAGTGATATTTTTATTAAGTAAAAACTTATATATAATATAATATTTAATATTATTTAATATTTACTAATCATAGATGAAAAACTGACTACAATGCAGCGACCCTCACTATTTTCAAAAGAATCTTGATTTTTTTTTGTGCGTGTATAAATGTGCCGATTTTTGTTAATACGGCCGTCCATACACAACATTATCAGAAAATAAGAGTGTTATCTATAGCAAATTTAAAGCCAAATTACCTAAAATTCAATAAAACATTAGATTACGGAGAATATTTTGTGTTGATTACTGCGTCCGCATTGCTTATATATATATATATATATATATATATATATATATATATATATATATATATATATATATATATATATATATATATATATATATATATATATTATAAGATACTACATTCGTAAACCGGCTTATTTTAAATTAATGTTGTGAACGTTTGGATTGATATTCGATTAGTTCTCTCTACATTTGTGCGTATATATATATATATATATATATATATATATATATATATATATATATATAAATATATATATATATAGGATAAGGAACAAATAGGTAACGTAACTTTAAATTACGTTTCGATTTTATTTAAGCTTCATCAGAAATGAAATATGAAAGAGAAACGTCTGGCATTTTTACAATATATATTTGTTGCGGCATTGAACTGTAATATCAATGTTAAAATCTGCGCACCAATTCATTCGATCAAGTATTGCATCAAATACATATCAAAAGGGTCATCTCCCACCCCTAACTGATTTTTTCCTTTTGATTTAAATTAAATTTATATTTGAACACTCCTATCCAAATATAGAAGGAGAAATTCAGAAGATGGAGGTCACATCGTCAATTCATTGAGTAATATTGAAATGCATCATTTTTCTCCACAAATTATAACAATGATTTAAAATCAATCATCATTTTCTTACATTATTTACATTATTCTGACTATTGTCCTCATCTTTGTCGCCATATTTATTACAACGTTTCGGCCGTTGTACGCTCCGGCCTTCTTCAGGTTGTTGGAATGTCGAACGGAACCCTTTATTTCGCTCACTGTGGTAGACTGTTCTAGTTCCACGTGCCATGTTTAATGGCCTTGAGGACACATGGAACAGTGGTTAAAGGCGTTGGTTAAATCCAGTGACAGGACACAAAGAGTGTGAGTTCAATACCCGGTTACGGCAGTGGAGAACTTTCAGAGGGAAAAATTAACAGGAGATAACTGATAACTGACATCCATTAAACATGGCACGTGGAACTAGAACAGTCTACCCCAGTGAGCGAAATAAAGGGTTCAGTTCGACATTCCAACCACCTGAAGAAGGCCGAAGCGTACAACGGCCGAAACGTTGTAATAAATATGGCGACAAAGATGAGGACAATAGTCCGAATAATGTAAATACTGTACATAATACCTCATCTTAGAAATATAGACAGACATCATTTTCTTATAAATAAAAACAAAAGTGTGACACGCAGCAAGGCGCGGGTAATTCGGTTAGCAGTACATATACGTTTAACTACAGTTTAATTTTTTTTTTTTTTAGTTGAGATAATGAAACGGGGACGCAAAAGATAACGCATCCGCCTTGTCAACCCTTGTTGAGCTAGTTACCTTTCTAAAGGTCATAATCCCTCTCACAATCCAATGTCATATCAGAAAAGTCAATGGAAACGACCCAGATATAAAAAATACAAAAAATAAAACTGACAAAATCAGACAAAGTAGTCACACTGATGCAGAAACCTTCAGCCACGCTTTTCGATTAGGCTTTCAGTTTAATTATTAACGCCTTCTTTGTCTTGTGGGCGCTTGAGAGAGTGCTTAAAACAATAGGGTATGAGGAGAACTGCCCCCGGGACAACTGACCCCGGAGAATTTGTCGCTGAACAATTCTCCACCGGACAATTGACCCCATTAAGAGGAAATTTTAAAAAAAAACAACTCTTTTTTTTTCCGGGCGGGGAGATAAATACTAATAAAAACTAATTAGGGTTTTATTTTCATGTTTTTACCTGTTATCCAACAATAAGATTTATATTTTTATATCACTACTAGACAACCCGTGACCCGTTGTGTTAATGTTTACATTTAGTTTCATGAAGAGTTTGTGAAAGTAGAGATATTTTAAAAATACACTTATTTGCAGTTGTTTTCAACATTAAAAAAATTGTGTTTGAAGAAATTTGAAATAAAAATATGTAAAATATTGTTTGTTTAAAGAAAGCTGAAATATAAATAAGCATGTCCGCTTAGAGGGTTTGGAAAATGTAATACGCAGACGACAAATTAATGACAAGATGGACAGAGGAAAACAACGTATAACATACTTAGTGAGCTTGAGTAAATATTACGGCGGCACAGGGTTTATGAAAAATAACATAAAGACCAAATTTATTGTGCTACGAAGAACAGAAAGATGTGGAGAGCCATAGCTGCCTACGTCCTGTAAGGACATAAAGAATAAATGTGACTCAAGTGATTGTAGATTTCGGCTGCAATTGAAGGTTTTCTATATCTGATGCGTTTTCTAATGCATTCACATTCAGACAAAGAATTCATTGAACCAAAATGAGAAATTTTCTTTTTTTTTTTAGATGGTATATACGAAGCATGTGCAAACGTTTCCAATGAAAACCAATTTATTTATTTATTTTAAATAAAAAAGAAGAAATAAACGTTAACAAAAAAAGAACACTTACACTCAGAATCAGAAAAAAGACAGCTGGAATTTTCTGGATAAATCATGAGGAAAAAGGGCTGGGAAAACATAACCCTCACAGGGCATCTGGAGAACAAGTGAGATGGGGGAAGTTACGAACTTGTGTGAAATGATGACACAACGTAGGTGCAGGAAGCTTGGAAAAGAGAGACATGCTGCTAAGGACCACTAGGGGTAGAAAGTTATGGAAAGCCATAATCGCCCACATTCTGGAGGGACACAGCACTTAGAAGAAGAAGAAGCAGAAGAAGAAGAAGAAGAAGAAGAAGAAGAAGAAGAAGAAGAAGAAGAAGAAGAAGAAGCAGAAGAAGAAGAAGATGATGATGATGATGATGAAGAAGAAGAAGAAGAACACGAAGATAAAGAAGAAGAACACAACGATGATGATGAAGAACAATTAGAAGAACACGAAGTAGAAGAACACGAAGAGAATGATGATGAAGAAGAAGAAGAAGAAGAAGAAGATGATGATGATGATGATGATGATGATGATGATGATGATGATGATGATGATGATGATGATGTAGAAGAACACGAAGATGATGATGAAGAAGATGATGATGATGATGATGTTGAAGAAGAAGAATTAGAAGAAGAACACGAAGTAGAAGAAGAACACGAAGAGAATGATAATGAAGATGATGATGATGATGATGATGAAGAAGAAGAAGAAGTATAACACAAAGGAAAAGAAGAAAACTGAATAAAACGGAAATGATGATGAAGAAGAAGAAAAAGAAGAAGAATTAGAAGAAGAAAAAGAAGAAGACAAAAACAACCCTGGGAACTTTTGCACACACCTCATAAAACTTAACTACAAAGCTGTTTAAGATAAGCGAAAGGTAACTAGAAGTATGTCATCACTGAATAATGACGACATGTGTTTTTATCTTTAAAAGATTTTGTAATAAGTTAGAAAAAGTTGATTCTGTGAATCCATCCTTTTCTACGGGCCCGCTATTTTTATGGGCTTCCGGGATAATTATTTATCTCTTATCACGCTTTTAAAACATCTTTCTGGATATTCTGACATTTTGATTATCCTATCTCGGTGGTAATCTCATCCTGCTAAGCAGTCAATGATGTGATCAAAGCCCCAAAATCTGCTTTTATGTGGTGCAAGTCACTTGTTAATCAGAAAATTGGATTATGACTGCACAGACTTCAAAAGAAGACGAAGGAATCATTGACTAGCCTTATAAAACTGGGCTTTAATTAATATATATATATATATATATATATATATATATATAGAGAGAGAGAGAGAGAGAGAGAGAGAGAGAGAGAGAGGGGGGTATGGACAGAATAAGTAGATAGATAGATAGATAGATAGATAGATAGATAGATAGATAGATAGATAGATATGAATAGAATGCGATAGATATGAATTGATTGCTATAGAATAGAATACGATAGAATGAGATAGATAGATAGATAGATAGATAGATAGATAGATAGATAGATAGATAGATAGATTTGAATTGATTTCAGATAGATAATGAATAGGTTTCTCCTCTTACTGTAGCAGGCGGGGTCAGATACTTACTGGGGCGGTACTATCATCTTCAGCAATAGATCGTATATTCCCCTTGAGGCCGAGGGTGAGCTCGAGTCCCAATTCAAGTCCCGATATTCAAGACAAGGAGCTTCCTTGAGAGAACGTTCATTCATCATGAAAATGAAAGTTCAGGGTCTACTCGCTGGTGGTGGGACGTTACCAGTTTTGTTTGGGACGTATTGAATGTTACACGCCACTCCTTTCCCCCTTTGAGCCATCAGAACTAGGTCTGAGGAAAGATCAAGTTACGGCAGGGCTGGATTAACACCCATAGGGGCCCTAGCCATTTAAAAGATTTGAGGCCCTCCATACACCTGCGAGTTAATTATGCTAGCATGGAGTCTCGGTAAGTAGTGCAAATAAATAAAGGCTACCAGCCGAGAACGGGCATTGTGGAAACGCTCAATATAGAGGGAACCGAAGGCAAATACGACCATCGAGAGAGGCTGATCATCAGTTGCAATCAAACTTAACTGAACGGAGTGAGTCCAGACTTCTGGCCTCTGCTATATATTAATTAAAATATATTATTATTATTATTTTTATTTCCATTGACTTCTGGCGTCTACACATTTCTTTGCGGGTCCCGTCCAGGTTAAAAATGGCATCATGACACTTTCCACTCAGAAAAAAAAAGAAAAAAAATTTACATAGATAAAGCCCTTCGTAAAGTGTGGGCTGTACTTGTGAGAACAATTTTTTGTATCTCTTTGAGGCATGGACTTCCAGGAATCCCTTCAATTAGTCTACTTGAATCTTTTCTAACAAATCCGAGGGTTCCAGCTACAACAGGGATTGTTGATGTTCCCATGTGCCACATTTTTGAGATTTCTATTTCAAGGTCCTTGTATTTTGACAGCTTTTTGAATATCTTCAAAGATAGATTGCAGTCTGCAGGGACTGCCATATCAATAAAGAGGCACTTTTTTTGTTTGTGGGCTCAATGTGTGGGCGGTTGGCTTTGATTGTTCTGTCAGTGCGTATTGTGTAGCCCTATAGAATTGAAACAGGTCCTATCTCAGTAACCGGGTCTGGGTTGTATTATTATTATTATTATTATTATTATTATTATTATTATTATTATTATTATTATTATTTAGAGAAGAAATAAATAAAGAAGCTGAATACACGTATGCTTTGAAAGACTTTAGAAAACTCCCTAATATTCTCGAATATTATCTTAGTTTTAAGTCGTATTTGACCCCTGAAATATCTTCGTGACATTACCACTTGAGACTCATAGCCGAAAAGTAAAGAAAAGGAAAAACCAGAGTGTATAAGGAGACAAGTAAACTGTGAAAAGAAGAAATAACGACGACACTCTACATATGTGTACATATGTAGAGTGTCGTCATTATTTCTTCTTTTCACAGTTTACTTGTCTCCTGTCGTAATGTGTGTGTGTGTGTATTTGTGTTTATAGTGGTTTATCATTGTATATACACATATCTTCTAACCACTCGCCATCAGTAATGAAGCAGATACTGCAATCAATTATCCTCAGACTTTCTGACAATTATTCCAGTGAAACCATATTCAACGAAGCTAAGAAACACTATGAAACTGTCATAAAAGATAGCGGATCCCCGTAACATTTCTTACGCACCACGCAGCTGAAAAACGCTATCAGGACGAGAAACATCCAACGGTTCAACCCACCATGCAAAAATATTCATTAAACTCATACAGAAACACTTCCCTGCACTCTCCACAAGATATTCAACAAAAATACACCTATAGTAAGACCGAGAACATGACACAAATAATAAAAAAGCACAATAGGAAAACAATCAACAAACGACCTGAACAAATTAAACCCACATGTAACTGCAGAAAATACATGGATTCCCCTTTAAACGGCAATTGCTTGCAAAACAATGTAATATACCAAGCCACTGTAAAATCAACAGATAATGAAGAAAAAATATACATGACGCTGGAACAAAGAAACTACGCACACAAAACATAATTTACAAATAGCAAATACGCAAACAGAGCAAAGCTTTCTAAACTTATCTGGGAGATAAAAAACAAAAAAAAATCACTCCAAAAATATCAAAGAAAATAAGGAACAGAAGATCAGCCTAAAAAATTCAATCCAAAAACTGTAAAGTCTCCCTGAAGAGAAAATATCGATAATTACCTTCCTAGATCAAAGCAAATTACAAAATAAACAAACAGAACTCATATAAAAAAGCAGACACGATAACAAATTTTTACTACGTTACTTAAAAATCAAAAACTGAAAACGAACAAGAATAAATGAAAATAAAAGCAAATAACAAAAACAAGTAAAATAAGTTAATCAACATAATAAGTAAGTAAATAATAAACCACGTCCACGAAAATAACCGGTAGAATAATACAATAGACTAACCACAATGATTAGGAGAAGGGAAATTAATATTACGTCCAGTAATTTCCTAAAGAGCAGCTGCTCTATAGAGTACGCGTGCAGATGATAGCCTCTCGAAAATACGTTCACCTCGGGGATTTGTCGTGAATCGTAAATTGATATATATATATATATATATATATCCGCCTTTGGGGCTTGTGACACTTTGAGGAAATGCGTTGACGTCGGCTCGTGACCCAAGGGCAGCGTTTGTAGATGAGATTAATCGAATACGCATGCGCTAATCGCTTTTATCCTTGTCATTTCCACCATATTTATCCGTGTGTAAATATGTATTCCTGTTTTCATTCCCTCTTAATATCTGCAGACGTAAGTATACAGAGACAAATGTGTGAACTTTTCAGATATTTGTTGCTATTTTGGATATTTGCGAAAGTAGCCATCGTCTGAGACTAGGAATATTTTTGTGTGTTCACCGCAAGGTTATTATTCATCGTAATGCAACAGGCACTCGAGTTATGCATTTATTTCTATTTATCTATCTATGATATTTGCTCAGGCACGTAATTTTTATATTAACGATCTGCTTAAGAAATTTATTAAATACACGAATATGGTTTAGTTTGATTTGTTTTACGGCATATCAACCTCAATGAGTTATTTAATGCCGACAAAATTTTTATTGCTGGTAATATTTTTTAAATTTATTTCTGGTAATATTTTTTCTTCAAAACATATATTTCTAGTAATATTTTTCTTCAAAAATATATTGCTGGTAATATTTTTTTTTTCAAGAATGTATTGCTAGTAATATTTTTTTAAATGTATTTCTGGTAATATTTTTTCTTCAAAATATATTGCTGGTAATAGCTTTTTTTTTTTCAAAAATGTATTGCTGGTAATATTTTTTTTTTCAAAGTATTTCTGGTATTAAAAACCTATTTTTAGACTGTCATAGTGTATTGACCCCAGTTTGGGGGTTAACTATTTGCCTATATCTGCGACCCCAACAGGTGCTACAACCCCAGGTCAGGGTGGATCTGGGAACACCAGTAATTAAGAGGTGGTCCCACACTCCTGAAAACCTCCTTATCAGAAACCTGTTGGACGTACCCAGGACGCGGGTGTAGTTTATCGACATTCCCAGGACGGCTTATATCACTAATATGAGGGTGGGCTGAAAACTTCATAGGCTGAATATGCACTGTGAAATATCGCATGCATTAACTTCAACTCTTCTTCTTAATAACTACATTGTTTCTTTCCAAATAAACCGATATGTGATTATTCAAAGAAGACTGTTCATCCTGTTGGTATCGACAGCAGATATAACGTCATCATCACTGCGATATTGGTTCACAGCCAAATGCTTTTCTTTTTTATGTTGGAGAACAGATGATAGTCATATCAGTAGAAAAAGGTGGGTGATTAACGAGGTCAAAACGCACGGTCACGTACAGTCATTGAAACCAAGGACTTGTGTGCTGGACCGTTATCTTTCGTCAGTTTTCCTGGGTGTGTGATCTTGATTGGCTTTCGTGCCTACCTCAGCACGTTGACATTGTACTCGCCATTGATGGTGTGGCCCTTTTGAAAATAATCGATAAACAGAATGCCTTTTGCACCCGAAAGACTGAGGCCATCACCTTCCCTGCAGATGAAATTACTTTGGCTTTCTTTGGATGAGATGAGGCGGATGTTTTCACTGCGTGGGTTGCCTCTTTGTCCCTTGCTCAAAGTTTTGAACCCAAAGATCATCCTATCTACCTCAGACAATATCCGATTTTCCCGTGATGTGACCAGCCTGTGATCAGGTGTCAGAAGACATGGAACTCACGGAGCAAAAACCATTGTCATGCCAAGTTCATTGTGCCAAATATTCTCAACCCTCTCACGGGATATGCTAATAGCACTGGCTATTTGATTTATAATCAATAGCGAGTCATTCTTCACCGTGTTGAACGCAATCAGTGTCTTCTTCGGTGGTGGCAGTCGCAGGACGTACAAACCTTGGGTCATCCTCAAGAATCTCCTTTCACCTCCTAAATTGCCTCCATTTGCACTGTTGATAAAACTAGGGGCGTCATCCCTTAATGTAACAACCATGTCAGCATGAATATCCTTGTGGTCTAACCCCACCTTTTTTGCAGTTTCTTGAAAACACCACGATTATATTTTTTTTTTCATTTTCAAGAGAAGTCGTTACTAGTTAGTTTGAAGTCTTCTTGAACAGTCAGAGGTCAGTTTATCTGGTAAGAAACAACGCAGTTATTAATAAGAAGAGTTGAAATGAATGCATACAGGATTTACACAGCTCTTACACCTCTCCTTTATAGCCATTCTGTGAACAACCTCTTAAATATAATATAACTAGCAGCATGGCCCGGCGTTGCCCGTGCTTGATTCAAAAATCGTACGACACATACAGCAATCGCTATCACTTGACTTAAAATATTTTTGCCCTTCCTTGCCTTTAAAGGAGTTCCCTTTGCCGTGCTGATGTTGCTACATGCCTTACTTCTTGCCTATCTCACACTGCGAATTTTTTCTAAGCTCTATACTAAACATTAAATCTGTTACGAAAAAAGAACTAAACAAAATGAACACAAAACGATCAGCTTTAAAAAAGGACTCGTAACTGGAAAAACCGAATGAAAAAAGAATGTTAACAACAAATACTTTTTCACACCCAACCCAGTTCTGCGGAATCAGAATCAACGTTGAGTTTAAGCAAGCGAATGAGCCAATTGGAGTAAAGTGCCATGCAGATTTAAATTTTTCCCACTTGTGACGAATGCAGCTATAGATTTTTTTGCATGGTAGCATGCTAGTTAACATTCGTGTCAGTCAGCTGTTGGCTCTCACGCTGGCCAATAGAATCTTCCTGCCCATTCGTGGCAGCCAGCTATAGGCTCTCACTCTGGCTATTAGAAAATGGGCGCAAACTACATGAAAACTGCCGTAGAAGCATGAAAACATCGATTATTTCCACTATCGATGGGAGTTGGGAAATGCAAAGGCGGTCTTGGCCTTACTATTATCTTGGAGCATGTGCATGTAAATGTTGGTGCAAATCCGTTGAAAATTGCGGCCGTGCATTCGTTACACACAAACACACACACATCCTTCCTTTTATAGATAGAGATACAGACGATACCATAGTTTATGGGTGTAGTTCAAAAAATCTACAAGAACTGACCTCTCTCAGCTGATCTCTCTTCTGATCTTGCTTGAAATGATCAATAGAAGAAGAACTGGCAAATAACGTCCAATACCTCCAAAACCAAGCTAGTAAACCTGGGTTTTCTTCAGTGAACAGTTGTACTCACTATAAGTACTCTTGCTTTGAACATCTGATCAAATCCACACCTTAAGTAGAACTCGTATGTACGCTTCGTCGCAAAAATGGTCGGTTTCTTGTAACGGTCCAGAAAGTACCTGACTCCTCCGCTCGTGTTCTATGAAAATGAACTATTGCTGCTATATGTGAGCTGCAGCTGCCCAATCCTCACTTTCTAGACCTGACAAGGCCCAAAAGCAGTTGCGCGACCTTGGGGGGGGGTGAAATGTTTTCCACATTAAAACGCCTTTCCAACAGACGAAATGTTGCGAGCTTTTCGCTCCTATATTACTCTTTCCATGGTAGATGTTCAGGCGAATCACAATCTTTCGTTCCACAAATATTTACAGCTAATAAACAGAAGACCATGTACACTGAGTCGATTCTTCCTCATTCCATAGCAAGGTGGAAGTCCCACTCAGACAGATTCTTCCCCAGAACTGTTGCATTGTGGAACAGATTCCTGAGGGGCTGCTTCCCCGATCGCTACGATCCTGACCGCTTCAAGTCTACGGTCAAAAGTTATATAACTTCATGATATGCACTTTTTCCCGTTTTTGTGCACCCTTAAAACAACTTGATTTAGTTACCCTCTACCTTGAGTGGCTCCTGAGTTACGTACTGAGTGAACAGTAATAACAAAATATAAGGGGTCGGTGAAAACTTCTCGGCCTGACCGCAAAGATCTGGATTCTTTCTTTCGTCAGATTTTGGAAAGAGGGTTGGGCCAAGGACTTTTCAGCACGTCCTCGTACACCTGAAAGAGTTTGAAATGGTGTTTAACCTGACACAGAACTAGAGGATATCCTTGTTAATGATTGCTCTTCGTTTAGTAGGTTGACATTCGGATCACGAGACCGGGGTTCGAATCTCAACATGATCGATTATATCGGTCTTGGGAGACGATCCTAGCGTGCAGTGTTGTAGGGAAGTGTCTTTAAAGTATTCAACTTGTTGACCCAAGCCTCCTGAGATAAACAGAATAGACGAAAACAACAGTTCGGAATCCGTGGACAGTTTTGCGAAGCCATCGTGACCGAGGTTTTGAGCATACAGGTCATGTTCAGGCTGGTGATTGGTGTGGTTATTGATGAAAAACTAAGTCTGGGCAGGCGTCTGCAACCACTCAAGGAGACGGGTGTAAAAGGTCATTATTATAAGCGATACCAGTATTATAGCACTTCTTTTGTATGCTATGTCGCTTCAGGACGCCGGTGATCATGGCACTCCACAACTTCATCTCCTACAACTCTTTGCAAGTTTTGTCTTTTTGCTATCTCTTCTAATATCTTTTATGTTATCTATTGACACAAAGTCATTATGTAGGTTACACGAAGATTCTCTCTGCCCCTCTTGCCTTCGATATGTCCTGTGAGTGTCAAATTCTCCAAGCCTACATCCCTTATTATGTTCCGCATATTTCTCTTACTGATGTTAAGCTTAATTGTCCTTTTTGTTTCCATTTTCCTTTCAACTTCGGCATTGCTCGCATGTTCGGCCCATGGTATTCTCAGCACCCTCCTGAAACCACATTTCTGTTGCTTCAGTTCCCCTCTTCATCTGTGAAGAGATTACCCAGCATTCACTGCCATATAGGAGGATCGATACTCCATAGCAGTTCAGAATTCCTTTCTTAGCTTTTAAGTAAACTTCCTTGTTTCTTAATACGTTGCTTAGCTTTTGGAAGGCACTTTCATAGCGAAAGTGCCTTCCAAAAGCTGTTCTTGTGGGCCTGTGTATGTGTTGAGAGATAAACACGTGTGTCTCCTGAAATGCCCACAACAAACATGGCAGACCCGGGATGTGAGTCCAATTAAATAAATGTTAAGGAAACGACAAAAACCAATATATATGTACAAACAAATAATAATGTATGAACAAGAAAAGTATTAAAAAAAAACTGTTTTCGTCCAAAGTTTGTGTAGTGAGTGGGTGTCTATACGTAAGTGTGTGTGGTGTGTGTATTGTTCATGCGCTTCCCAAAAGAGAAAGCATTCTTCCGCGAGCGATTTACATGGTGACGTGTAAGCGGAAAAAGTAAGAAGTAGCTGCAAATAATTATCGCAGAATATTTATAGCTGCCGGAGAGCGTCCCCTAGTAGCGGTTTCGAATATTAGGAGGTGGTAGCCCGGCAATACTCCCCCTCCATATGGGTAGATTTTTTTTCCTACCCATATGTATTCTTGTACTTGTTTCTGTCCTCATGAGCTGAAAAGAAAAGGTGTCGGAAATGTGGTTCAGATGCGTGTTTAAGCAAGTCGGCGAAAATGTGCTCGTGCTGTCATTAGGGTGCTGTCTTATTTTCTAGTTGAATGTAGCACGCTCCAGAAAATGCGCCGATAGTGTAAATTGTTTGGCGTTTTGCTATTAAATTTTTTCCCAATGCTCCATGTTGAATTGGTTTTGTCATCCCGTCGTATTTGGTTCTTGTCGTTAGAAGGATTTTGTTTGAGAAAGGCCTTCTTTGTTTGCTATGTGTGGATGAATGTTGGCGAACCAAATTTAATAGAAACAGTGTTGTGGCAAAGTCGAGCTGATGTAGAATTTCTACCGAGTGTCGAATGCATGTTTGAAAACGTTAAGAAAATTTGCTATTATTGTCGATTGCATATCGTACTTGCAAATTGTTAGTGTTGTTCGATTAGCATCGTAAGAGTGAAAAAAAGGACATTGAGTTGCCTTTTTTGGTGTATCCCACTTTATCAGATTAGCCCAGAAGATACAGTGTTGACTGAAGTTGAAATGGAGTTGTGCTTTTGGTTTGTTAAAAAATAAATTTTAAAGATGTCTGCCGGTTAAGCTCAAGTCGAGTGTAATGGTGCCTAAGAGAAGAAAGGGGTCAAGCAAAAAGACAATAGGGAGGAGGAGTGTGTATTGTTACCTACTGACGGACCAATGTAGCAGTAATTGAAAAGCGAATAGGTATTTTTTCGGGTCCCACGTGTTGCAAAAAAAAAATTATTTGCCGAGTCAGAGAACATCATGTTTTTTTTTTTTTTTTTTTTTTTTTTAAGCGTATCACCCCAAGCAAGGCCGGTGGCCACTATCACGCATGGGGTTACAGAAGGGTTGGAGGAAGAGCAGATAGGAGTGGTAAAGGAAGGGATGTGGAGAAAGAGAAGGACGGAGGGTCGATCGAGGCAGGGGGTTACGGGAGATATAGAGCGAGAGCAGATAGGAATGAAAGATGTCAGGAAGTGGATAGATCAAGGCAATTGGAGATGACGATTGACGCTACACTTAAACCGTTGGAGATTGTATTTGTCAGGGAAACAGTAATAGGGAAGGGAGTTCCATAGGCGAGATGTGCGAGACATGAAGCTATTGGAGTAGAAAAGACGTCTACATCTAACAATTTCAACGGTGAAGGGGTGGGAACGGGATGCCAGCCTCGTAGGATGCTTAAATTCACGAGGCTTAGGGACAAGCGAAAGCAACTCCTCAGAGCAATTACCGTGGAAGTACTTGTAGAAAAGGCAGAGCGATGCAACATCGCGTCTGTGAGAGAGCGGCTGCAGACGAGATGACAGATCAGGGCCAATCACATTGCATATCCGTCTCTGGATCTTATCAAGAACCCTGAGGCATGTGTTGTAGATATGTTCGTAGTGTTTGAAATTTGTGATTTTCCACTTTCATCCGGTATAATCACAAATTTTGTAGCTGTATAAATTGTTTTTGCTAATAGTTTATAGTGTCCGTCGTGCGTAGTAGGGTAGGAAGAAAAGTTTAATGGTGTTTTTCTTCTGATTTCGGTGTCATATTTTATGTCCTCTACCTAGTCAATTTAATTTCCATGCTTGATTTTGGTATCTACAATCCATCGTTCGCATCTCATTCTCTCTTCTTGCAATCGATGCTTAGTCCTTTCTTCTCGTTTTCCTTTACTACCTTCTCTAAGAGTTCCTCTAGTTTCTTTTCTGTGTCTGCTACCAACACTATGTCATTTACATATCTTATGTTGTCAAGATTGTCGCCTCCAATAATTAATCCTGGTAGGACTTTTAATTCCTTAAGGATAGTCCCCAAACTTAACTTAGTTTGGCACAAGGCCCCAAAACTGAAAACTATCATAAAAACCGAACTTGTATCAATAGTTTACAAAATCAAATTACTAATCATTGACTTTTGTTCCTTGATGGTAATTAGATATCTACTAAGTTAATCTCGGTAGGCGACCATACTTGTGCGCCTAATGAAGGAGAGGCTTAAGTCTAATAATTTGCAGGAATAGATGCTCAGCCATTGTTCTACAGAAGATGCCAAAATATCTTTATTATGTTTTCTTTAGTCTATTGTCGTAAACGATAATTGGAACTATTCACTTGGTTTCGTCTTCAAGGACAGGATTAGTTTTAGACTTTAGCTGTATCAACTGCTATTTATATGGTGGACATTTGCATATGAATACAGCGTCTATCACGTGGTTGATATAGTTGCATATCCCCCGCTGGTTTCAGTGTTTTGTTATTTAACAGAGCCAGGGAATGCTGATTGTCAAAGCAAGCAGGCTCTCCCCAGTTGTAAGGTTAATGTAACACTGTCTTCTTCTTCCTACCTTCCGCACTTATTTATTTTGAAATTAGTTTATACCAACATGTCTTGAAGCTGAGATCATTGCATATTATCAAATGGAGCACGTCTTCTCTCCGAGAGAAGGTTACTGAATAGAATAATCACACGAAGGTTGGTAATGAACGATAATACTTAGGACAAGAACAACACACATAAGATTCGCCAGCGGCGTGTAGAAGTAGTCAACTGCTAGAAGGAAGTCAAGCGAATTCCACAATGAATCTCCAACTACAGGATATCTACCAACGCGGTCAGATGTGGCACAAGGCCGAATTTAATGTGGGGTATCCAAAGGCTCGGTCAAAAATTCCTTGTAGAACCCGTATAAAACGGGGATCCTCTCTGCCCGGAGACGGAGAGTTTGACCAGCACAGCTGGTCAAACTCTGGAGTCGAATCTCCAAATGCAGACCAACATACAGTATGTACTACTGTATTTATGTGAATGGGTACATACTCATTATCGTCTGTATGCTAAAACAGAACTCAAGAATCGTAATCTGATTTTCTCGTTAGGC
Source organism: Acanthosepion esculentum (assembly GCA_964036315.1). Lineage (NCBI taxonomy): Eukaryota > Metazoa > Mollusca > Cephalopoda > Sepiida > Sepiidae > Acanthosepion > Acanthosepion esculentum. The sequence goes on along the minus strand of OZ038483.1, from coordinate 108,832,383 downwards.
AGATCTTTCTTGTTTAATTGCTTGGCGTTACGTGATCTAACTTCTTTCTATTCGTTCTTGTGTCGTAATAAGCTAAATTCCGTAAGTTTTTTTTTTAGCTTGAAGTTAAGCCACAATTTTAGAACACCCTACATGAAGTGAACTCACGACCAACAGCCTACAAGATAAACAAGCGGTTGAGTTGCGGGATTTGAGGATACATGACACACCAACACTTGTTGGGTCATTCAATATCGAAATTAGTCTCTTATTCATTTATTTATTTATACTTAAGTCTATAAACATATAATTGGTTCGTGGATAGGTAAATATTCTCCTATGCTTCTGGGCACCTCGGCGTGGTGTAATGGTTAGAAAGCTTGTCTTGCTAGACCAATCACGACTGATTAGTGAGTTCGATCCTCACTGGGTGCCCCATACTTTCGGCCTTGTGCCACATCTGAGCTACGCTTGGAAAATCACTTCTCCTATGCTCCTATAAAGTGTGACTTTTCAGGACATGGTCGATCATGTCTCCCCAGTACTTCCTATCCCTTGTAGCTCTTAGAAGCATTTAACTTTTTTTCCGACGCCATTCATTTACACAAGATCGTCAGGTGGGTGCCACCCTGACTTCCCCTGTCACATTTGCTTTCAATAGGTCCTGTGAGTCTTAATTTCACCAAACTGTCTTTCCTCATTATCTAAGATATTTCTGCTGTCTCTTTCTGATTCTAGGTATTTCTAGGTAAATCCTTTTTCCCCCATTTTTCTTAACACTTCTTCGTTTCTTACGCTATCCATCCATGGTATTCTCAGCAGCCTTCTGTAGAACTAAATTTCTGCTGCCACCAATTTTCTTTTCACCTGCGAGGTAGGTAAATAGATGTAGTTTTATTTGAGTCTAAAAATCATGTTACTTTGTTCTTAGATAGGTAAATATTAGTGGTTTATATTTATTAAATGGCAATTTACATAGTTCTGGCCTAAGGAAATACGGTCTTTTATATCTGAGTCAAAAGCATGTACTTGTTTTGGGGGATAAATGAATAGTTAATGTTTAGGATGTTTTCTGATAATTCACTCCAAAATAAAAAGAATGTATATTGCTCTCTATTACTCACCACAGAGAACCATCCCTGCCCCCCCATTAGAATGTCTGAAGCTCAACTCCACGAGAGCACCTCTTTGCAACTGCTCGGTCCACATTGTCAGCTGACCTGAGATGGAACAAATACATTGAGTCAATAGCTTCGTCCACCGCAAGGAAAGTTGGCTCCCTGTGTCGCGCCAGGAAATTTTTCTCGATCCTTCAAATCTACAAATCAACCATTTGCCCTTGCATGGAGTATTGCTGCCATATATGGTCTGGAGCCCATTCTGTTTGTCTCAAGGTTCTTGATAAAATCCAGAGACGGATATGCAATGTAATTGGCCCTGATCTGCCCTCTCGTCTGCAGTCACTATCTCACAGACGGACGTGCCGTCGCCTCCCTCTGTCTTTTTTACAAATACTTTCATGGTAACTGCTCCGATGAGCTGCTTTCGCTGATTCCCAGACTTCATGAATGTATGCGTTCAACTAGGCTGGCATCTCGCTCTCACCCTTTCACTGTCGAAACAATGTAGCCGTCTCTTCTACTCCAATAGCTTCATATCTCGCATCTCTCGCCTGCGGAACACCGTCCCCTCTTCCTGTTTCCCTGATAGCTATAATCTCCAACTATTCATATGTAATGTCAATCCACGTCTCCAGATGCCTTGATCTATCCCCTATCCTTCTCTTCATCCTTTCCTCTATCACTCCTATTTGCTCTCGCTCCAACTCTCTGTAACTCCTTGCGTGCAAGTGGCATCCTGCCTTGCTTGGGGTGAAACGCTTAAAAAAGATTACTAAAATTCACACGAAATTCTCCCAGAGCGTGTCCCTTCCATTGCACTCCGGTTGGGTTGGCCTTTGCCATCGCCCCAAATGTGGGCGGCTCGGATGCGCTATTTCTAAGTGCGGGGTCTTTGTCGCGCTCACCCCCATATAAACAGACCAAAAAGAGATTTTTTTTTTTATTGTAAAATATTCCTTGTAAATGTCATTGACTCTTACGAAATGGGAATTTTGGTAAATTTTGATTCTGGGCGTTGAATTCGTTGCGAGGCAAGATAAACAAATTTTGATTTAAAATTTATAATATCTAAAGAGTGCCAAATATTTAATGAAAAATCAAACAAACTTTTTAAAAAAATGTATTTCTTGGGGTGAATTCATTTTTGTGATGAGTAAGTTTATATTATTTGGGGTGAATTAACAGAAAAAGATCCGATATCTATAGTTGCGTCTGTAAATATTTACTTTTGTTCGAGAATAGTTAAATTTGGACCATATATATTTCCACCAACAAAAATCTTCTACTATCCGGTTACCCCCTCCAAAACAGTAGGAATTTCCTACTCAATTGCATTGCCTAAAAAGTCGTTCCAAGGAGTACTTTTAGAGTGCTACATAACACTAATGACATCTTCCCCAAAAACACATCCACGACTGCCTCTTTACATGCGCAGAGGATCTCAAAACACCAAGAAATGCTCACCAATGACCAAGTCACATCAATTGGAAAAACTGTTCCGCGTTAAAAATGTTCCGCGTTAAAGACGTCCTTTCCAATTCTGAAGCCGACAACTTGCGACGAACAATATCGCTACGCAAACAACAAATTCGATTAAAACTCAAATTTCACGACCTTTGTACAAACAGCAGTTGGAAGATGATTGGTAATCCGAGTTTTATCCACAACATCTCCACATTCAAACTCTCTCTAACTCAAACGGAAGCTTTAAGTTTAGGTATAAAATTCGCCACTAGTCTGAAGAAAGATGACACGATCACTATCTTAACCAAGAACCATAATTCCAGGTATACTAAAACTGTACTACCCAGCAGATATATACAAGCACTATAAAACTTATCCACGAACAAAAACATCATAAACCCATCCAGTAAATGAGGCGGTATTGTTATAATGGACACCAACGTCTACATTGCAAAATTAAAACCCTTCTTAAATAACGACAACCACGTTTATAATGAATAAACTATAAACACTGACACGAAAAATTTCAACAAAATAATAAGGAAAAAAAAAGAACATAAATCTTGGTTTAGATTATTAGAATAACACTCCACTATACCAAAACTATGTGGCTTATCCAAGATACGTAAACCCAACATAGATATCAGACCAATTGTATTCGGAATTAACAGTGCATCCCACAAGTTAACTAGAGCCATCACAAAAATCCAAAAAGTCCTGGGTAAGACATTAAACTACATCCACGTCCTGGGTAAGACGATAAACTACTTCCACGTCCTGGGTAAGACATTAAACTACATCCACGTCCTGGGTAAGACGATAAACTACTTCCACGTCCTGGGTAAGACATTAAACTACATCCACGTCCTGGGTAAGACATTAAACTACATACACGTACTGGGTAAGACATTAAACTACATCCACGTCCTGGGTAAGACGATAAACTACATCCACGTCCTGGACGATAAATTACGTCCAGCAGCAAGGGCTCTGATCAGAAGGTTTTGAGGAGCGTGGAACCACCTCTTAATTGCTGGTGTTCCCAGGTGCACCCTGACCCGGGGTGGTAGCACCTGTTAAGGTCCCAGCTATGGGCAAATAGTTAACTATTACTAGCAATACTTTTTTGAAAATAAATTATTAACAACAATACAATTTTGAAGGAAAAATATTACCAGAAACAAATTTTTGACAAAACAAAATATTAACAGCAATAAAAAAAATTTTCTCTGCATTAAATAACCCATTTAGGTTGATGTGCCGTAAAACAAAATAAACTAAATAAACCAAATAATAATCTTAACTCCATTCCTAAGCACCATCAGCATAACCCACATCAAACACTCGAGTGAATTACTGCAAAGTATACGTAACATAACTATTACTACCATGTCTATGACAAGTTTAGGCATCAAATAACTATACACCAATATACCTATCACGAAATGCCTTTATATATTAAGAAATCACCTCAAAAAATCCAAGAAAAATCTTCCCTTACCTCCCACAAAATTATAAAGATATGAAAATTAATTACTAACCACTGTTTCTTTTCCTTCAATAACATTTTCTGCAAACAAAAATTCGGTTTAGCCATGGGGTCACCTTTCAGTGATATTCTCGCTTGCATCTTTCTAGAATTCTTACAATCCGCCCCATTTAAACATATACCTAACAGCTCTGCTTGCTTGTGATACATAGATGACGTTCACTTATTTTATCCCCAAGAAACAAATCTATTGAACATAATTACAAAACTCAATAAGGTTGAACCCACCATCGAATTAACTCACGAACTTGAAACAAACAATCCTTTACCTTTCCTCCACATCTTATTAATACGCAACAATGATAAATAAGATTTTAATGTTTACCGAAAACACACAAACCAAAACTACCTAATCATTTTCTATTCCCACCATAACCAGATAATAAAATCTGGACTAATCATAGGATTTTATATCAGAGCCCTTAGGGTATGCAGCTCTGAATAACTAAATGAAGAAGAAGAATATATTGAGAAAACATTGAAACTTCTCCACTACCCACACCATTTCATCCTCTACGCTAGAAAACGAGCTCACAAAATTCATATAGTAAAAAAGAATAAAAAAACTCATACTCCAAAAAATTACACAAAATTCATAATTTTTGCCCCCAACATAATTTCGGCTAAACTCTCAAATGAATTACTCATCCCTAACACTAGGATCATTACCACCACCTGCAAGACAATCGGGGATATAAACAAGAAGAAATATAAACCAATCACCATTTCAAAAATCTATCAGATAAAGTGTCTCCAGTAAAAAAAAAAAATTTTTAAATTACGCGGGGGAGACATCACGTAATCTAAAAACCTGGATCTGCGAACACAAGAGAGACTTGCGTTTAGTCAGTCATTCTAACTCTAACGTCTTACATCGAAACGATGTGGGAGAAAACTTTGATTTCACTAATTCCAGCCTAATTAAAAAAGAATATAAACCGTTAATCAAGCAATAATCAACTATAAACAGTCGTTTGAAACATTGTATCATATCATCATCTTTCTACGGATGCATTATTCATGAATCTAACTTATGTCTCTCTAATACATAAAATAATGAAAATTTACAAATGCTTTTCAAAAAACAAGTATGAGAAATGCTTTAATGATAAATCCAACCAAAACATGATTATTACAATATCTTGATACATCTCACTGACCCACACAGAGGTGGCGACATAAACGAGGGTGACATCTACACACTTACACACACACACACTTATACACTTACATGAATTATCGTTACCGTCTAACATACACCAAGACACACAAGTGTTTCTTTACATACATACTCTTACACTATCACATTTTAACGTCCAAAATATTCTTCACGTATATTTATATATTATCTATTGAGTTTCTACACGTGACAAGTATCTGACCAATAATAACTAACCAAAACTCATAACATACCAGTATTCTGTGCCTTTTTTTCCTTTTTTCATTTCTATCTTGATCTCTGAAGAACCTTTAATAAAAGTGGAACATGTTAGATTGAGATACATTTCCTACTTGTTCTTTATTCTATTTTATCATCTTGTCGGCTCCCTATCCATATCCGATCAACATTTGATATTCAACTCATATATATATGAAATGGATTAAGTTCGATAATTATTTAATATATTTTCTGTTTACAGGTTATTTTTATAGATATAATTTATTTAAGTAAATAGACCTGTTTTCAACTGTATTTCTCGAACAATCGGGCCGGTAAATGTTTAATTAAAAGGAATAGCTTTTGCTTAAATAAATTATACCTATAAAAATGACGTATAAACAGAATACACACACACACACACACACACACACATATATATATATATATATATATATATATATATATATATATATATATAGTCATACAAGCCTGTTTCGCTGTATCGCAGCTCATCAGTGTGGCTAGACGTTTGATTGCTTCAAGCCGGGATCGATATATAAGGGAAAGTGTTTCGCTGTATCACAGCGAATCAGTGCGACTAGATATCCGAATTCCTCAAGCCAGGATCAAAACCACTGAGCTATCTTCATTCGACAGAGTGAAACAGCTAAATCCAGCATATTGTCTTTAAGAATGTAAACAAATGCCAATCAACCGGAGTGCTCTATATATCCTTCCATATGAACTTACTTCGTATCCAGAAATTGATTGTTCATAATTGAATAAGTAAATATTTATTTAGTAGTTAGGTAAATATTGGTCGTTTATCGTTTATATTTGAGTCTGCCATCGTTTAATTAACTTGGTGAATAGCTGTCGTTTATATTTAAGTAGGCAACCATTTGCACGGTTCGGAGTTAGGTAAATATTGGTCGACTTTATTTGAGTTTGTAAGCACTTACTTTTGAAGGGATCTTATCCGCCTGTAGTACGTGCTGTCGGTGTATTTACTAGGCTTTACTAAAAGGACCAACTAATACTTACTTTTAGGGCATTGTTCGTAACTTTGTGCGTCTTTGGATATCTGTCATTGTGTGCTGACATATGTCAAGGAACCGATGGTAAGAAGAAAATAGTTGATTGATTGATTCGTTTTTTTACGGTTTATCAATCCTTTACAGATTATTTAAAGCCAGAAAATATTTTTAGACTGTAAGAATATTTTAGCGATAATAATGATTTTGTGATAAAAGTTTTACTAATTACCCCCATATCATGGGGGTGCAGCAAAGATATCTGTGCCTAATTGAATATCACGAACGCAACTGCAATGATTCCGAGTCATTAACCATTATACCATCCGTACGCCCAACCTAATAGTACCTGGTATTCCCACCTAGATCCTGATCAGGCAAGACTTTACTTAACGTCGGTGATCTTACGAGAACCGGTGTTTCAGCGTGATATGGCCGTAAGCCGAGAGCGAAATGGTGAAATAAACAAAAAAGAGAGAGTAAGTTGAGAAAATGTGAGGAAGAAAGAGTAAGAGATACATAGGAGTGAATGACAAAGAGAAAATAATTGAGAGGAGATAGAGAACGAGATAAAAAGCGAGAGAGGAAAATAAAGAACGATTAAAAGAAAGAAAGAAAGAAAGAAAGAAAGAAAGAAAGAAAGAAAGAAAGAAAGAAAGAAAGAAAGAATAAGAGCCAAAGCAAAAGAAAAAAAAGAAAGCGAAGGAAATTGGAAATGAGAATAAAAAGTGAAAAAGAACAAAGAAAGAAAGAAGGAAAGAAAAAAGGAAGGAAGGTAGCCAAGCTGAAAGAGAGAAAAATGTGAGATAAGTCGAAAAATATGAAAAGTGAAGACGAACAGAGAGAGAGATTGAAAGAGAAAGGTTGTTGAGAACTCTATTTTCAGTCTCTTAGCGATGTCTTCTGTCGAAATCTTCGCTTTATTCTCCATGATGGCAAGCAGAGAGTCTTCATCGACATCGGAAAATCAGTCATCCGATTGATCGTTTAAATTAAAATCTCCCTGACGAAATCTGCCAAACCACTTTTTGAACCTCCGAAAAACTGGAGCACGATCCAAAATGAGCTTGTGGGTGTTTTTTTTTGTTTTTTTTCTCTCTCTCTCTCTCTCTCTCTCTCTCTCTCTCTCTCTCTCTCTCTCTCTCTCTCTCTCTCTCTCTTTAAGGTATTCATTTGTGGACAAAACGTTAACATTCAACAAAGTCTGACTCGCAAATGAACGATGCAAGCTTTCAATCTAGAACCCGCCCAAAATCTACACCAAAACAAACGCCAGTGTCAAGTTGCGGTCATTTTATATTAACAATATTTCCAATGATTTAGCAGCTGACACAAGAATATAGTTTATTTATATATTAAAATAAATTATTGAGCAAACGTGGACCTTCGTGCCCGGAAAGAAACAGCGTGTCAAAAGGACGGTTTTTCCCTTAACACCGATATTATTTTAACTACCTCCACTCCTCAACAATGTTTATTGTTTTAAAAATGATGATTAGAATTTTTAAAAAATCTAAACATATGATGAAAGTGAATTAATACATTTTTTTGTTCTTGAGAATTTACAACAAAAATGTTAAAAACTGTTCATTTATTAGATTTTTTATTTACAAAAATAATTTTATATTTACAATATTCTAAAAATTAATACAATTGTATTAGAACTAATGCAATATTCATCACTTACCAATTTATAAAGAAATAAATATGAAAGCGATTTTTTTTCATAAATTTATAAACATTTACTAAATTATTAAAATATGTGAACCAAATATAGGGACAACTTTATTTACCATTTTATAAAATTCGAATCGATTGGAAATTAGCCGATGTTTTGCCAACCATTCCAATAAACAATGTAATAAAAAAATAGTGTTCATTATTTTTGTTTTCAGTTCTTTGCGCCATGACTAGGTGTCCATAGCAATAGATCATTCACGAGTTCCTGTTTTGATCGTTGTGTCATGCAAAGCGCATTCTGCGATCACGTAACAATGTAGAAATCTCAGGGATAGTTCCATAGAGTTGCGAATTATTTGGATGTTTTCTCCAAGGGATTTTAAGTATAGCACTCAGCATCCGAGTGTAGGTTCCATCAAGAATAGATTCGAAGTTATTAGTTAATGTCCAAGTAGTGGCACCATACATTAAAATCGACTCAATATTGTCGTGAAAGAATCTCCGTTTGAGGTTGTCAGACATATCAGATTTCCAGATTACATCCATTTTATTCAAGGCGGTCCAGGCTTTATCTACGCGCATTTTCTGTATATGTGGCGATGTCACTAACGTTACAATCGACTATTTTCCTGACTCTAAACTGACCGCTCCCCAACGTTGTGATAACATTATGGCGAAGGCATGTAGCTAAAATATTCCGCACTGATCAATTGTAACATCAGAATACTTTTTTCTCGCTTAACAATACGTGTAGAAAGTATACATTTTTCGTATATTTTTAATTGAGAATCACTAATTTGGATGATGAATTTGCGTTCTAATATCTTTGTATGTACGTTGTGGGACACGTACAAAATTGTATGTACGTTGTGGCCCATGTACAAAAATGTATGTACATTGTGGGACATGTACAAAATTGTATGTACGTTGTGGCCCATGTACAAAAATGTATGTACATTGTGGGACATGTACAAAATTGTATGTACGTTGTGGCCCATGTACAAAAATGTATGTACATTGTGAGACATGTACAAAATTGTATGTACGTTGTGGCCCATGTACAAAAATGTATGTACATTGTGGGACATGTACAAAATTGTATGTACGTTGTGGCCCATTTTCAGTAAAAAAATTCAGTAAAATTTATTTCGCTTCCTAGTTATGCAAAAGATTCGGCAGATATGATTGATTCTCCTGAGACAGTGTATATAGAGCTTTGCTGGTTGAAGCTTATGAATTCAGTTTTAGTGCCACTGACAACCAGCAGCGTCAGCAGCCTTTTCCAGATGATGTACGAAAACTGTAGAATTGGTAATGGCGTCTGCAGTGATATCTAGGTCATCTGCATAGTCAACATAATTATTCCCCTTACGGAGACGACGTCTCGCCTCTTTTAAATTGTGGCCAAATTCAAGTCTCCAGACGTTTATAATTTCCCGTTTTATTATCAGGATATTAAAGCTTTTGTTCCATTCAACCTTCTTATGTTATCCTGGGAATTCATATTTAATCATCTTATAGTCGCGTAATTTTGTAATTTGAATTTTACTTATGGTCTCTGTTTCCTTCTGAGATTTTAGAATTGTCCATTTTGTGGTCAATATATTACGGCTATTGTTTTCGTTGGCCTTTTACAAATGTCTCTTCTATTTTGGGAATTCGTGATTAATCATCTTAAAGTTCCTCTGTTTTGACTATTGTTAACTCATCCATAAACAACTCTTTGAATCAACCGAACAGCTGACAAAATAAGGACGCTGATCATTTATCATAATCTCGTTTGAAAGTCTATGTTCTCAGTCTACAGGATTTCTTCTGTTTGTATAGACATAAGTCGGTTATTACCAACAGCATGGTAATTTTATTTTCTTGGTGGAATTTCAAACAAACATCATTTTTAACTAATCTTTGAGGCAACAGAAGAATACTGAATTTACCATTAACGGAATATGTAGGCAACAATGAGCATTTAAAGAAAAACCGGAACGAACGCTTATAGTGAGAATCAGAGACTCCTTGCAAATTCTCTTGCTAACGTTCTTTGCTGATTTGAAGTGAAATGGTTATAGTGGATCAATTGCTAGGTCGGCTGCAAGGAAAAATGGTTCACTCATGCTAGACAGTATTTTTCTCGCCAGAATCTATCTTACGCATTTATGAGTCAGCCATTTTATTCATGCACTGGATACTGTTGCCACATCTGGTCTAGTGCTTCTGCTATGTACTTAGAGATTCTTGATAAAATCCAAACAAGAATCTGCAATATTATTGATTCTGATCGGGCATCCGCTGCAGTGTAGCTTTCCTGCACAGTAGTTTTGGCAGCTAGGTCCCATCAATTTACAGTTAAAATGGCTAGATATAAGCGTTGGTTCTATGCTAAAAGTTTCTTCCCTCGCACTTGTCGCTGGTGGAAATTTCATCCGGCTTCTTGCTAAATTGTCAGCTATGATCTTCAAAAAATTAAATCTTTGAATCGTTATCTTCCTTTTTTAAACTTTTGGTTTCTCCTTCTTCTTCTTCTTCTTCTTCTTCTTCTTCTTCTTCTTCTTCTTCTTCTTCTTCTTCTTCTTCTTCTTCTTCTTCTTCTTCTCTCTCTCTCTCTCTCGCTCTCTCCCTCACTGTCTTTAGTAATGTTTTCTTTTTTTATTATTCATTCGCATTCAGTGACCCCTTGAGTGGCTTTGTTGTTTCGCTTGGGGTGAATTAATTCAAAAAAGAAAAAAAACAGTTGACATTTCTGTGATACGTAATGAAGAACGGAAGCTTTCCTTCGTAAATCTATGCAACCATTGCACTCTTACAATCCCTCCCAGTCCATATACCGCCATTTATTTCCAAAAACTAGTTAAGAAGATTACCCGTTGCTTCCCTTTGCTTCTAAAATGTCAAGTAGGTGTCAAATTCTCCAAACATTTTCCTCCTTATGTCTCCGAAATGGGGTGACAGACAGTTGCATACCAAACATTTACACCCAGGACAATAACGTACCACACAATTGCGTACTTGGACATTTGCGTTCCTAGACAAATGTGTCTCTAGATAATTGCGTGCCTCTGATAATTTTTGAAGTTGCCATTCTTATTTTTTAAAGAGTGGTTTAATAAAGAAATTTGAACACCAATACCTTTAATTACTCTAAACACGCAAAAATGTAGTTACCATAAATATAAAAGCGTGAAAAATTTCTTTTCTAAAGCTAGAGAAAATTAATCTAGCAGTTTCAGTTCAGTTCAGCAGTGCGTACCACAAACATCTAATAGATTCTGGATTTTATAGATTATATTTTTATTTGGAACCCATGGCTAAGTTCTGAAAATGAAACACTGGTAGTAAAATATTTGTGGACGAGGAAAATTACAGCTACCACCATCATAAGAAAAACGCTGATGAAACAAAGACATGCTGGCAAGAGCGTTCTTGTAACACTGTTAATCTGTCAGTGCATTTTAAACAAAAATAACCTTTTAATTTTTTTCTTTTTCTTTTTCAAAACATTATGATTGCTACCTATGCTTTTTTCAAAATTTATGGTTTATTGCATTTAAAAGCTTCAAAAAATTACCAGAGGTACGCAATTATCCAGGGACGCATTTGTCTCGGGACGTAAATATCTGGGACGCAATTGTCTGGGACGCAATTTTCTGGGACGCAAATGTCCTAGAACTTAAGAAATGTTACCTCATTTTCTGATCCGATGCGCAAGTGTACCTTTCTTTCTCCTTTTCCTTAAAACTTACTCGTTACTCAGATGTTCGGTTTATGGCATTCTCATCATCCTTCTGTATAACCAGATATCTCTTGCCTCCATTATCATCGTCATCTCTGAGGAAATTGTCCACCATTTATTGCTATACGGGAAGATTGATACTATATAGCAGTTCAGCACATATTTCTTTCTTTCTAAATAAATTTTCCCGTTTCTTTATATTTTGTTTAAATTTCTGCTATTCCAATTTGGATTTTCGAGTCAGTATCACATTTTCCATCGTCTGTTATAACATTTTTCAGATTTAAATGTGCAAAGTTCTATTTTAGTAAGAAATTCTCCAAGACTCCTTTCCTCGTTACGTCTTCCAGTGAAATCTGTTGTCTCTTTCTTATTTTGACTAGAAGCGTACATCTTGGTACCAATTTTATTGTATCTCACATTTTCCATCCCTAATATTCTCAGCATCATTCTGTAGTACCAAATATCTGTTGCCTCAAGTGTCCTCTTCACTTTTAAAAAAATTGTCTAGCATTCGACTCTTTCTGCAGTGATCGTCAATAAATGAGCAGTTGGCTCAAAGACGCGAAAGCCATATTGCTTGTCTGAAAGAAAAGCCTGCGAGGTGAGATGCTTAACTTAATTCGGCATTGATTAGGGCTTCCAGTAGTTTATAAAGAAGAGGTAGTAGGATAATAGACCGATAGATGGAAGCGTTGGACTGTTCACTAGAGTTCTTTAAAGACTAGAACAACAGGAAAGCAAGAGGCCGCGAATCATTTATTATACAGTTTAGAGAAAACAGTCCTGTTAGGGAACACATTACTTAAGGACAATCACAAGGATACCGTCAAGTCCACATGATTTGTGAGGATCCAGATTAGAGATGATAGCAGAAATCATAGAGGGGGCTATATGCATATCACTCAATAGAAACTCAGTTTCAAGTGGAAATATATATATATAGATATATGTCAGCTGTCAATATACCTCATAACACCCTCGAGCGTTTAACCTTGGAGCGGGTAGAATGGAGATTAACGTGTTTTAGTAGACTCAGCAGTTTTCAATCTGCCTGTCTGAAGCATCTTCAAGAAGCGAGAGCAAGATCTGAAAGGTCAGCTAATCTAACAGTGATTTCATCCCACAATCCTCACAATTTTAGTCTCTGTGTGTCTGCTTCTTTGTAATCGAACTCCTCTTAGGGTTTTGCAGACAGACATACATAACCATATATATTCTGAAACTACATTACCCATTGTACTTGAATAAGTATATTTCATTTTGATAAAAGGTGGTTCCTGGGGGATCCCCCCCACACCCGATTTTTTTCCTTGGGTATAAATTAAATTTAAATTTAAAGTAGGAAATAACTCCTAGGGTATTTGGATAAGTATATTTCATTTTGATCAAAGGAGTTTTTTAGATTGGAAGAGTCATAAACCTCCCACTGAAAATGTTTTCCCCCTTTGATTTAAATTAAATTTAAATTTGAACAAGAAAATGACTCCTATCCGAAATACACAAGGGGTGAGCCAGAAGATGGATGCTATATCGGCAAGATCAAAACGAAATATTATGGACGTCAAGTTGAGCAAGAAATCACCAATCAGCCGAGTGCCTTACAATACATATTTGTTGCGACACTTTAACTGTTATATCAATTCATTCCTTCAAGTATTGCATCAAGTACATATCAAAGGGACCAGATGAAGCTGTTTTTTGCACAAACCCATACTGAAAATGTTTACCCTTTGATTTAAATTAAATTTAAATTTGAACGAGGCAATGATTCCAGTCCAAAATAAAGAAGGAAAAAGCCAGAAGATGGAGGTCACATCGGCAAGATCATTGAGTAATATTGATACGCATCATTTTTCTTGACAAATTATAACAATGATGTAGAATCAATCATTATTTTCTTACAAAAAAATGTGTGACACGCAGCAAGACGCTGGTAATTCGGCTAGCATATATATATATATATATATATATATATATATATATATATATATATATATATATATATATATATTAACTGATTCAAAATATGGTTTCTTCGCTACACAGTAATAACCATATTTCAAAAACTGAAGTTAAAGACTTCAAATTTGATTATATAATTAAATTAAAATCATTAGTTATGTTTCATCTTCAAGCGAATTTTGGAATAACTTATTTTAAAATTTACAGTGTTTTAAACGCACATATAAATTCATAATTTCCTGTTTCCAAGGATACAGAGAAATGCAATCATTCAGACAGGGCGGTAGCGTGTTCATTTTTATTAAATATTGTTGTATCAATTATATATATATATATATATATATATATATATATATATATATATATATATATATATATATATGAGGTTTATTGCCTGCTTCGTCTGTGGCATTTATTGGCACCGACTGAGTGTATCAATAGTTCCGAAAAGTGTGGATGGTTCTGCACAAGCCTTTACCACTTTAATCAAATCTCTTGTGTGGGGTTTCTGGCGGTTTACCTTGATTCGCTTATTCTTATCCACACAGATCACTTGCATATATATATATATATATATATATATATATATATATATATATATATATATATATATATATATATATATATATATATATATATTCCAGTTTTGATTCTAAAGGAAAACATACAGACAGATGATGAATACTGGATGCATTCGAAAGTACTATCTGAATTAAAAAAATACATCATATCCATTTTATACATAAGGATCTCATCATTCAGTGGATTATTAGTAGTATAATGCTTATAATTATGTCTACTAGCGAAGGGATTTCGCCAATAATTGCATGAATATTGCTAATTGATTCAAGGTATGATTAACTCTTTGTAATATATATATATATATATATATATATATATATATATATATATATTCAGTAAACTTCTATCATACGTGGATTATGAAGCATGTATTAGCTGAACATTAGTTTCAACATATCTACCGCGTTAGGTATAGTTCAGAACCATGACCCTGTTCTCCAAATGTGTGGGCTTGTTGCAAATGGATGAATGTAAATAACCTGGGTTACAGATAATTACTTACTATAATACTTTCCTCTTACCCTCACCGATTTACCTTAAACCTTAACTCTCCCAAGAATCCTATCAACCAGCCTTCCTATTGTCCAGAACAGTTGATCCTATTATGTGACCGTTACTCGGACGACAGTCATTGTCACGGACGACACAGTGTTCAAAATCGTTGATATTAGCGATAGCGTATCGACAGTTATTGATGACTGACAACAGGCGTACTTAAAACCCGATCTAAAACCAATAATCGATAAGCAGTCATGTCCTTCAACGAGAAGACCGTGTGAAGTAATCGGATTGTGAGCGAACACACGAAGACTAAATGGTTGCAATTGAGGCGTAAGACTTCCCAACTGTTTGCATGTAATTATTAAAGGATCCACTGCATTCTTCTTTCTTTCTTTTTTGTTTGCCGTGTCGCTTCTGAAAGTGGGCGATCATGACTTCCAATCCTTTGTAGTCCTGGGTATGACGGTGAACTACATCTGGCAACAATGACTCTGACCGGGAGATTGGAGCTTTTGAGGTACGTGTAAACACCTCTTATTTGTTGATGTTCCCAGGTCCATCCTGACCCGGGATGGTAACACCTGTTAGGGTCCTAGCTATGAGCAAATAATGAATCCCCTCAAAATACTATGAAATTATAAAAGTACCAACAATATATTTTATGGCAAAATGACCAACAATACATTTTATAGTAAAATGACCAACAATACATTTTATAGTAAAATGACCAACAATACATTTTATACTAAAATTACCAACAATACATTTTATAATTATTATTTGTAATTGAAGGGATAGAATCGTGTTCTTGGATGGCAACTGGTCTACCGCAGAAAGAAATGGCAACTTACTGCGGGAAATAAAATCTGCCTCGTCAGTCATGTATCTAAAGATACATGGTCGCCTAAGCCTATATCACGCATGGCACATAACTAACTATAAATAAGAACTAAACGAGATATCCCTAGACAAGCAAACATTGCTAAACTTTTGGAAGCTTTTTCGCTATTCCAATGCTACTTCGGATTTTAGTGTCACATTTTGTGTCTTTTATTAAAACGCTTCCCAGATATTTAAATTGTTGAACGAACACAGTCTACCCAAGTAGATTAAATAAAGGGCTCAGTTCAGAATTCCCTGAATGTTACCCAGATCAATATACACTTGAGGAAGGCTGGAGGGCGTAATGGCCGAAACGTTGTGATAACAAAGACAAAACTGAGAGCAATACTCCGAATATAAATATATAAATAGTGTAAATAATGGTTGCTCCTGTGGGGGGGGGGGATGTACGCGTTGAGAGATAAACCCCTGTGTCTTGTGAAATGCCCACAACAATAATGGCAGACTCGGGATGTGAATCCACGTAAAGAAATATAAAGAAACGTCAAGAACCAGTATATATATATATATATATATATATATATATATATATATATATATATATATATATATATATATAATGTATTAACGACAAAGAATTACAAGTGACAAAGACAATAATCTGTGTGACAAATGAATGTGAAAACTGTTTGGGTCTAAATTATGTGTAGTGAGTGAACGTGCGTACGTACGTTTGTGTGTATGTATGTATGTATTGTTCCTGCGATTCCCAATATGGAATGCGTTCTTCCGCGAGAGATTTACATGTTGTCGTATAAGAGGAAAAGTAAGAAGAGAATAATAACATTTTATCGCAAAGTATTTATAATCCTGAAAGTGTCCTCAAGTAGCGATTTCCAAAATTAGGAGGACATATTTTAAAAGTGCATTAGCAAAAAAGGTATACATTTTAATTAGTTTTTTCAAGCAAAGGAGCTAATTCACCAATAGTCATATTGGTGGGTGCGAAATTCAAACAGCCGCTACCCGACATGAAAGTAAAAACCTTGCAATTACCGACACACACGCACATTTACATGGACATACACTTTAGGACGTTGGCGGTGACGGCTCTTCACAATTTCCTGTCCTTTGTAGTTCTGAATTAATTTTGTCTATTCGCTATTTGTCCCAAACTTTGGTTTGGTTTGTTTTGCTTTATGGCATATCAACCTCAATGGGTTATTTAATGCCGAGAAGAGTTTTATTGCTGCTAATATTTTTTTCTTCAAAAATGTATTTCTGGTATTAAAACCTATTTTTACACCTTCACTATGTTTTGAACCCCGTTTGGGGTTAACTATTTGCCCATATCTGGCGCCCTAACAGGTGCTACCACCCCGGGTCTGGGTGGACCTGGGAACAACAGCAATTAAGAAGTGGTTCCACGCTCCTCAAAACTTCCTGATCATAGGCCTTGGAGTAGGGTGTAGTTTATCGTCTTACCCAGAACGCGGATGTAGTTTATCGTCTTACCCAAGAAGTTCCCAAATCTTTTCCACCATCCATGTAAGTCTACTCGCCAGGTAGGATTTGGATTGTTTTTGTCTGTTCATTTTGCCTTCAATCTGTCTTGTGAGTATAAAATTTTCCAAGCCTTCTTTCTTCATTTTTGGCCCCATAACCTTCAATTGTCTCTTTCGGATGTTAAGTACAAGTGCTCTTTTTGTTTCCATTGTCTCTAGAACTTCGTCGTGGCTCACATGTTCGGTCCAAGATATTCTCGGCATCCTTCTGTAGAACCATATTTCGGTTACTTCAAGTCTCTTCTTCATCTGTGATGGGATTGGCCAGTATTCTCTGCTGATATTACGTAACAGTTCAGCACTCGATTCTAACAAAGTTTCTCTTGTTTCTTAATATTTTGCTTAGCTTCTGGAAGGCACCTTTCATTATCCCAATGCCCCTTCAGATAACGATGTCGCATTTTCTATCCTCTATTAAAAGATTTTCTCGATATTTCAATTTTTGTACTTGCTAATAATGCTCATTGAAAGGACTTCAACAACAACAGCTTTTTAAAAACATCTGCCATGAAAAAATATTAAGAAACTGAATGTGATTTGCTGAGCTGTGTGTCAAGACGCCTCAGATGTCAGGAATTGGAGAATTTAAATTTAAAACTTATCGTCCCTATATTTCTATTGCTTCAGAACTTATCTTCATCGGTGAGATTGTCCAGCTTTCACTGCCATATACGAGTACTGATATTGCATAACAGTTCAATACTTTTTTCTTATTTTCTAAGGAAATTTTTTTGTTGTTGTATCAAGCAAAGTATTAAACATCGCTAAACTTTTGGAAGCCACCAATGCTACTTCGGATTTTAGTGACACACTTTCTGTCTTTTATTAAAACGCTTCCCAGATATTTAAACTGTTGTATTCGTTTGATTTCAATATCTCCAATTTGCCATTTACACGTTAAGCTGTTCCTTTTGCTTACAACCATGCATTCTCTCTTCATGCAGTTGATGTTTAGTCCTTTCTTCTTGCTTTTCTTTACCGCCTGCTGTGGGGATTCTAGTAGTTTCTTTTCTGTGTTTACTATCAACACACTGTTTCTATAAATTTTTTATTTTGGGGGGAAATATATTGTTCTTATTTTAAACAATAAATAGTGATTATTTGTTCGTCATTTGCATGTCCAGACAGATACTGTACGGGGAATAGAACGAGGGCACGCCTAACGTTGGACGACCTAAGCTCCGCTTCGAGGACCAGTGTAAAACGTCCATGATAGAATTTTCCATCAATGTTGTTAACTGGGTCGAGTTGCGTGGAAAGCTGCTGTTTTCGCGAGAGCAAAGAGCTATGAGGGGAATAGAGTCCAACGTGTCTTAGAGGCTAGACAAAGACGCAAATGCCCCACCTTAGATAACTCCGCGGTATTCTACTACTGTGGTTGTTGTCAAAGAACGTACCGAACATGCATTGTTTGTTTTAGTCCTGAGCAGCGCTGTGTTTTAAGATCACTTATTTTCCGCTGCCGATCGTCGCCATCGAAGAAAAAGGCCATATTTGTATGCAAAAAATGCGTGAATGCCGCTGCTTTTAGCTGAGCCGGAAATACTGGCCGCATCGAAAGTCCACAATTTTATCTAATAAAATTATCATTTCGAAAATAACAATTTAAGCAATGTTTTAACCATTTCACTCCAAGCAAGGGAACAAAGCCATTAAGTCGTAAGAGTCGTGTGAGAGGTTATGTGGAAAAGGAAAACATTATTAAGAAGAGAAAGAAAAAAATGACAGGAATTATGAATACAGAAGATAACATAACAATTAACTTTTTGAAGATCATTGTTGGCTGGAAAGCAAGAAGCCGGAAGGGAATTCCACAAGCGAAAAGTTTGAGAGAAAAAAACTATCTTAGAATAAGCCTCATTATTTATTGCACAAAGAATACAACTGTGGCACAAGGCCGAAGGGGTAGTTAGGTATGG
Source organism: Acanthosepion esculentum (assembly GCA_964036315.1). Taxonomy (NCBI): domain Eukaryota; kingdom Metazoa; phylum Mollusca; class Cephalopoda; order Sepiida; family Sepiidae; genus Acanthosepion; species Acanthosepion esculentum. Next base: position 108,813,070 of record OZ038483.1, on the reverse strand, counting down.
TTGATCGTCACTGACTATCCTAATTTGATTTGTGACTCATTCATTAATTACAGAGTCAATTTTCAAAAAGATTATTTATAAAATAAATGCATATTTTCTCTTGACGGTGCGACGACGAATTTTTACTTCCTTTACTGATTATTCTATGATAACATGAGTGGCGTCAAAACGTGGCGTCTCCGAAGAGTCCGTAAACATTTTCATCAATTTATACATGTTTTAAAAATAGGTGATGTTTCTTGACATAACACTAAAATAAAGTCGAATCTATAATCTAGCGACAGATCGAAAAGTGACGAGAATTTGCAGTGAATACAATGATTAACAATGACAACTACAAAGTCGGCCTTTTATTCAAAGATGGTGACAAGTGAACGCTGTCTCTTGCCATTTCGAAGTTGTCGGTTCCGAAGTGACGCGTTAAGTTGATATTAATAAACTTAAAATGCGAATTGATTGTAAAATTATTTGACTCAAGTTCGTTCGCCATTTTTACTGCGACACGGTTTCCTAGAAACGACGATATTGACTGGAATGTTTTTCTTACTTTAAACAACAAACAGTGTTACAAAATAAACTTCTCGGTTTATCAAGATATTGTTCCAATTTTTCCTGTTTATACTTCAGTCTGGTTATATATATATATATATATATATATATATATATATATATATATATATATATATATATATAATTATTGTTTAAAAATATGATTCCATCGCGACACAGAAATTACTATGTTTCGAAACTCGACTCAAGTCCTAAAGTTAAATTTCAATATTAAATTTAAAATTTAGTGTACAGTTTCATTTTCAAGCGATGTTTATAATAACTAACTGAAGAAAAGTTTTACTCATTTATAGGTTGGAAATGGAGGTTTAAACGGAACGGTTTTTTATTTATTTATTTTTTTGTTTGTTTTCTTTTTTTTTTCGTTATTAATGGGTCACAATTGTGATGAAAGTATTAATGTTTATTATGTCAAATTTTTGGGGATACGTGTAATGTGTAAGGTTTGGTTCGCGGATTTTTGTCTGGCTACAATGGCCTTTTTTTTTCATAACCAGACAAAAATCCCCCAACCGAAGCTTACAGGATTCAAAAAAAATTGACATATAATAAACATTATAATTTAAGCTCTACCTCTGTATCGAGCACTGTTTTTTTTTAAATAAAAACATAAATACTTGTTGGGGCGCATCCACCTTCACAACCACAATAGACTGATTCTATTATTATAAATAGAACAGTAGTTCTAGAGACTGTGAGTAGTGTAGCAGTGTACGCAGTCTCTGACTGTGCGCTACTCCTGTCGAACTCTCTGCTTTGGCAGAGAGGAACCCGGACGAGGCTTTGCCGCAGGGCAAAGTGTCGTCCGGGGAGGTAGACAGTCCCTGAACCCGTTTATATGGGTTCTAATGGGCATATTTTTGTCCGAGCCTACGGGCTCGGGGAGCCCACATTAAACCGGCCTTGTGCCACATTCGACCCACGTGGGAGGGTTGTTAAATACCGTAGTGTAGCAGTGTACGAGACGCAGTCTCTGACTGTGCGCGACTCTTGTCTCACTCTCTGCTTTGGCAGAGAGGAACCCGGACGAGGCTTTGCCGCAGGGCAAAGTGTCGTCCGGGGAGGTAGACAGTCCCTGAACCCGTTTATACGGGTTCTAAATGGGCATATTTTTGGCCGAGCCTACGGGCTCGGGGAGCCCACATTAAACCGGCCTTGTGCCACATTCGACCCACGTGGGAGGGTTGTTAAATACCATAGTGTAGCCGTGTAGTGCAGTGCAGAGTGAGACTTCTGTAGTGATCAGTTACACTTCCGTTTCTCGACCGGAAGATACCGTTGGAGTTTATTACTATTACTTATTGTTACTACTAACCTACGTTCGTTCTACTACTAATCTCTCTGATGTAAATACCTCTCTGAATATACCAGTATTTTTCCCTACGACTGTGTTTGTTCGTTATTACCATATACTCACGTGGAAACACTCAACATCTCAACAATACTAAAGAACTTTAGATCATTAATCTAACTGTTCTTTCCTATTACAACAAAACACACACACACACATACATCTATCTACCTATCTATCTATCTATCTAACTATCTATCTATCTATCTATATATATAGAGAGATAGATAGATAGATAGATAGATAGATAGATAGATAGATAGATAGATAGATATAACATTTATTTATATGTTGTTTTTACGAAAGTGATCGTAATTTTCGGAATTAGTGAAAACCATTTTTTTTTCATGTTTATTTTGTTTATCTTTGACTAGTGGCTCATTATCACCAATTCTTTTTTATCTATTATTAGTCATATTCATAGTTACTTTTATAACATTTAGTATGAATTTTAATTCCTTACATTTTCTTATTTTTTATTTGTAAAGTAACGTAATTTCAATTTTATTGTAAATGTGTCCCCAGTTATAACGTTATTTCGTTTCGTTTTTACTGCTAGTCAATTTGTTTTATTTTTATCGTTCAAATTTTTTAAGCAAAAACAACAACAACAACAATATATATATATATATATATATATATATATATATATATATATATATATATATATATATATATATATGTGTGTGTGTGTGTGTGTGTGTGTGTGTGTGTGTGTGTGTATGTATGTATTTCCCATGAGGTGTGGACGGAGCGATTGCTGGAGAGACCGTCTACAAAACTCTAGAGTCAGGATACTGAAGGTAACATCAATCAGCTAAGTGACAAATTTGTAATAAATATATATATATATATATATATATATATATATATATATATATATATATATATATATATATATATTCAACCTTTATTTCCTTTTCTTATTTTTTCCTTTTCTTTCTCTTCTCCCTCTCGCTGTTACTGATCACTTAGCTTCCTTTCTTTCTCCCCATGTACATTCTTTTTTACCTTTTATGGGAAACTTTCCAATGACGGAAATGGAAGATGTGCTTCGTTAACTGCATTTCGAAATAAAATATTTTAGTAGCATCGTCATTTCTCACCTGAAGAAACGTTAAAAAAAATTTTAACGTTGAAACAAGATGTACAGTTTTGTAGTGGGTATGTGCCTGTTCAAATGTAACACTGCATAACAAATAGATGTGTGTGTGTGTGTGTGTGTGTGTGTGTGTGTGTGTGTGTGTGTGTGTGCAGCTTATATTTTAGATCATAAAGAAACAATTTATACAAAGAATTAAATGGCAATGTTAATGTGATTGATGGCGAAATCACTTCGCTAACAGGACTTAATGAGACATTAACTTACTATCAATTCCTTGAATAATAAGATCCTTATATTCGAGTTGTTGTCAGATGGAAGACACATGCCAAGCACTTTCGATAATTTCAAATTGTCATCTTCAGGGCGCAACTTTCCCATAAATAGGAAGACACTAAGACTTAGTTGTCTAACTCTACCGAGTGAAGATAGCTCTGGCTGACACCTAATCAGTTGTGTTTCAATCCTGGCTTGAGGCATTCGGATGTCTAGTCGCACTGAGGAGCTGTGATACAGCGAAACAGTACTGTCTGTGAATGACATATATATATATATATATATATATATATATATATATATATATATATATATATATATGACTTTAAATGTATCTGAGAATGCTTAAACCGGTTTGTCTATGATTTCAATGTCTTTGTAAACCAGTTTTTTTTTCATCAATCTTCTATAGTCGTATCGTAAAATTGATTGTCCTTTAATATTTCTGTTTTGCAGTCTACGTTGTTGTCAGTTTTGTTTATTTTAAGAGTGTCTGCATTTTATCCTGACGATCTGTTTTTGCATAACACTTGGGGAAAAGGCTGTTTATATTTTATGGACTATATTCAATCAATATTTTGCGCGTTCTGACATAAAGGTACCACATACTCATATTAAGTATAAATATTGATGACCCTCTTTCATCTGCTTTTGTGAATATTTCAGATATTGTGCTTCTAAAATAGCATCTACGTCATCTTTTTTTTTAATGACCTAGGATTTTAGAAGGAGATATATCTCCAAGGACAGACATGAAAACACTGCATTTATGAAAAGAGAAAAATTGCCGTGCATATATATATATATATATATATATATATATATATATATATATATATTGCAGCAAAGACAAAAATTACCTCAACATGGGTACAGTATATTTCAAGCTGGTCTGAACCCAGTCGTCTTCAGCTCTTATGTGTGTGTGTTTGTCTGGAAGTAGAGATTTGAATTTATTTTCAACACAGCCCCCCTCCGGGAGACATCTTGTTTATGATAAGTGGCTTGTGCTGGTGACTGGGGGAGGGCGCGAGTTATCTCATTACGTGGGTGTAGTCTGGGAGTGGAGTTTATTTATGGCTTGAACCCTTGTTGTCTGTAACTAAATTTAGGTTCCCACTATATGGTGCTCCGTATACTATCAACAAGTGTGTTTTCCTGGGATTTACAGTAAATAGTATTTAGACCATAAGGGTTTAATGTTATTAATAAGTTATGGGGGATTTAACCTTAAGACCAATTAAATCTAGGTAAATCAGTTGAATAATAGATTAATAAATTGTGAGTAATACCGAGACACCTAATGGAATAGATCATGCTATCCAACACATATACACATATATATACCATACGAACACACACACACACATATACAAATACAAATATTCTTAAGTAATTTTGCATCTGTTCCTATGTCTACATTTCGTAATTAGCTCTTTCCGTTGATTTAATAATTTGCATTGATTTTTGTATTTTATTATCCCGATTTTCTCTTCCAAATATAGCGTGCACCTATCTCTAAAACTATTGAGGGTGTTCGCGAAACCTAAAATTTTCCAACTTATTTGGAGATTCAGACACTTTTCCTTTGATTTCCAAAATTTTTTTTGAAAGGGCTGTTTGGTGTTTTAATTTTGGATTGGTAAATGAGTGTCTTTGTGTATAGATTCTCTGTTGAAATTCTCCTGCAGAGATGCCGATGTAAATATTATAATTTGTAATCTTTTCTTTAGGGGTAACGGTTCCCTGGTATACTACCCTAGTGGGTCTGTATTTGTCATCTACTCGGCAGTTTTCTTAATTCTACAATTACAGGGGTTACCATGCTAGATTTAGTTTTTTTTCCCATGGAATTTGGTACATATTATCAGTGTAGGAGTAGCTAATTTTTATTGGCTTCCTGCTGAATATCTTATTTAGAGGATTTTTTGTGGAAGTGTTTAGTAATTAATTTTCGGAAGTACTGTCCGATGTTGATACTTAAGTTTGCAGAAGGGGGAGATCAAGTGATTTTTATTTTCCTATTTTTACACCTACATCCCACTTTTTATGTTTCGGTACTACCTACAGGGGTTGCGTGAGGCAGCAGTTTCTTTTTTAAAACACTTTTTTGGAGGGCCGTTTCATATGGTTCTTTATTTTTATTAAAGATTTATTCATTGGACGATTTTACTAATTTTGGTGCAAACGGTGGTGGTTTCTTGTCTTCGGATTGCATTGGGGTGGTTAGAGCGATATTTATGTAGTTTGGGGTTTTATCCTCTTTATGGTAAGGTTTAAAAGTTTGATCATTAAGGTTAAGGGTGATGTCAAGGTAGTAAACTATTTTAAGGTTAGAGGAAATCCCAATCATAAACGCTAGGAATTTGAAGGCCCTGATGATTTTCTTTTGTAATTTCGCTGTTAGTGCACCATTACTATTAGGAATGATGATGAGTTCGTCATCCCTATACAGTCCTAATAGTTCCGGTTTTACGATTCTATTAAGTACATCTAAAATATAAAATACTAAATCAGCAACCTGGGCCGAGTCGTATGCTCCCATGGGGACATCGAATTCGTCATTGTGGCACTTAGTCCAAGCGGAGTTATTTAGTGTTAACAGTGATTTTCTCGCTGTTAAGATGATATTAGTTTTATCATCGGTGATTTCTATATAGTTCTTTGCGAAGTTGTAACTATTAACTAAGAGGTCCCTAGTGATCGAGGAATAGAAATCAATTATGTCTAACTTAATGAACCGTCGCTTTATCTTTGTTCTTCGTGTTGGTGAACCATTTAATAGTATCTGACGAATCCTTCCAAAGATTAGCACAGGTGGTCATTCGTAGTTTATCGGTTATTTTTTTAATTATACTTTTTTAGATTAGACCTAGTTCAAAAAATGCATATGTTCTGTTATAATAAATACATTGAGCTCTCTGTGGATCAGTTTTAATATTTGTTATTACTAGGATCCACCTGGATTATATACCAACAGATCTATTACCTCTACTATATAGATATATATGTATGTATGTATGTATGTAATGGATTAAGTCCTACAATAAAGCAAATTATAGCAAATTTTAATTTGTAGTTTAAAAAGGAGTAATTCGACCTTGCTAACCAGACGCTTCCTCTGTAGCTAAATTGTATAGAACGTCAGGCTACATGACGGTTCCGTATAGGATATAGGTTCGATTCTTGTCGGAGGACACATATTTTCTTGGATATCGAAGCGGGTAAATGTTGTGTAAATATAAAAGTGGGCATTGAATTCAACACCCATAGGCCACAGTCTGTTTCATGCTAAACGCAATCGTCAAGCCATGACGATTGTATTTAATGTGAAAAAGTCTGTCGCCTCTGGGTGTTGACTTCAATGTCTCCCTTTAAATATATATATATATATATATGTATATATATATATATATATATATATATATATATAAACTCATTCTATACCGGGTTGAATAAGAACGACGAAGTTTTCGTCGGTTGAAATAAGCCTATTCCCCTCCCCATAGGAGTTAATTTTAGATTTTATTGCGTACTAATTATTCGATCTGTAATAATAAACACATTGAGCTCTTTTTGTAGGTCAGATTTAAGATTTTATATTACTAGGATCCACTTGGATTATTTACCAACGCATTTATTACCTTCACTATATATATATGAACAAATAAATTTAGCTTTAAAGAAATTGAGAAAAAGAAATAATATATACAATCAACTTGAAATAAGCAAAAATAAAACTCCATTAAATTATTTTATTGTAACCAGATGCATCCTAATTATAAACAAGACGAAAAGGATATTAAACTTATAATCCGCATTTATATTAAAGTTATTGATCTAAAAATACCTTAGATTTATGATCGATCATTAAAATCTTATAACGTCTAATCTAGTTCTTAGAAATAATTCCTCAACTCAAAAATCTAAAAAATAATGTTTAGAAATATATCCTTTGGGAGATTGTATCTCCACCATTAACAACCAGCAAAAAACATAAAATTCTTACATTGGCCACATATGCACTACATTCTCTCGTAGGTTGACTTGTCATTTGTCAAAATTTCGTGCAATTAGAGGACATGTAGAGCAACATATAAGAAATAAGGAAAATTATTTAAAAAATTCTGTTTGTATAAATGTTGGCGTTCCCCAGGACACTATCCTTGAACTTACGTTGTTTCTAATTTTCATAACTGACTTGCATGGTCTTATTAGTACTCAACTCGCAATCTATATTGACGGCACAACTATTTACTGCTGTCTTAACAGTAAGTCTAATTGGTTTGAGAAGGTCAAATTGACAGCTGATCTAAAAAATGACCAACAATATGCTGTTAAGGAATAGTTAGTTTTAATGACACAAAAACAAAACAGCTCACTTTTAATGAGCTGAGACAAGACTTTTCACCTTTTCAACATGGCTGATGCTAACCTCCAGGCGAGTGACTTAATGCGTCTTCTCGGACTAACGTTTGCCGCTGACATGAAATGGAGAGATTATATTTTATATATATTGTAAGAATTTTATGTTTTTTGCTGATTGTTAATGTTGGAGATACAATCTTCCAAAGGATATATTCATAAACATTATTTTTACATAGCGTAGATTTTTGAGTTGATGAATTATTTCTAAGAATTAGATCAGACGTTATGAAATTTTAATGATAGATCATAAATTTAAGGTATTTTTGGATCAATAACTTGTATATAAATGCGGATTATAAGTTTAATATCATTTTCGTCATGTTTAGAATTAGGATGCATCTGGTTACAATAAAATAATTTAATGGAATCTTTATTTTTACTTACTTCAAGTTGATTGCATATATTATTTTTTTTCTAAATTTCTTCATCAACGACATGGTTTGGGAAATTTTTTTTTTAAGTGCTTGTATTATGTTGCTTAATTCGCTATAAAACGATGTCTCCGAAGAGGAAATAATTTTCGCACGATAAATCATGTTTTTATAATACGTATTTTATATCTGTCTGGATATTCGCTTTTTATAATTAAGGAAACAATTTTTACTAGCGTTTTTATATATATATATATATATATCAAAGTGATAAAATCTGCATTACTAGCAGTTACTAGATCATCCAGGAAAGGGATTCTATTTTTAATTTTTAACCCATAAGTATATTGTAGAACTGAGTTATTTCAAATGTTTTTCTAAGAGTTTTTGATTTATCTATGTTTTTCGTTAATATGAAAATATCTTCGAAATATCTGGCATATATTGAGGATTTGTCGAAAGTCCTTCTTTTTTTATATGGTTCATGTAGGAATGGGATAAAGTACGACGCAGAGGTGAGCCCATAGCTATGCCATCACTCTGTGTGTAGAATGGCTTGGTTGATCGTATTTAGCGGCATATCATATTGGTTATTTAATGCCGAAATCTAAATATGTTGAACACTTTTATGGCTTCAATTACATATATTTTGAACACAATTATATGCCTTCAACTAGAGACGAAATATATTGTTAGCAATTTTACAATAAATAGGCACTGTTGGTATTTTTATAATAATGTACTCTAGTATTTTGACTATAAATATGTATTTTTATACTTTCGTAGTGCTTTGTTTGAGGTTTCATTATTTGCCCATAGCTGGGACCCTAACAGGTGCTACTTCCCTATATCAGGGCGGACCTGGGAACAACAGCAATTAAGAGATGTTTCCACGCTCCTCAAAACCTCCAATCTCCCAATCAGAAGTCTTGCTGTAGGATGTAGTCGTAAAATGTTACTGTAGTGCAAGACAATAGGAGTTTACGTAAAATATTTGGTTTATTGTGAGATGTGAGATTAATTTTTATATATAAGGTCTGTATTAGTATTTCTATGGTTTCTTTAATGAAACATTAGTAAACAGACTTTTAAAATATAACGAGGCTAGAATGACACTTTTAGCTTTATTACGATGTAATATACCATAGGCATCATTGATGGAACTAATGCTATATTTAGATATTATTATATTATTATTATTATTATTATTTCCTTTGATATCTGGCGTTTACACATTTCTTTCCGGGTCCCGCCCAGGGGACCTAAGGTTAGAAATGGCATCATGACACTTTCCACTGCAAAAAAAAAAATTAGATTAAATAAAAAAAATAATTACATAGATAAAGCCCTTCGTAAAATGTGGGCTGTACTTGTCAGAACAATTTTTTGTATCTCTTTGAGGCATGGACTTCCAGGGATCCCTTCAATCAGCCTACTGGAATCTTTTCCAACCAGTCCAAGGGCTCCAACTACAACAGGAATTGTTGATGTTCCCATGTGCCACATTTTTGAGATTTCTATTTCAAGGTCCTTGTATTTTGACAGTTTTTCGAATATCTTCAAAGATACATTGCATTATTATTATTATTATCATTATTATTATTATTATTATTATTATTATTATTATTATTATTATTATTATTATTATATCATTATATTATTATAATATTAAATATTAGATATTTATTAATTATTATATTTATTATTAGATTATTTATATTCTGTTCAGGAGTTTCCCTGGTTCCAGGCGCCTGCTCAGAAATATTGATGCTTTGTTCAACACCTATCGTTGATACTGCAACTATGTTGAGCGGACCTTAGTTACAGTTCCCAGGAGAGAGTGCATCTTCTGATCGTCTTCCGAGTTCAGCAGATTGAATACGGTCACCATGTTGCGCTACTTCGCATCAAACTTTCTTTCCTTTTCTTTTTTCCTGTTGTTCACCCAAAACAAGGCCAGAAAGCCACTCAAGGTAGAGGGTTACTGAAACAGGTTTTTGAAAATAGGAAAAACTTTTGAACCTACATTTGAAGGTGGTTAAGATTGTAATGAACGGAGAAGAATGCTCTCGCGAGCCAGTTCCACAAAGTAACGGTTCCTGGGAAAGCAGCTGCTCACGTGGAACTTCCTTCTTAGTAATGGCATACGAAAGGAATGGGGGTGACTCGACCCTGTATGCGTGGCATGGGTGGGTCTAAGTTGTAAATGTCTGAACAAGTGGAGCGAAAGAATGTAGAACATTTGGCATGGAAATGGTGATAGCAGCGAGAGATTTGCTGAGTTTTTCCCGTGGGGAAGGGATTGTTAGATAGAAATTCATCACCCAAATGGCCGCGTAAATGCTATTAAACTCTATCGGGGATGGAAAATGAAGATTTGGCAGCTCAAGCCCAGACAAGACATCAATACTCCATTTTTGGTCTGATCTGTCTCTTGTGAAGATAGATCATGACAGGAGGTGGTTCATTGAATTGTTTTTTTGCATGGCTTGTCAAACCTTTCATAACAAGAGGAATCAGCGTTTGAGTCAATTGTCTAACTAGACACATAAAGCTAAAGAATATCTAATGCACGGGCCAATAAACACGGGTATCCACTAAATATATAACTTTTATAATAATGAAAAATAATATCAGGTTTATAAATAAAAATCCATTATTTCTTTTAAAATTACTTTGTTTACATTTCGAACACGAAAATAAAAAGTTAGCAGATATGGACATCCATAGATCTGAAAAAGGGGTGGACATTTCTTAAATAAGGTAATTTGACAAGATTCCTTTGGCTATATACATTAAAATATTTATTATGCGTAAAATAATACATATAAATGTTTGCTACATAATTTGGCGGTGCTGTCTGGCTTCACTTAAGCTTTATAGATGATGTCACTTTGGACCAGTTTTAAATGGACCGGTTTTAAAAATTTATAGATGACGTCAATTTAGACCGTATTTAAATGGACCGGTTTTAAAAATTTATAGATGACGTCAATTTGGACCGTACTTAAATGGACCGGTTTTAAAAATTTATAGATGACGTCACTTTCGACCGGTTTTAAATGCACCGGTTTTAAATGGACCGGTTTTAAAAATTTATAGATGACGTCACTTTCGACCGGTTTTAAATGGACTGGTTTTAAATGGACCGGTTTAAAAAATTTATAGATGACGTCACTTTCGACCGGTTTTAAATGGACCGGTTTAAAAAATTTATAGATGACGTCACTTTCGACCGGTTTTAAATGGACCGGTTTTAAAAATTTATAGATGACGTCACTTTCGACCGGTTTTAAATGGACCGGTTTTAAAAATTTATAGATGACGTCACTTTCGACCGGTTTTAAATGGACCGGTTTTAAAAATTTATAGATGACGTCACTTTCGACCGGTTTTAAATGGACCGGTTTTAAATGGACCAGTTTAAAAAATTTATAGATGACGTCACTTTCAACCTGTTTTAAATGGACCGGTTTAAAAAATTTATAGATGACGTCACTTTCGACCGGTTTTAAATGGACCGGTTTTAAAAATTTATAGATGACGTCACTTTCGACCGGTTTTAAATGGACCGGTTTAAAAAATTTATAGATGACGTCACTTTCGACCGGTTTTAAATGGACCGGTTTTAAAAATTTATAGATGACGTCACTTTCGACCGGTTTTAAATGGACCGGTTTTAAAAATTTATAGATGACGTCACTTTCATTATCTAAGCTGCGCTTGGAAAATCACTATATTACACTTGCTTTTTATTTTTTAACAGCGTAATCGAAAATCAATAAGAATGTACAATGTACAGAGACTAACCATCTGACAACTGGACTGATCGATTGCTTCATTTTTTTACGGCTTATCAACCCTTGGCAGGTTATTTAAAGCTAGAAAATATTTTTAGATGGTAAGATTTTTTTTTTTTTTTTAGATAATAATGATTTAGTGATACAAGATTTACTAATGAACGGGAGAGGGAAGAGTTGGATTCATGCCTTTCCCAAGGGTATTTGTGTGAAACGAACCAACTTGAATTGGCACTCGGCTCTCTGATTGACAATTTCGAGCCATTCTCCAGTATCCCACCAGCACATCCAATAATGAAACACTTAATATTTTCAAACGGTCACCCATCTAGGTACTAACCAGGCTCGATGTTCCTTAACTTCGAGATGGTATGGGAATCGGTGTACAACATGACATGGCCGTAATCCCTGATTTGCAACGTGTTAAAACAATTTACTAAGTGTAGCTTAGTTATGACGTAACCCCGCAAGTATGGGCCACTCGGTGAGGATCGTACTCCCTTCTCAGTCGTAGCGAGACAAACTTTCGAACCATTATACCATTTTGGATTGTCCACTTGCAAAGATTTGAATGACTTTAAACGTAAATTGTCGAGCAAATTCCCCCCATAAGAATATCAAAACAGATTTAAAAAGGAAAACAAAACTGAAATAGGTATAAAGATTATAATCCAAGACCTTGCTTTTCAACTGCTCAATTCAGTAAATAATTTTTATTTTATTTTAAAAAACAAAATTGTTTCTACAGAAAACAGCAGATATTCATTTGTAGAGAAATTTCATTATGTGCACAAGACGCAGAATTAGTTGCACCACCTGCATACGGACAGAAAATGAACTGAGCAAGTAAACAAAGATTTCAAAAGATAGGGCTTAGGAGAAGAATGGGTCTTCTCACCGAATTTCTGAGATTCGTCTCCAGATGAGCTGGCCGAAGGGCAGAGTCTCGTCTGGGGTGGTAGACAGCTACCCGACCCCGTTTTATACGGGCTATACGGGGAATTTTTGCCCGAACCTACGGGCTTGGATACCCCACATTAAATTCGGCCTTGTGCCACATCTGACCGAGTGGGACGGTTGGCAAATATTCTGTACAGGGAAGTGATCCTGAGAAGACGAGAAGCTCTACCAAGATTTATGATTAACGCCTACAAACCTAACAGGCATACGGCCACATCACGTTGAAACGCCGGTTCCCGTATGATCGCCAAAATTAAACACCGTCGAGCATGGTCAGTGACTACCGTAGGCCATGTGGCCGGCAGAATTAATGATCACAAGAAAAATTAAATCGGTGTTTGACAAGTTAAAAGGAAACAATTTTTTTTAAATCAAAATTGAAAGGAAACATGAAAAGACAACGTAATAAGTTCACGAATTGGAAAGATTATATTTTTGGTAAAAGGAAAAATATGAGAACACAAAAGGCATTTTAATCACTTGGGAATAGCAGGTGCTGTAAGCTTCAATGTACGGGTGGTTGCAATAGACAATAGGTCGGAATTGTTAATAGGATAGCCGAGTTTCGACACGATCACCGAAGTTAAGCAACATCCAGCCTAGTCAGTACCTATATGGATGACCGCTTGAGAATGCCAAGTGCTGTAAGCTTGAATGTGCGGGGGTGGGGTAATGGATAAACGTCCGGAATTGTTAAACGGATAGCCGAGTTTCGACACGATCACCGAAATTAAGCAACATCCAGCCTGGTCAGTACCTAGATGGGTGACCGATTGCGAATACCAGGTGTTGTAAGCTTCAATGTGTGGGTGGTGCAATGGACAATAGGAATTGTTAATTGGAGAGCTGTATTTCAATTCACGTTTCCTTCGTTATATTCATTTAAACGCAAATACCCTTGGGAAAGATACGAATGCAATTCTTCTTTCGCCAGCTATGAGTTATATATTTTTTTAAATCGGTTCCACTCCATGCAAGGCAGTAAAGCCACTAAGACACAAGGGAATACTGGGTGTGGATGACTGCGCTTAAATTTTTTTTAAATCTTGGTAACATAGCGAAGAGCTCATCCGAACAATTACCATGAAAATATTTAAGACTTGTATCACTAAACCATTATTATCACTCCACAAAAATTCTTATAATCTAAAAATAATTTCTGACTTTAAATAACCTGCAAACGGTCGATAACACGTAAAAACAAATCAACAAAATCTTAATGGAATAAGATACTTAGATGAAATTCTGTTGATGACAGACACAGAAAGAAACTTTAGCGAAACTCCTAGACAACGGTAAAAAATGATATAGAAGGACTAAAGACAGATTGTAGAAGTGTAAGCAAGTTGAATAGCCCAAGATGCAAGCTACGAATTGGATATGTCGGAATCAAGCAAGTATAGAAATCTAGTTATCAGGAAAAACTGTGGCACCGAAATCCGAAGGCACGTTGAAAAAGCGGAAGATGCTTTCCAGAAGCTATGCAAAGTATTAAGAAACGAGGAGGAAACGTTAGCAACATAGAAAAGAGTGCTGAACTGTGATGTAATATCTGTTCCCCTTTATGGCAATGAATGCTAGACAATTTACTCACAGACGAAGTTCTATAGAATGACGCCGAGAATTACCATGAACGGAGCGCGCAAACAACGAGAACATTTTTAAGGAAAACTTAAACAAAATGGATACATAAAAAAGGAATTTAAATTTTTAATGGCAACGGGCAGATAACATTTCTGATACGCATAATAAGATGGTTCAAAGAATTTGACATTCACAGAAAAAATTCAAGACATGAGAGACAGAAGAAAACATCGAGTAACATCCTTAATGAACAGAACAGGATCTGAAAGAGATTTTTAAAAAAACGGGTTAAACATTGCTTAGATCTAAAAGGATAGAAAGTTGTGGAGAACATTGATCGGCTACGTCTCGAAGAGGGACGGTACATAAAAGAAGACTCTATGACGCTTATGGCAACCTCATAGATTGGCAGAGACTCGAATAACCGTACACAATTAACTGCCTACGAATTTAAAGAATTTTGTCAAATGATCTCGATTAAACATATTACTATCCCACCGTATCATTCAATGTCAACACGATAAGCTGAACGGTTTGTGGGTAGTTTTAAGAGAGCTTTGGAAAAAGCAAGTAATAAAAAAGTGAGCGAAGAGCACAACAAAAAAATTTGAGAGTCTATCGGATAACGCGGAATCCCAATACACCGACAGGCTTGTCACCGGCAGAATTGATGTTCGCAAGAAAAATTAAATCAGTGTTCGACAAGTTGTTACCAGGTCAAATAAAATTAAGAACGGATAACTAAAAGGACACAATTTTTTTTCAAAGTTGGCGAAAAAGCGTTTCAGAGTATATGAAAATTGAAATGAGATGTGGGAAGACGGCGTAATAAGGTCACGAATTGGAAAAAAAATTATACTTATGGTAAACGGAATCAGTTTTAAAAATGTTTACTGAAAAAAGGCCCGTAATAAAGAAAAAACCTATACAAGTACCGTATGATACTGTTGATGTACCAACGCACCACGAATTCGTTGAACATACAAGTATGATTACCAGAAAAAGGAAACGTACGGAAAAACTAGAGGTTGACCCAAAAAGAAAGAAATACAAAATTCAGTATATTGACGAACTAGCCAAAAAAGAGGAGGGGTGAATACTAATAAATAAATAAAATATTTACTAATAAAAAAAAATCTCGAAATGGGCGATGTTGTGGAGTAAATAAGACACCTCCGGTAACGCAAATGAACTAGGCAAGACGCCTTAAATAAAGAACTTAAATAAAGAGTCAGCGTATTCTGTTGCAGTCGCGATTGACAAGTTCTCTGTCTTCGGGGAGAATAGACATTGCAAAGTGACCGATCCCGCGGTTGCGGGGACTGGGTAAATTTTGAGCATTGGCGCGAGTCTACGCGCTCGAATTCCACACACTAAACTCGACCTTGTGTCGCATCTCGTCTCAGGGGTAAGACTGGGTAAATACCAGTTAGTGGGAGTCAGTCAGACAACACGGCGAGTAGCCTAAGCGAGACATATAACAGAAAGGATTGTTACATTCTCTTAAACTTTGTTATTTATCTTTCTTGCTCTTCACACAGACTTTTCTTCGACATATATTCAGAGAATATGTTTCGAAAAGGTACTTGTCAATGTTCCTGTTTTGCACATTTTCTTTCTGTTGAAGAAGCATTTTTCCAGAATCATTCAGTTCTATGAAACGTTATATTAAAACAATGTCACTATACCGTCTTGTTCTTCTAGTCGGCATTTTTCTTTGTTTCTTCTTTTTTATTTTATCCATCTTTTTTTATCTATTTACTTGCTTATGATAGGCGTTTAAATGCTAAAAAAAAACAGGATACTAACCTAAGAAGTAGAGTCATATTCCTTTGATTCTCAGGTGGATGGCATGCATAGCATCCAAATCGTTTAGAAATGTCTAAACAGCCAACAATATACAACCAAGATCTCAGATCATTTATTACAAATGGATTCAAGCGAATGTGCTCTGTGGGTTCTGAAGAGAATTGTCTTTCATCGGATCTCGTAGACTGACGCTACAGAACTTTACCAAATAACAGAAACGACACCACTTTAAGAATTTCAACAATAACAAGTAAAATGGTTAGCACATTGTATAACAAAAGTTCACAAAGTTCAAATACACAGACGTACCCTCCTCGCAAAAATCAATATTTATTTGTATAATATAAACAAAATATGGCACAAGGCTAAAATGGGTAATGGGGGGAAAGACGGTGTTCCTCTGTCTTAACATTAAATTTAGCTATTCCCAATCACTGACCCAAACATACAACAATATTCCTAACAACAAAACAACAAATTCTTACTTACCATTCTTACTCCAACCACCATAATTCCTCAATATCTCTATGGAATCCTAACTAGTCCCCATATGAACAATACTTGTCAGTGTGTGTGGGGGGGATAACAACAATTTAAAATCTAAACACCAATGTGTACTTACAATATGAGTAAAATACTATTTACAAAAATACTAAATAAAATAGCCTCCAAGCAAAAATCTCATTTGGCAGGAAAAATGAGTTGCTTTTATAGCAGTTCGGTGGACACCACTTCGAGCTGTTTGATTTTCAGAAAGCAGAGAAATGGATTTGTATATTGATCTATGAAATACATTCCACTCAGTGAAACTTGAACTACGATTGCATAGCTGAAGCTAATTTACATGAGCTCGCTGACTTCATTCAGTGGTGAAGCACTTTTCTTTCTTTCTTCTTTTTTTCTTCTTTTTTTTTTCTTCTTCTGTATAGGCAGCATTCGACACGAAAACCTTTTGGCCTTCGCTGTACGTCACCATTTTCTTCTGTTCACGCATGTAACTCGACAAAAACATAATGTTATAATCAAGATGGTGGCTTTCCACGTTACTTTAAACAAAAAGTTAGGAAGGAAACTCCAGTCATACTGGTAAGACCGACAGCCTCTAAGTGGACTTAAGAAACTTATTTTCCTGAAAAAAATTATTTTAAGAGAGAGTTTCTAAGAATTTCAACTGGCATTAATACTAACAGTTCGGTCAAGAAATATCGAATTTTGAATATTTAGCAAAACTGTTCCACTTTTCCCCTCGTTCAAAAATACGTACTTTTGAATAATTGTTTATTTCTCGGACCGTAAACAGCATCATTATTTTGCAAAACTTTCTTTTAAAATTTTATTCACTTTGATATTCTGTGTAGGATATTACTTACCCCAGATGATAATACAAACTTCGTAACGGGTGTCCTTCTGAAAAGCCAGATCCACGCTTGACCAGACCAGTTTTAAAACATGTGAATGGGCCTTGTGATGCTGAATAGCTAAAAGACATTACTAACAGAACCACAGAGTGCAGTGGTACGGTGGTTTTTTAAACGTAGCTTAAATATGTTACAAGGTCGAGCGTATGGGGGCACCGAGTAACGATCGAACTCACTACGCAGTCGTAATTGCTCTATCGTGACAAGGTTGCTAACCATTACACCACTTCAAAGCGTTCTAAATGAGTTTTCTAATCATAGCTTAGATATGGTACACGACGCAAAATTTGAGGCTCCCAGTGAGAATCGAACCCACTACTCAGTTGTAATTCCTTTAGCGAGACAACTTTGTTAACCATTACAACACTTCGCGGTGGCCTAAATGATTTTCTAATCGTGGTTTAGATGCGGCACAAGGCCGAAAGTATGGGGCACCCAGTGAGGATTGAACTCACTACCCGTAATTGTTCTAGCGAGACAAGCTTACTATTACACCATTTCGAGGTGCCCGATTCCAAAGCTATGTATAAGATATGGAATCGTTTTTTATCGCACGCGTCCCTGCGAGGGAGTTGTCCTGATTACTACGTTTGCCATCTTTTCTGTTGAAACCGAAGGCATCAAAGGCTGGCCGGACGGGATGTTGTAATCTCAATGGCAATTAAGACAAGTAAAGCCTGGATTTTAAGGACCTGCTGCATAATGATAGTATGCTGTAGATATTATCGTGACGCTGTATCGTCCAACTGTAAGCAAAAGGTCAGAATCGAACGTAGTAAGTCGTAATACGACCTGTCGTAAAACTAAGACCCAACTGAAAAGACAATCATATCTGCCTGAAATCAGTCTGCCAGTCTTTCTTATAATAACATCAATAATGTTGATTATTGTAAGCAATTCCGGTCCTTCTAGGGAATGCATTTTGAATAATAACGCTGTTAAGTTGACCACATATCGTGTCGTCTTTGTTCTGCTTTGACTTTTCCAGCCGCCAGTCTGATATAACTTATCTTTCTAAGTCCAGTGGAATAGTCATCTCAGTCTTTTTGTGCGTCCGCGAATATTAAATATTAGCAGGACAAAATTACATTAAAGAAGCCAAGCATATTGTTCAGATGTTGAGTGTTTCCACGTGAGTATATGGTAATAACGAACAAACACAGTCGTAGGGAAAAATACTGGTATATTCAGAGAGGTATTTACATCAGAGAGATTAGTAGTAGAACGAACGTAGGTTAGTAGTAACAATAAGTAATAGTAATAAACTCCAACGGTATCTTCCGGTCGAGAAACGGAAGTGTAACTGATGAATACAGAAGTCTCACTCTGCACTCCACTACACTGCTCCAGAACTACTGTTCTATTTATAATAATAGGATCAGTCTATTATGGTTGTGAATGTGGGTGCGCCCCAACACATATAAAAGATGCTACAGACCCCCATCTTAGGCATGTCACATCACAAATCACACAATGCAAGACAAAAATTAGACAAGAAGCGGGCTTGTTGGAAGACATCACATACAGGATGCGATGGGTAAATTGTCTTCATTTTATACTTTTAATTCCACTCCTGCGTGTTGTTTGTTTTTGATTTTGTCGACTGCACAGTGTAGTAAGGTCAGTTGGGCACCATGAAAAAAAAAGCACCATGACGCAATTAACTCTGCCAAAAGTTTGGAAATGATATGCTGTACTTCTTGGCATTCGCACCGGGAGCTCCAATACGAATATTTTCAGAGTGTTTTGGGCGTCAATCTGAGTGCGGAGGATTCGGAAAGAGTTGGATGAGTTTAATGGTGGTTACAAAGGTGTTTGCTGTGATCACTAGTGATGGTGACGTTATGCCGCAAATTCATCTTCACACAGGGTCCCAGACTCAACGCACAGGCCTACATCAAGTGCCTCGGGGAGGAAGTGCTTCCCTGGGTCAAAAGGGTGGTTGCTGGAAGACTTTATGTTCGACAACAGGATTCTGCACCATGCCACACAAGCAGGAGAACCCAGTCATGGCTGTCAGACATTTTCTACGACTACCTCACTCCTTACATCTGGCCACCTAACCCCTCAGACTGCAGCCCTCTCGATTATTATGTGTGGGGTACAGTTGAACGGAAGATCAACAAAAAACAATAACACCAAAGATGAAGTGAATGCAAGGATTATGGCAGCATTCACCAACAAGGAGACCACCCAGAAGAGTTGCAGGAGATTCCGAACTCATCTGGTGGTCGTAGTTTTAGCCAATAGCGATTTTATTGATTAAATTTACTTTTTAGTATTTAGAGATATTTTTGTGCAGTTTTGGTAAATACATCTGTTAAAATGAAATGCCAGTTTTAATTTCAAATTTTGCGTAATTTAGACGACAATTTATTCATCGCCCCCTATACACCCGTCTACAAGAAATTGTATGGATACGCCATGACAGCAAACAATCTTTCCACTGTCATTCTAAAGGTTCCCCTTTGGACAAAAGAACAAGCAGACAGAGAATAAAAAGGGACTGGCAACGTCATTCAGTGAACTGGATGATCATACACAGAAATCAGTCATTGTCACCCAACCGAGATATATGGAATCAGATACGCTGCCAGCCTAAGATCAAAACCAGTCATGGGAAAGATGATGACGATAATGATGATGATTAGGAGGAGGAATAATTACATGATGATGATGATGATGATGAATTAACGATATAACGCATAGGGAATTTTTTTCCTCCCACGCGAACCTCAAAACAGGTATTTGTTTATCCCGGTTCAAAATAATATTTTTTTTTAATGAATTCGTTTTCCTTCTCGCCTAAATAACGTCAACCTTTCCAGTCACGTTAATAAAACATAAATTCACTTTTGACCCCTCTGACCTTCCAGAAATGTCAGAATTCTTCAATGAATACTATGAAGAATATCTTGATTCCAGGAAAACATTTTTTTCTAAATCTGTGAAGAAAAATAGAAGCGAGAAGATCGTCGCTGGGTTTACTTGCCTAAATGTAAATAGAATCCCTTTCCTGTATATAATATTGAAGTATACAGTGTGCTTTGTATTATATTATCAATAATTATTATACAACATGCTCCCCGCCCAACCAATTTCCTTCATACTGTTTTCAACTGACTTGAAGTGGAACGACTACATGAAATCAATAGCTGCATCTACTGCAAGGAAAGTTAGCTCACTGTGTCGTGCCAGAAAAAATTTTCTCGTCAGCGTCCATCTTGCACATTTACAAATCTACAAGTACAAATCTACAAATTTGTCCATGCATTGAATACTGTTGCCATATCTGGTCTGGTGCTCTTGCTATTCATCTCGACGTTCTTGACAACATCCAAAGAAGCATCTGCAATGTAATCGATCTTGACTTGGCATTTCGACTTCAAGCATTTTCTCATCCACGTGGTGGGGGTTCCCTCTCTCCTTTCTACAAATATTGGGTTGGTGCATAATTATCAGGCGTCGTTTAAACAATATTTATTATGTAAAAAGAAACATAACAAGTCAACAATAACATTTTTAAATGATTATTCCGGGGCGTAGTCACCATCTACTTCCTTTTTATAAGCTGAAAATGAATCAATGTCTTTATTAAAAAAAAAATGTAAGCAAACAGCAATTTTTGTTAACAAATAACTCGCCTACAAAAACGCCTGAGAATTATGCACCAACCCAATATTTTCACGGCTACTGCTCTTGACAGGGTTTTTCCCTGTTGCCACGACTGCGCGAATTTAAGCGTGCCACTAGATTGGCATCCCGGACCCACACTTTTACTGTTGAAATAACTAGATGCAACTACACTTCTATTCCAACAGTTTCTTTTCTGGGACTTCCAGCCTGTACAATTCCCGTTTTCTTGCTTCCCTGATAACTACAATCTTCAAATCTTTAAATGCAATGTCAATCACCATCTTCTATCTTCTTGAATCTCGTTCTTCTTTTATCCTTACATCAATCCTCCCTATACGCTGTCTTTCCTCTCACTTTCACTCCCTGTACACCTCCCGCGTACTAGTGGCATTCCCGCCTTGCTTGGGTTGAAAATGATAAACAAAAATATGTTCTGTATACTGTTGGATTGATCTGAGTCAATATATATCGATGCCTCACATATACATCGTAAAAGGACTCCCAGATGAATTGGCTTTCAATTTGAATGCTATTAATAGGAAATGAAAGCCCACGAGACGAAAAAAACTAATTAACTCAGACTAAGTTTCTTGAGCATTTCAATTTCCCCGACGAAATACTGTCGGAAAATCAAAATGAATCAGATTGAATATATTTTTATCTGCTTAATATTAAACGAAAACATTGAAGATGTTGTGGTGCCATTGAAAACTTAATAAGCATTCATTCAGTTATATCTGTGTTTTAGTATGAAGACTGAACAACTCGAAATTACTATTAAAATAATCACTATAATTATTTTATTAATAACTTTATCATGGTTCTTTTTTACGGTGATGTTCTACCTGTACAACGTCCGGAGACCATTCGAGGTAGAGGTTTACGGGGGAAGTTTATGCGGATAGGTGGGGAATACAACGGTTAATTCTAGGCTTGAACAGGTTAAGATTGTAGTGATCGGGGAGTCAGTTCAAAAGAGCAGCGTTTCGCGGGAAGAAGCCTGTGAAACCCCGTTAAAGAATTGCAGAAAAATTCTACTGATTTGATTACTGGAAACACATTTCTGGATTACTGGATTACTGGAAACACATTTCTGGCAGAGTGAATAAACGCGTTGGTTAGATCCAGTGACAGGACCCAAAGAGTTTGAGTTCAATACCCACTTAAGGCAGTGGAGAACTTGGAGAGGGGAATTAACAGGAGATAACTGATAACTGACATCCCTAAAACATGGCACGTGGAACTAGAACAGTCTACCCCAGTGAGCGAAATAAAGGGTTCAGTTCGACATTCCAACCACCTGAAGAAGGCCGGAGCGTACAACGGCCGAAACGTTGTAATAAATATGGCGACAAAGATGAGGACAATAGTCCGAATAACGTAAATAGTGTTATTATTATTATTATTATTATTATTATTAATGTTAGGTAAAGAGCTGAACCTATGACAGGTACTGTTAAGGCCACTCGTATGTCTTTGATACCACCCGCTGGGATTAATCAAATTTTCTGAACATCGTAAAAGGACTCCCAGATGAATTGGCTTTCAATTTGAATGCTATTAATAGGAAATGAAAGCCCACGAGACGAAAAAAACTATTTAACTCAGACTAAATTTCTTGAACATTTCAATTTCCCCGACGAAATACTGTCGGAAAATCAAAATGAATCAGCTTGAATATATTTTTATTTGCTTAATATTAAACGAAAACATCGCTGCATTACATTGAAGATGTTGTGGTGTCTTCCCTCTAATGAGTCTATTGTGGACTCTTCCACTTACTATAAAGTTAGTAGGAAAAGTAAACCTCGGGGGAACAGTGATATAGACTGAACGCTGGTCAACCGACACACACTACCAAGTCGCGTAACACACTTCTGTTGTATTTACTGTTCAATACACTATTTATCTGTAACCTTTTGTTTTATTATTTCTTAACCAATTACTTGGTCACAACAGAGGAGTAGCTAGGATCGCTTATCGCCCGGTTCGCACGCCTTCCTCATCTTTTGAACAGGAGTAGAAAAATACAATTTACACATAGAGATAACAAAGCAAAATTTATGCTTTTATTAAAAAAAATATTACTACACAGAAACATTCGTCTTGGACATACCGCACCCTGACTAAAACAAATTTTAAAACAAACAGAAACATACCAGAGTGCTGGCCTTTGTCGACGCGACCCTTTCTTACCACAGACGCCTACTTCTACGTCCGTGCGTTTCTCTTATATCGGCTATAAGAGAAGCCAGACAGGGCAGAGAGACCGGAGGGCAGAAAGAGAGGAGCAGAGAGAACACAGAGGGATATAGAGCAGAGAGATAAAGACTCCATACGCTAACCATAGAGGCTACCTGAGAGCACGGCTGACTGCCTGTCCGACCATTTGACTGAAAATGACTTCCTGTGAACACAGAAAGAGAACGGACTCCACTATCAACGCGACAAGCCCAAATCAATAGCCAACAAGTAATCAGCCGGGTTAAGCATACTCCTTTTTCACGCTCTCATTTCACACCACGTACACCATACAATCGAACGTTACACTATACGACTTACCAGAGACATTTCCTTATCATGTTCATAAAAATACATTTTTTGCTCATTTCTCGTGCCTAGTTTGTTTCTTTACTCCAACACACTTCCACCTCGGACCAATCTCTTGTTTCCTATTTAGTGTTAGGTTTCCGGTTCCTTCTGCTATATTATGCTCAGTAATATTCAGTAATGGATAGCTATACATAGTTTTTGCCTTGCCAGTTACATCCCTGATGATGATCTTCGAAATAAATGGAAAGTACTTGGTTAATAAAAGTGATTCTCACTGTTATAGTGAATTCCTTGTCTCATTTAATTGTAATATACGGAAATATATTTGTGATTATAAAAGGATTATGATCAAAATGAGCATACATAACATTTTTAACTTATTCAAACAGACGTATATATATATATGTATACATATATATATATATGTATGTGTGTGTGTGTGTGTGTGTGTAAGGAACGCTATTTTCATATTGTTAACTGAAAATAACGTCAGTTAATGTCACGTGTGGAGAATATTATCATTAATCTGTGTTGATGGATTCAACCATTTTCTTTTTATTTTAATATATTTTTGTGTACATTTGTTTGTGAGTGCAGTAATTTTGTTAGAAAAGGTGAAATAGGGAAAAGGCCTGGGCGTAGATTAACATCAACACAGATTAATGATAATATTCTCCACACGTGTCATTAACTGACGTTATTTTCAGTTAACAATATGAAAATAGCGTTCCCTACATTCCAGTTGCTAAGAACACTCACTCTGTTTTTTGCTTTTATTAATTTTCTTTGTTTAATTAAATTCATATATATATATATATATATATATATATATATATATATATATATATATATATATATATATATATATAAGTAATGAAAGTCTTGCTAATCCCTATGGATAATCCCAAGGAGAATGAAATCCGGAGAGCTCAATGTTAAGTCAGAGTGAATAATATATATATATATATATATATATATATATATATATATATATATATATATATATATGTATGTACCAGGTTTTCAGATAAGACGTTTAGCCATCATAACACACTTTGTTGTAAGAATCACTGAAAATTCATATTCAGCTAGAAAGAGAACAGGTTAAAATCGTTTTGTGTCAGCACCACTGTTTTCCCAACTGAGCAATGGTGAGAGGAAAAAGATCATTTAGACCTTCAGTAATGGTACCAACATTCATAGTCTGGCTTCCATCTTCAAAGTTCATTCAAGAACCATTACGACAATGGTGAATAAGTTTAAAAAAAGAGGGATCAGTAGAGAGAAAAACTGGAAGATCAAGAGGTTACAACAGCAAGAGGTTTCATCATTTCAATAAAGAGCTAAATACATTCTTATTGTTCAAAGTTGAGTCTAATAGTGTTATAAACATCTCGGAGAATTCCAGTAAGATATTTCTAGTCATTTCTAAGATATAACGGTTCAAATCTTAATCTAACAATTGGGCAATTTTGCTGTAATACGATTTGGGTAGTTTTGCTGTTATACCCGGTATATGCAGCGTGTCCCAAAAGTCACGGCGGGGTTTTGATATGAAATAAGTATTTAAGGAATTGATATTTTTTAGAAAGTCGAAAATATGGAATGTGCTTATGAATAATTTTACAGCTCAACAGCGAACGAAATCTATACGAGGTTATTTTGAAAACCAACATTAAATTATGTTGACGCAGGTGGCAAACTGACGTGAATTCAATGAGGGAATCCAGCCTCTGAATGAATAATTCAATATTTGATGGGTTGGTTTCGGTCAGAGAGACAATGTTTATCTCGCACAGAAGAAAATACTGACCGATTGAACGTGTATTGAACAGCAGAGAAGAGAACAGGGATTGTCCACTCGAAGAGGCTCTTTGCAACTGCATGCGTCTCGAACATCATTACACCACATGACGAGGAAAGATTTACACCAGGATCCCCGTAAAATCCATTTGGTAAAGGAAATAAAGTCAATAGATGATGAGTAGCTTATCATCCTTTTGCAGGTTATTTAAAGCCAGAAAATATTTTTAGTTTGTATGATTTTTTTTGAGATAATGAACACAATAAAACGAACCCGACTTGAATTGGAACACGGCACCTCGGTTTCCAATTTTACTGTTACACCTGGAAGATGTAACGTGTCCCAAAAATCGCGACTGGGTTTTGATATTTAATAAGTATTTAAGGAATTGATATTTTTCTCTTATTCTTTCAAATTTAGAAAGTCGAAAATATGGAATGTTCTTATGAATAAGTTTACAGCACGACAGCAAACGAAAACTATACATTATTTTGAAAACAAACATTTAATGATGTTGACGCAGGTGACAAACTGACGTGAATTCAATGGGAAATACCAAGCCTCTGAATGGATAATTCGATATTTGATGTGTTGGTTTCTGTAAACGGGCTCTGTATATGACTTACCACGATCTGAGAGACCATGTTCCTCTCGCACAGAAGAAAATATTGAACGACTGAACGTGTATTGAACAGAAGAGAAGAACAACAGGGATTGTCCATTCGAAGAGGCTTTTTGCAGCTGTATACCTCTCGAATATCATTACACCACATGACGAGGAAAGATTTACACCAGGATCCTTGTAAAATCCATTTGGTACAGGAAATAAAGTCAATAAATGATGAGCAGCTTATCATCCTTTTGCAGGTTATTTAAAGCCAGTAAATATTTTTAGAGTGTAAGAATTTCTTGAGATAATTAACCTAATTTCACGAACCCGACTGGAATTAGAACACAGCTCTCCGATTTCCAATTCCGAGCGGACATCGAAGCTTACAACACTTGGCATTTAGAAGTGGTTACCCATCTAGGTGCTAACCAGCGTCGACGCTGCTTAACTTCAGTGATCGTACGAGAACCGATGTTTCAGCGTGATATGGCCGTAAGCCTAAAAATCAAGATTAAAATGTTATTCCTTTGATAATGATCGATGTAACCTACATTTACATAATTAATTGAATTAAATTTCCATTTAATGATTTTTCTTATTAAGTAAGCGTAAATTAATAATATTTTCTAATTAAAGAGTAGTGTCGCTTTTAAACACCGTTGCGTCTTTTGGGACACCCCGTAATCAATACATTGACAGCTTCCAAAAGAACAATACTCAAGAACAGTATTTTAGAACAATATCAATACACTGTATTTTCTCATTATTCACATTAATTACATTTAAACTAATGTCCTCATCGTTGTTGTCATTACCACAACGTTTCGGCTGTTGTGCATTCTTCGGGTATCTGCTGATCCAAGAAACCTTCGTGGAAATTTCGAACTGAAGCCGTTTTTGTTATCCACGGAAGTAGATTGGTCTTGTTCTGTTGTCCATGTCTTGCCTGGTTCTCTTTTTAAGTTCTATTCAATTATCGCCCATTCTGTTACCACTGAGTCTAAATTTCGACTATCTGGAACAAGGAGTGGACACACAATTACTAGGACATCAAATTCACGTATCAAGGCTTTAATCTATTAGGATTAAAGCGCTGAGACAGGTAGTACAGTACTTCCCTATTGGGTTGAATCAGACGCCAGGGATTAATCGTTATCTTCTCTCTAGAATATTGCAGACTGCATCCCCGAAGAAGATTAATACGCCACCCCCAAAGTTGTCACTAACCGGGTATATGCTTCCGCATTCAAATATCAACCTGATCAACGTTTACTTATAGACTCAAGTATAAACACAACAAATGATTTTTTTTTCATTTTTTATTAATTAAACCCCAAGCAAGGCGATAATATCTCTAAGAGGCAAGAGGATACTGGGAGTAAATGAGATCGAAAAGACTTTGGAAGGAACCGGAACCCGTTCCTAAACAGGAAACAAAGGATTAAACTCTACTTGTGTCCGTCCTGGGTACAAACTACATCCGCGTCCGGAGTAAGACGATAAACTACGTCCAACAGCAAGGCCTCTGATCAGGAGGCTTTGAGGAGCGT
Organism: Acanthosepion esculentum; assembly: GCA_964036315.1. NCBI lineage: Eukaryota > Metazoa > Mollusca > Cephalopoda > Sepiida > Sepiidae > Acanthosepion > Acanthosepion esculentum. Next base: position 108,785,248 of record OZ038483.1, on the reverse strand, counting down.
GGAACCACCTCTTAATTGATGGTGTTCCCAGGTCCACCCTGACCCGGGGTGGTAGCACCTGCTAAGGTCCCAACTATGGGCAAATAGTTAACCCCGAAACTGAGGTAAAAAGCATTATGAAAGTGCAAAAATAGGTTTTAATACAAGAAATATTTTGTAAAAAATTCTTACCAGAAATAAATTTTTTAAGAAAAAAAAACAGCAATACGTTTTTGAAAAAAAAATATTACCAGCAATACATTTTCTTAAAATAATATTACCAGCTATACATTTTTGAGGAAAAAAATATTACCAGAAATAGATTTTTGACAAAAGAAAAATATTACCAGGAAAAAAAAGTTGTCGACATTAAATGGGCCATTGAGGTTGATATGCCGTAAAAGAAAACAAAATGAAACCCAATATGCACTACATGCCAAGAGAAATTTACAGTGAAACATACACTGTTAGAGTGTGTAGATTTTGATCTAGTGCAAACAAAATATTACCAAGTAAGTAATTTAAAAAAAAAAACCTTTTACGAAAATAAAACCATCCAAGATTGTAAATTTCATAAAAGAAGTTGGATTGTACTAAAAAATATGAGTAATTGAAAAATGGTTCAAATATATATGTATATATATACACAACTTTTTTACCAAACTATCGCTACGAATCTATTTCAAAAATGTTGTTCGCATTAAATGACCGACTGAGGTTGATATGCCATAAAACAAAACAATCATCCAAATCTTCTTCTGTTTAAAAGACCGAGGAGGTGTGTGAACCGGACGATAGATGGGCCTATCTACTCAAATATATGCTCGACAAACGTTTACATATAGGCACAAATAAAAACCTTGCAGATGTTTGCATACAGACGTGTATAAATCCGACCTTTTTTTTTACAAATACACTCGGGTATAATAATAATAATAATAATAATAATAATAATAATAATAATAATAATAATAATAATAATAATAAACAATTGGCCTTCAAAGATACTTGGAATATACAGAAGACTGGATGATGTGTCAAGGAACATGAAAGTAGTAAGTGTCTTTACTCTGTAGTAAAGGAAGCCGGCAAATTCATAATGGAGTTTCAAATGGGCACAGAAATTCAAATATATCACTGTACACCGGCTGAAGCTGCAAAATATTTTTAAAAGAATGCAAAGACAAATGCGACCAACCAGATAAAGAAACAATGGCAAGATAAACCGCATCATGGCCAATACTCTGCCCGTACCAAACAAGCTGACGTAGACAAAAACCGCACCCATGAGTGGCTACGTAGTGCAGGGTTGAAAGGTGAAACTGAAGGTTTTATCATTGCTGCACAAGACCAATGCTTGTTAACTAGGAATTATCAAGTACATATACTAAAATACTGTGTTAGCCCAAGATGCAGATTCTGTGACAAATATCCAGAAACCATTGATCATCTTATATCAGGTTGCACGATATTGGCACCCACTGAATATAAAACCCGGCATGACAGAGTGGGCCAATACCTGCCTTGGAAAATTTGCAACTCCTATGGAAAGGAAACTGGAAGAAACTGGTACGAACACCACCCTGACCCGGTCACGGAGATAGGACCTGTTACAATTCTATGGGACTACACAATACACACTGACAGAACAATCAAAGCCAACCGCTCAGACATTGTTATTAAAGACCACAAACAAAATAAGTGCCTCCCTGCAGACTGCAATGTATCTTTGAAGATATTCGAAAAACTATCAAAATACAAGGACCTTGAAATAGAAATCTCAAAAATGTGGCACATGAGAACATCAACAATTCCTGTTGTAGTTGGAGCCCTTGGACTGGTTGGAAAAGATTCCAGTAGGCTGATTGAAGGGATCCCTGGAAGTCCATGCCTCAAAGAGATACAAAAAATTGTTCTGACAAGTACAGCCCACACTTTACGAAGGGCTTTATCTATGTAATTATTTTTTTTTTTTTTTTTTTTTTTTTTTTTTTGTAGTGGAAAGTGTCATGATGCCATTTCTAACCTTAGGTCCCTGGGCGGGACCCGGAAAGAAATGTGTAAACGCCAGATATGAAAGGAAATAAAATAATAAGAAGAATAAGAATAAGAATAAGAATAAGAATATATTTCGACATGAAATAGCCTAAGGGTTGATATGTAGTAAACTTTACTAAAATTCAACTGGCACTTTTAATAAAATGGAGGAGGTGATGCCAGGACCACCCCTTACACTCACACACACGGAAATGAATATTATTATATTTCTTTTAATACTGATTGGCGTTCTGGCGAGATCTCGAAAATATTTATATATGTATCCATATGCAGAATGAGAACGTGTCCCAAATTCCAGTGTATACTTGCCCTTTGACTTTTGCCTTCTCACCTTGGCATTTAATTGACACCCAACCCCATATTGTAAATGATTAGATTGATTTATTTTTTCAGGCAGCCATGTTTGTCTTTTTCATAGAAACAACTCCAGACAAGACAAAGATTCCAACGTCGTCGCCTTGACCAATGGAAGATCGTGACTCATCAGTGATTATCAATTTTAGCCAATCATTCACGCGCTGTAATTGCTCCTCTGTAACACACTGTATCATTTTTTTTATTATATTGCTTTTGTTGTTGTTTTATGTGGTGTTAGTGTTGATTTTTGTCTCGCTTTTTCTGTGTAAATTCCATTTTATTCGGCCGATTTCTTCCAGTTCTGTCACATACATTTGTTCGGTTTTGCGCCCACATGTTTGATTTCCATTTCTTTTGCTGTGCATTTTCTATTTCTAGGACAACTTCACTTAAGTTTTCTCTCGTGATGCTTTGAATTCTGCCATGATCTAAACGAATGTTGTCCTTTTATAAGCATCCGAATTGTGTTTATACTCGCACCAAACTCTAGACAAGGCTGATTGTAAAAAAATCAGCATTTCTCATTTCTGTCATATGAGTATGTGTGTGTGTTGGCGCTCGGACGCCTTTCTGTGATACATATTAATTACAGAAAAGCATATCTATATATCACAATTCATACAAAAAACAGATATTGAAGTTAATGATATAAATGGCGAGAATACATCTTTATAAACAGGAATCATAACATTCATCTACAGGTTCGGGGTTAATGTCATTTATTAAATTTGTTTGCGAAGATGTATTCTCGCCATTTATATCATTAACTTCAATATCTGTTTTTTGTATGAATGATTCATGTAATATATATATATATATATATATATATATATATATATATATATATATATATATATAGATAGATAGATAGATAGATAGATAGATCTTGCATTGTATTTTTTACTATCTAATTTAATCAGTTCATTTTTTCTTTCTTTTTCCCTATTTTACTTTGGTTTGGTTCGGTTTGGTTTACGGCATATCAACCTCAATGGGTTATTTAATGACGACAAAATTTTTATTGTTGGTAATATTTTTTTTCCAAAAATGTATTGCTCGTAATATTTTTTTCCAAAAAATATATTGCTGGTAATATTTTTTTTTAAATGTATCGTTGGTAATATTTAAAAGAAAAAATCTATTGCTGGTAACATTTTTTTTTAAATGTATCGTTGGTAATATTTTTAAAAAAATCTATTGCTGGTAATATTTTTTTCTCAAAAATATATTGCTGGTAATATTTTTTTTAAAAATGTATCGTTGGTAATATTTTTAAAAGAATGTATTGCTGGTAATATTTTTTTCCCAAAAATATATTGCTGGTAATATTTTTAAAAAAATGTATCGTTGGTAATATTTAAAAAAAAATGTATTGCTGGTAATATTTTTTTCCCAAAAATATATTGCCGGTAATATTTTTTTAAAAATGTATCGTTGGTAATATTTTTAAAAAAAATGTATTGCTGGTAATATTTTTTCCCAAAAATATATTGCTGGTAATATTTTTTTAAAAATGTATCGTTGGTAATATTTTTAAAAGAATGTATTGCTGGTAATATTTTTTTCCCAAAAATATATTGCTGGTAATATTTTTAAAAAAATGTATCGTTGGTAATATTTAAAAAAAAATGTATTGCTGGTAATACTTTTTTCCCAAAAATATATTGCTGGTAATATTTTTTTTAAAATGTATCGTTGGTAATATTTTTTAAAAAAATGTATTGCTGGTAATATTTTTTTCCCAAAAATATATTGCTGGTAATATTTTTTTAAAAATGTATCGTTGGTAATATTTTTTAAAAGAATGTATTGCTGGTAATATTTTTTTCCCAAAAATATATTGCAGGTAATATTTTTTTTTAAATGTATCGTTGGTAATATTTTTTAAAAAATGTATTGCTGATAATATTTTTTCTTTTTCAAAATTGTACTGCTGGTATTAAAATATATTTTTATACTTTCGTAGTGTTTTAACCCTTTGAGGGGGTACCTATTTTCCTATAGCTGGGACCCTGACAGGTGCTACCACCCCAGGTCAGAGAGGACCTGGGAACACCAGCAATTAAGAGGTGGTTCCATACTCCTCGAAACCTCCTGATCAAAAGCCTTGCTGTCGGATGTAGTTTATCGTCTTACCCAGGACACATGTATTGCTGCTAATTTCTTTTTTCCAAAATGTGTATAGCTGGTAATATTTTTTTATTCAAAAATTCATTGCTGATATTAAAACCTATTTTTACAATTTCATAGTGTTTTCACCTCAATTTGGGGTTTAACTATTTTACCCATAGCTGGGACCCTAACAGATGCTACCACGCCGGGTCAGGGCGGACCTGGGAACACCAGCAGCCAAGAGGCAATTTCACGTCTCATTAAAACCTCCTGATCAGAGGCCTTGCTGTTGGTTGTAGTTTATCGTCATACCCAGGACCCCTATTTTAGTTCACCTCAAATCTTTCTCTGTATATACAGGGCGATTGAAATGTAACTCCCTATTTTATGTATGAGTGGCCAACCAGGAGTCCTGAGTTAAGACCCTGTGACTTTTTGCTTTTTTGATTGGTTAAACGAGCAAGTCTACTATACCAAACCAATATTTTGAAAGGACTTGAAGAAAGAATACTAGAGGTTATGTCTTCTATACCATAACAGTTCCTGATGAAATCAGTTGAAGCGATTCTTGGACTGCTCGAATTTTAAATAGAATGTCATACTAAACGCTTTCCTCTCATTTCCATTTCTTGTAAAGATTATAGTGAATAAATAAATTATGAGTATTTTAAAATGGCGAGTTACTTTTCATTCACTCTGTATATATCTTAATCTGTTCATTTGTATCTATCTATCTATCTGTCTATCTATCTATCTATCTATCTCAGTCTCTTCATTATCTATCTATCTATCTATCTATCTATCTATCTATCTATCTATCTAAATCCTCCTCTGTCCTTCCAGTCTTTAAGAACCGTTTGATCCTTCTAATTATCAGCCTATTAACCTTCTACCATTTTTTTTTTGCCAATGTGTAAGAGGCTCTAAACAACAATGAATTTGTTAAGTATCTTACCTCGCAGGGACTTCCTCCAGATAAGCAATATGGATTTCACTTCTCTCGGTCAACTGATGATGTATTACCGATTACTGCTGAAAAGGGCTTCAGATAAAAATAGTGAAACCCAGGCTTTTGCTTTAGATACCACGAAGGTATTTGACAGAGTTTGGCATACTGGTATTCTTCACAAGTTGAAAAGTCCATGGTATTTATTTGAAGACATTTTTTAACTAATTCGTGAAATAAAAGTTACTTGGAACGTCAACTCTTCTATATCGTTTTGGATTAGTGTAGACGACACCCAGGGCTCAGTCCTTTAACCTACGTTGTTTCTAATTTTCATCAACGTCCTTCCTGATGGCGTCGATTCTCAACTCGATATCTATGCTGATGATACAACTATTTACTTCTTTCTTAGCAGGAAAATCCACCAGAGTGTGAAACACGTCCGCTAAGATAAGTGTTCCTTTTCTCCTTAATCATATTGCCTTTTACAGGCATATCTGTAGTTACGTCTGGAACTCCGGACTAAGTTGTTTTATGTCAGAATTAAAAATGGCAAACTTCACAAGGTTCATTTTGTTTTCGATTCCGAGTACTTTCGACTATCACTAATTAAAACTGTCTTTATTTAAGATTTACTTCGGGTTAAGACTACACTACCTGCGATTCCTAATCGGTTACTGTTATATAGGAATAAAGTGTCGCTGCCGACACTTGAGTTTGAACATAGATCGCCGGCGAGCAAATACAGGCGATCCCATTATTGAATTAAGTACACCACGTGACCATAGAGGAAACGCATATATGGGAAGTAGCGTATGTCTAATTGATCGCCATTCCTAGTCTATCCTCTATACTATACGGATCTCTATTTCTCTTCTATCACTATGCGGACCGCTATTCTCTACTCTATTCACTATACTATTTCTCTATTCGGATCACTATACGGATTACTATTCGAGCTAGCATTATCGAGCAAGTACTATTAGTGCGAGTGATATTTGAAGGCGTCTAACGTCAGTCTTGTTCAACGGCGTACTATAGTTTTATCTGCGATTACAAAGTCTCTACTACAACGAGCATTACGAAAGTGACAACGAGTATTCGTTGGCATCACAAATGTTACCCATCAAAGTAAGGATCAGGCCTGTCGTCATTAATCAAGGGAGTAGGTTTAATAGATTATTTACTAAATTGTGAGGTAGTCTGATACAGGGTGATATATTTATCAACGAGACTAGCATACAAAATCACTAAGGCGGGTCCAAAAAATTGACATCGTTTAAAATGTGAATATCTGAGTAACTATATGTACCAGGCAAACTAAATGAAAATTTAACTTACATAAATTATTCATTTTTAACGATAAAAGCTTTTCAAGGGGATGAAGATTTTGAAACCGATTTCACAGATGTTCAATATGCGTACCACCTGTGACGAGACATACATCAAGTCACTAGTCCAGCTCTTGCCAAGCACGCTGTAGCATGCCTTGCGTAACATTCTCCAGCATCTCAGTGATTCTATGCTTATGTTCTTCTACTCTTGTAGTAATAGGAGGATATAGACCTGTCCTTTCACATAGCCCCATAGAAAAAATCACAATGTGTCAACAATAAAAGATTTTCAAAGGGATGAAGCTTCTGTAACCGATTTCACTTGTGTTCAATATGCGTACCACTTGTGACACGACATGCATCATGTTGCTAGTCCAGCTCCTGCCAAGCACGCTGCAGCATGTCTTGCGTAGCATTCTCCAGCATCTCAATGATTCTATGCTTGGGTTCTTCTATTCTTGTAAGAATGGAGGGATATAGACCTGTCCTTTCACATAGCCCCATAGAGAAAAATCACAATCTCTCAAGTCATATGAATGTGGTGGCCATTTTAACAGCACTTTGTCATTATCACTTGCACGCCTGATCCAACTTCCTGGTCGATTCTCATTGAGATAAGTCCGCGCTGAAGCGCAGGAGGATGTTACGCAAGACATGCTACAGCGTGTTTGGCAGGAGCTGGACTACTGACTTGACATGTGTCGCGTCACAGATGGTGTGCATATTGTACATTTGTGAAACTTTGTGAAATCGATCATAAAAATTTACATCCTTTTGAACATCTTGTTCGGATCTTGATAAATAAATAGTTTAATGTTCAAAATGAAGCTTATTTAATTTTGTTTGCCTGGGATTTGTAATTTCTCAGATATTCACATTTTAAATGAGGTCATTTTGGTGCTGGACACCCTGTATTTATTTTAATTTGTTACTATTTTTGGCTTCTTTCTTCTCTCTGTTTGATATGAGAGAGAGAGAGAGACAGAGAGAGAGAGAGAGAGAGTGAAAGGGAGAGAGAGGGTGAGATGTAGAAAGAGAAGAAAAATATAAAAATAAGAAGAAGAAAGATTCAAATCGAGTGCCATTTTCGTGATGGCAACCGACGCAATCGGACAGATTTCCGTGCCAAGGATAATGGCAACTTGTGCCTCTAAATTTGAAGAGATCAGACGGCGACTTTTTTTTTTTATTCAAACCCGCACCAAGATTTCCATTTCCATTTTCGTGACGTTTGCGGAGAGCTGGTTATGAAAATAATTCCTATAGGTTATGGAGATCAGTTGCCAAGGGCGTTACAAGGCGACGCTATACGCGTCCAGTTAGTCTAAAAAGCACGACAGTTCTAATGGTTTTCTTCTGTATCGAAAGATTTTAGACAAAAAAAACTTCTTTTTGTTAAGATTATTCTACAATAACACCGATATTTGGTCAACACCACAAAAAGAAACATTATATTTAACGGCAACCCCAAAGTGGGTCGTATGTGGCACAAGGCCGAGTTTATCGTGGGTTCTCCGAGCCCGTAGGCTCGGCAAAAAAATTCCCTTAGAACCCGTATAAACGGGTTCAGGGCCTGTCTACCTACCAGGACGAAACTTTGCCCTTCAGCAAAGCCTCGTCCGGGTTCCTCTCTGCCAGTAATGAACGGTCTATATCACTATTCCCAACACCAAAGCAACATAATCACAATAATTTGGGGGATTTCGCGCGTAAAATCGAATCTAATTAATCTCCCATTATAAAAAAAAATCCACGAAAAACAAATTAAAAACTTCTCATATTATATTTTAAATTAATTTCCCCACCAGAAGATTTCAGAAACTCCAACCTGTATTTATTTTTAAGAAGGTGCGGTTTCTAAATATTAGCTGTTTGCCTTTTAACTCCAACAGTCCTTCGTCATCCTAGATATGACGTTAAACTACAACCGGCAGCAAGGCCTCTTATCGGAAGATTTGAGGGTCTGAGGATAGACATGTATGTACCGGATGTAAGAGGAAAATTGTCCATTTGTTAGATTAAGCTTTGAACCGTTGTATCTTTGAAATGATTAAAGTTATCTTGCTGGAATACTCCGAAGTTTTTATAACACTATTGGACTCTACTTTGAGCAATAAGAAGGTATAACCCTTCAAGCTTAACAGAAGAATATATATATATATATATATATATATATATATATATATATATCATGCCAGGATTTTTCCGAATTATTCAAGATGATCTTCGCCCTCTCTTACCTTCTAAATTTCTGTCCTGGAGTAACGAGGTGCCTCACAGGTTTCAAGTACGATTTCATTTTCAAGTCTTTTTTTCACTGCTCTTTGAACTGTCATTGCTGAAACTCCTCTCTCACGTGCCAAACGTCTTATGCATTGAGTTGGATCTTTTCTAACTGATCTCTTTAGTTCTAAGTTGAAATGATGATCCCTCTTCCTGTTGTGATCTCCTGATCCAGTTTTTCTCTCTACTGTTGCCTCTTTTTTAAACTTATTCACCGTTCTGTTGATGGTTCTTGAATGGACTTTCAATGTGGAAGCCAGAGTATGAATGTTGGTACCATTACTGAAGGCCTGAATTATTATTTCTTCAGTTGAGAAGACATTGTGGGGCTGACACAAAACGATTTTAACCTGTTGTCTCTGTGGCTGAATATCTTAAAGGATTTTCAGTGATTCTTACGACAAATACTTCTCATAAACGAAATTTCACAAGCCTCTCGTTGCTCTCTCGGGAAATACATTAATTAGTTGCACCAGTTCAGACCGTCACGGTTAAAACCCTCCATGCCGCGAGCATTATAGCGAACCACCGAAATTGAATTTGTATTCAAATGGCGAGATCTTAAGTTCCATTCGGGTAGCTTCTTCCCATGAGCCGCTGCTTTGCGGAACCGACTCCCAATAAGATGGGCGACAGACACCTGAAGAAGACTGTCAGGCACAGCGTTTGAAACGTTGTGATGGTAACAACTTATCTGAAGACATTCGTCTGACTGTAAATAATGTTAATAATGATGAAGCCTGGTCCCATAAATTCGGACAGAAATTTCTTGTAAAATGTCTTGCAGAATTGTGTAAATTCCATTTTATTCGGCCGATTTCTTCCAGTTCTGTCACATACATTTGTTCGGTTTTGCGCCCACATGTTTGATTTCCATTTCTTTTGCTGTGCATTTTCTATTTCTAGGACAACTTCACTTAAGTTTTCTCTCGTGATGCTTTGAATTCTGCCATGATCTAAACGAATGTTGTCCTTTTATAAGCATCCGAATTGTGTTTATACTCGCACCAAACTCTAGACAAGGCTGATTGTAAAAAAATCAGCATTTCTCATTTCTGTCATATGAGTATGTGTGTGTGTTGGCGCTCGGACGCCTTTCTGTGATACATATTAATTACAGAAAAGCATATCTATATATCACAATTCATACAAAAAACAGATATTGAAGTTAATGATATAAATGGCGAGAATACATCTTTATAAACAGGAATCATAACATTCATCTACAGGTTCGGGGTTAATGTCATTTATTAAATTTGTTTGCGAAGATGTATTCTCGCCATTTATATCATTAACTTCAATATCTGTTTTTTGTATGAATGATTCATGTAATATATATATATATATATATATATATATATATATATATATATATATATATATATAGATAGATAGATAGATAGATAGATAGATCTTGCATTGTATTTTTTACTATCTAATTTAATCAGTTCATTTTTTCTTTCTTTTTCCCTATTTTACTTTGGTTTGGTTCGGTTTGGTTTACGGCATATCAACCTCAATGGGTTATTTAATGACGACAAAATTTTTATTGTTGGTAATATTTTTTTTCCAAAAATGTATTGCTCGTAATATTTTTTTCCAAAAAATATATTGCTGGTAATATTTTTTTTTAAATGTATCGTTGGTAATATTTAAAAGAAAAAATCTATTGCTGGTAACATTTTTTTTTAAATGTATCGTTGGTAATATTTTTAAAAAAATCTATTGCTGGTAATATTTTTTTCTCAAAAATATATTGCTGGTAATATTTTTTTTAAAAATGTATCGTTGGTAATATTTTTAAAAGAATGTATTGCTGGTAATATTTTTTTCCCAAAAATATATTGCTGGTAATATTTTTAAAAAAATGTATCGTTGGTAATATTTAAAAAAAAATGTATTGCTGGTAATATTTTTTTCCCAAAAATATATTGCCGGTAATATTTTTTTAAAAATGTATCGTTGGTAATATTTTTAAAAAAAATGTATTGCTGGTAATATTTTTTCCCAAAAATATATTGCTGGTAATATTTTTTTAAAAATGTATCGTTGGTAATATTTTTAAAAGAATGTATTGCTGGTAATATTTTTTTCCCAAAAATATATTGCTGGTAATATTTTTAAAAAAATGTATCGTTGGTAATATTTAAAAAAAAATGTATTGCTGGTAATACTTTTTTCCCAAAAATATATTGCTGGTAATATTTTTTTTAAAATGTATCGTTGGTAATATTTTTTAAAAAAATGTATTGCTGGTAATATTTTTTTCCCAAAAATATATTGCTGGTAATATTTTTTTAAAAATGTATCGTTGGTAATATTTTTTAAAAGAATGTATTGCTGGTAATATTTTTTTCCCAAAAATATATTGCAGGTAATATTTTTTTTTAAATGTATCGTTGGTAATATTTTTTAAAAAATGTATTGCTGATAATATTTTTTCTTTTTCAAAATTGTACTGCTGGTATTAAAATATATTTTTATACTTTCGTAGTGTTTTAACCCTTTGAGGGGGTACCTATTTTCCTATAGCTGGGACCCTGACAGGTGCTACCACCCCAGGTCAGAGAGGACCTGGGAACACCAGCAATTAAGAGGTGGTTCCATACTCCTCGAAACCTCCTGATCAAAAGCCTTGCTGTCGGATGTAGTTTATCGTCTTACCCAGGACACATGTATTGCTGCTAATTTCTTTTTTCCAAAATGTGTATAGCTGGTAATATTTTTTTATTCAAAAATTCATTGCTGATATTAAAACCTATTTTTACAATTTCATAGTGTTTTCACCTCAATTTGGGGTTTAACTATTTTACCCATAGCTGGGACCCTAACAGATGCTACCACGCCGGGTCAGGGCGGACCTGGGAACACCAGCAGCCAAGAGGCAATTTCACGTCTCATTAAAACCTCCTGATCAGAGGCCTTGCTGTTGGTTGTAGTTTATCGTCATACCCAGGACCCCTATTTTAGTTCACCTCAAATCTTTCTCTGTATATACAGGGCGATTGAAATGTAACTCCCTATTTTATGTATGAGTGGCCAACCAGGAGTCCTGAGTTAAGACCCTGTGACTTTTTGCTTTTTTGATTGGTTAAACGAGCAAGTCTACTATACCAAACCAATATTTTGAAAGGACTTGAAGAAAGAATACTAGAGGTTATGTCTTCTATACCATAACAGTTCCTGATGAAATCAGTTGAAGCGATTCTTGGACTGCTCGAATTTTAAATAGAATGTCATACTAAACGCTTTCCTCTCATTTCCATTTCTTGTAAAGATTATAGTGAATAAATAAATTATGAGTATTTTAAAATGGCGAGTTACTTTTCATTCACTCTGTATATATCTTAATCTGTTCATTTGTATCTATCTATCTATCTGTCTATCTATCTATCTATCTATCTCAGTCTCTTCATTATCTATCTATCTATCTATCTATCTATCTATCTATCTATCTATCTAAATCCTCCTCTGTCCTTCCAGTCTTTAAGAACCGTTTGATCCTTCTAATTATCAGCCTATTAACCTTCTACCATTTTTTTTTTGCCAATGTGTAAGAGGCTCTAAACAACAATGAATTTGTTAAGTATCTTACCTCGCAGGGACTTCCTCCAGATAAGCAATATGGATTTCACTTCTCTCGGTCAACTGATGATGTATTACCGATTACTGCTGAAAAGGGCTTCAGATAAAAATAGTGAAACCCAGGCTTTTGCTTTAGATACCACGAAGGTATTTGACAGAGTTTGGCATACTGGTATTCTTCACAAGTTGAAAAGTCCATGGTATTTATTTGAAGACATTTTTTAACTAATTCGTGAAATAAAAGTTACTTGGAACGTCAACTCTTCTATATCGTTTTGGATTAGTGTAGACGACACCCAGGGCTCAGTCCTTTAACCTACGTTGTTTCTAATTTTCATCAACGTCCTTCCTGATGGCGTCGATTCTCAACTCGATATCTATGCTGATGATACAACTATTTACTTCTTTCTTAGCAGGAAAATCCACCAGAGTGTGAAACACGTCCGCTAAGATAAGTGTTCCTTTTCTCCTTAATCATATTGCCTTTTACAGGCATATCTGTAGTTACGTCTGGAACTCCGGACTAAGTTGTTTTATGTCAGAATTAAAAATGGCAAACTTCACAAGGTTCATTTTGTTTTCGATTCCGAGTACTTTCGACTATCACTAATTAAAACTGTCTTTATTTAAGATTTACTTCGGGTTAAGACTACACTACCTGCGATTCCTAATCGGTTACTGTTATATAGGAATAAAGTGTCGCTGCCGACACTTGAGTTTGAACATAGATCGCCGGCGAGCAAATACAGGCGATCCCATTATTGAATTAAGTACACCACGTGACCATAGAGGAAACGCATATATGGGAAGTAGCGTATGTCTAATTGATCGCCATTCCTAGTCTATCCTCTATACTATACGGATCTCTATTTCTCTTCTATCACTATGCGGACCGCTATTCTCTACTCTATTCACTATACTATTTCTCTATTCGGATCACTATACGGATTACTATTCGAGCTAGCATTATCGAGCAAGTACTATTAGTGCGAGTGATATTTGAAGGCGTCTAACGTCAGTCTTGTTCAACGGCGTACTATAGTTTTATCTGCGATTACAAAGTCTCTACTACAACGAGCATTACGAAAGTGACAACGAGTATTCGTTGGCATCACAAATGTTACCCATCAAAGTAAGGATCAGGCCTGTCGTCATTAATCAAGGGAGTAGGTTTAATAGATTATTTACTAAATTGTGAGGTAGTCTGATACAGGGTGATATATTTATCAACGAGACTAGCATACAAAATCACTAAGGCGGGTCCAAAAAATTGACATCGTTTAAAATGTGAATATCTGAGTAACTATATGTACCAGGCAAACTAAATGAAAATTTAACTTACATAAATTATTCATTTTTAACGATAAAAGCTTTTCAAGGGGATGAAGATTTTGAAACCGATTTCACAGATGTTCAATATGCGTACCACCTGTGACGAGACATACATCAAGTCACTAGTCCAGCTCTTGCCAAGCACGCTGTAGCATGCCTTGCGTAACATTCTCCAGCATCTCAGTGATTCTATGCTTATGTTCTTCTACTCTTGTAGTAATAGGAGGATATAGACCTGTCCTTTCACATAGCCCCATAGAAAAAATCACAATGTGTCAACAATAAAAGATTTTCAAAGGGATGAAGCTTCTGTAACCGATTTCACTTGTGTTCAATATGCGTACCACTTGTGACACGACATGCATCATGTTGCTAGTCCAGCTCCTGCCAAGCACGCTGCAGCATGTCTTGCGTAGCATTCTCCAGCATCTCAATGATTCTATGCTTGGGTTCTTCTATTCTTGTAAGAATGGAGGGATATAGACCTGTCCTTTCACATAGCCCCATAGAGAAAAATCACAATCTCTCAAGTCATATGAATGTGGTGGCCATTTTAACAGCACTTTGTCATTATCACTTGCACGCCTGATCCAACTTCCTGGTCGATTCTCATTGAGATAAGTCCGCGCTGAAGCGCAGGAGGATGTTACGCAAGACATGCTACAGCGTGTTTGGCAGGAGCTGGACTACTGACTTGACATGTGTCGCGTCACAGATGGTGTGCATATTGTACATTTGTGAAACTTTGTGAAATCGATCATAAAAATTTACATCCTTTTGAACATCTTGTTCGGATCTTGATAAATAAATAGTTTAATGTTCAAAATGAAGCTTATTTAATTTTGTTTGCCTGGGATTTGTAATTTCTCAGATATTCACATTTTAAATGAGGTCATTTTGGTGCTGGACACCCTGTATTTATTTTAATTTGTTACTATTTTTGGCTTCTTTCTTCTCTCTGTTTGATATGAGAGAGAGAGAGAGACAGAGAGAGAGAGAGAGAGAGTGAAAGGGAGAGAGAGGGTGAGATGTAGAAAGAGAAGAAAAATATAAAAATAAGAAGAAGAAAGATTCAAATCGAGTGCCATTTTCGTGATGGCAACCGACGCAATCGGACAGATTTCCGTGCCAAGGATAATGGCAACTTGTGCCTCTAAATTTGAAGAGATCAGACGGCGACTTTTTTTTTTTATTCAAACCCGCACCAAGATTTCCATTTCCATTTTCGTGACGTTTGCGGAGAGCTGGTTATGAAAATAATTCCTATAGGTTATGGAGATCAGTTGCCAAGGGCGTTACAAGGCGACGCTATACGCGTCCAGTTAGTCTAAAAAGCACGACAGTTCTAATGGTTTTCTTCTGTATCGAAAGATTTTAGACAAAAAAAACTTCTTTTTGTTAAGATTATTCTACAATAACACCGATATTTGGTCAACACCACAAAAAGAAACATTATATTTAACGGCAACCCCAAAGTGGGTCGTATGTGGCACAAGGCCGAGTTTATCGTGGGTTCTCCGAGCCCGTAGGCTCGGCAAAAAAATTCCCTTAGAACCCGTATAAACGGGTTCAGGGCCTGTCTACCTACCAGGACGAAACTTTGCCCTTCAGCAAAGCCTCGTCCGGGTTCCTCTCTGCCAGTAATGAACGGTCTATATCACTATTCCCAACACCAAAGCAACATAATCACAATAATTTGGGGGATTTCGCGCGTAAAATCGAATCTAATTAATCTCCCATTATAAAAAAAAATCCACGAAAAACAAATTAAAAACTTCTCATATTATATTTTAAATTAATTTCCCCACCAGAAGATTTCAGAAACTCCAACCTGTATTTATTTTTAAGAAGGTGCGGTTTCTAAATATTAGCTGTTTGCCTTTTAACTCCAACAGTCCTTCGTCATCCTAGATATGACGTTAAACTACAACCGGCAGCAAGGCCTCTTATCGGAAGATTTGAGGGTCTGAGGATAGACATGTATGTACCGGATGTAAGAGGAAAATTGTCCATTTGTTAGATTAAGCTTTGAACCGTTGTATCTTTGAAATGATTAAAGTTATCTTGCTGGAATACTCCGAAGTTTTTATAACACTATTGGACTCTACTTTGAGCAATAAGAAGGTATAACCCTTCAAGCTTAACAGAAGAATATATATATATATATATATATATATATATATATATATATATATCATGCCAGGATTTTTCCGAATTATTCAAGATGATCTTCGCCCTCTCTTACCTTCTAAATTTCTGTCCTGGAGTAACGAGGTGCCTCACAGGTTTCAAGTACGATTTCATTTTCAAGTCTTTTTTTCACTGCTCTTTGAACTGTCATTGCTGAAACTCCTCTCTCACGTGCCAAACGTCTTATGCATTGAGTTGGATCTTTTCTAACTGATCTCTTTAGTTCTAAGTTGAAATGATGATCCCTCTTCCTGTTGTGATCTCCTGATCCAGTTTTTCTCTCTACTGTTGCCTCTTTTTTAAACTTATTCACCGTTCTGTTGATGGTTCTTGAATGGACTTTCAATGTGGAAGCCAGAGTATGAATGTTGGTACCATTACTGAAGGCCTGAATTATTATTTCTTCAGTTGAGAAGACATTGTGGGGCTGACACAAAACGATTTTAACCTGTTGTCTCTGTGGCTGAATATCTTAAAGGATTTTCAGTGATTCTTACGACAAATACTTCTCATAAACGAAATTTCACAAGCCTCTCGTTGCTCTCTCGGGAAATACATTAATTAGTTGCACCAGTTCAGACCGTCACGGTTAAAACCCTCCATGCCGCGAGCATTATAGCGAACCACCGAAATTGAATTTGTATTCAAATGGCGAGATCTTAAGTTCCATTCGGGTAGCTTCTTCCCATGAGCCGCTGCTTTGCGGAACCGACTCCCAATAAGATGGGCGACAGACACCTGAAGAAGACTGTCAGGCACAGCGTTTGAAACGTTGTGATGGTAACAACTTATCTGAAGACATTCGTCTGACTGTAAATAATGTTAATAATGATGAAGCCTGGTCCCATAAATTCGGACAGAAATTTCTTGTAAAATGTCTTGCAGAATTGGATCAAATTTGTCATATAATCTCCAGGGTGGTCCGAAAGTTTTGTCATCTGTACATAATATAATTTTATATTTAAAATGGCTGACACGAGCTCCTACGCAAAAATGGTGGTGTTCATACAGACGTTCTCGATGTGTGACAGTGTCAATGAGAGTGAATAAACTTAATCCAGGAAATGTGCTTTGTATTACTGCATTACCCGTTCTTCTGTTGTTCTATTAACTTTCTGGTGAAGAGGTGACAAGACTTTGGGACCACCTCGTACATTCTCCTCTCTACAACTTGGTGACCTATGATTTCATAAAAAACAACTAAGTAAGCTCGCATTTTCTTTTTTTTCATCAAGATCTTATCTCTAGCTCTACGGTATACATCGTGCAGTAATCTAATACAGGTATCAGTCTATGTTTCTGAGATGAGGTTTGTAATTATTTGCACTATCTACATTGTTCGGACTGTTAATCTTTATAGTCATATTCACGGCGTTTCGGCTGTTGTACGCTCCGGCCTTCTTCAGGATCTGTTTAGATTTCTGAGATGAGGTATTGTAACTATTTTCCACTTTTTACATTGTTCGAAATGTTCATCTCTATTGTCATATTCACGGCGTTTCGAACGTTGTACGCTCCTCACTTCTTCAGGATCTGTCTATATTTCTGAGATGAGGTATCGTAACTATTTACACTATCTACATTGTTCGGACTGTTCATCTTTATTATTATATTCATGTTATTATTCCGTCCTGGGTATGACGGTAAACTACATCCGCGTTCAGGGTAAGACGATAAACTACGTCCAACAGCAAGACCTCTGATCAGGAAGTTTTGCGGAGCGTGGAACCACCCTGACACTGTTAGGGTCCCAGCTATGGGCAAATAGCTAACCCCGAAACCGAGGTAAAAAGCATTATAAAAGTGTAAAAATAGGTTTTAATAGTAGAAATAGTTTGTTAAAAATTTTTACCAGAAATAAATTTTTGAAAAAAAAAACTATTACCAGAAATATATATTTTTTAAAATATTACCAGCAATACGTTCTTGAAAATAATACTACCAGCTATATATTTGAGGAAAAAATATTACT
Organism: Acanthosepion esculentum; assembly: GCA_964036315.1. Classification (NCBI taxonomy): domain Eukaryota; kingdom Metazoa; phylum Mollusca; class Cephalopoda; order Sepiida; family Sepiidae; genus Acanthosepion; species Acanthosepion esculentum. Next base: position 108,767,100 of record OZ038483.1, on the reverse strand, counting down.
AGAAAAAGACTTTTGACAAAACAAAATATTAACCGGAAAAAATGTTGTTAATTAACCCATTGAGGTTGATATGCCATAAAACAAAACAAAACCAATAGATAGATAGATAGATAGATAGATAGATAGATAGATAGATAGATAGATAGATAGATAGATAGATAGATAGATAATAAACTGGGATAGATAGATAGATAGATAGATAGATAGATAGATAGATAGATAGATAGATAGATAGATAACCAGCAATAAAAATCTTGTCGGCATTAATTAATACATTGAGGTTGATATACCGTAAAACAAACCAAACCAAACAGATAGATAGATAGATAGATAGATAGATAGATAGATAGATAGATAGATAGATAAAAAATATAACCAGAAATAAAAAATCTTGTCGGCATTAATTAACACATTGAGGTTGATATACTGTAAAACAAAACAAACCAAACCAATAGATAGATAGATAGATAGATAGATAGATAGATAGATAGATAGATAGATAGATAGATAACCAGCAATAAAAAATCTTGTCGGCATTAATTAACACATTGAGGTTGATATACCGTAAAACAAACCAAACCAAACAGATAGATAGATAGATAGATAGATAGATAGATAAAAAATATAACCAGCAATAAAAAATCTTGTCGGCATTAATTAACCCACTGAGGTTGATATGCCGTAAATCAAACCAAACCAATCATATTGTTGTTATTATATTCATATCGGGGACACACGGCCCAGTCGATAAAATTATTGATTGAAGTAATCCAGTGATTGACCCAAAGAGTTTTGAGTTCAATACCTGGCCACATTAAAGGTGAACAAATCTTAGAGAGTTCAGTTGCTAAAGGGAAATAACTGGAACTGAGATATCCAGAAAATCCATGGAAAGTGAAACTAGAACAATTTACCCCGGTGGATGAAATAAAGGGTTCGGCTCGAAATTCCAGAGTATATCACCTGAAGAGGGCCGGAGCGTACAACGTCTGAAACGTCGGGAATATGACAATGAAGATGAAGTCAACAATCCGAGTAATGTAAATAGTGTAAAAACTGTAATACAATTATTAGCTTAACTCAACACCACTGAAAACACAGAGAGACAGATATATATATATATATATATATATATATATATATATATATATATATATATATATATATAAAGAGAGAGCGAGCGAGCGAGAGAGAAAGAAAGAGAGTAATGAAAATTTTATATGATTGGCTACAGGGGTACGTTACTGGAGATCTGACATCGACGCCTGAGGCCGTAGACAGACTTGTCACTTTTCGGTTCATAGAGATGCATTGGATCGATATTTGGGTCGTTTGTCTTTCATCCTGTTCGAAATTTTATTGAGTTTTATTCGTCAAGCTCTTATCTTATTTATAATAGTTGTTGCGTAACTTAATACACTTCAGACATTAGGTGTTCTTTCAGGAAATTACTGAGATATCTTTATATATGCGAACTTGATTTTTATCCATTTTACTCCACCTTGACTTCAGGATAACATCTATCTATCTATCTATCTCTCTCTCTCTCTATATATATATATATATATATATATATATATATATATATATATATATATATTTGTGTATTTAGGCAGCAATCCTTCTTTCATGCACATTTCATTAAAAATGACTGACAAGGTGCTTTTATCTAATTTTTTATACAATTTCTCATGCGAGATAATAATGTTTTTCTTTTCGGATGCTAAATGTATAGCCGAAACCGCTCGGATAAAAAGAACATTCGGACAGTTTTTATATAATTTATCAGTATGACGTCATTTGTTTACATTTGATACGCTAGAGCAGATATGAATAGAAGAGATTGATGGAAGATTTAAGTTTAAAGATAGTAAAATCGACCTTGCTAACGGGAGGCTGCTCTGTGGCCGAAAGGTTAAGGCACATCACGCGAAATGATGGTTCCGTATAGGATACAGGTTCGATTCCTGTCGGAGAGCGAAAATTTTCTATGAAGATTTCTCGGACATTCAGGCCGGTAAATGTTATTTAATACTGTTTATTATAAAACAGAGCATTTGCTTAAATACTTGTATCTATAAAAAGAACGTTAAACATAATATAAATGTCTTTAAATAAATTGTCGGACTATGTCCAATTCTAAAATATATATATATATATATATATATATATATATATATATATATACTATACACTGTTAAATTATAATATGTAAGTATCCACTACAAAATTGTACATTTTGTTTCAACGTTTAAAATTAAACGTCTCTTCAGGTGGTTTATAATCATGGTACCATCATTGTTAACCACATGAAGAGACGTTTTATTTTAAACGTTGAAACAAAATGGATGTTCTAATGTAACAGGGTATGATAAATATTTATTGTTCTACTTTTGTATTGAACCCTGTTTCAAATTAATGTTTTGAACGTTGCAATTTTAGTCTTCGTTCTTTGAATTTTGTATATATATATATATATATATATATATATTTGAATTGGACATAGTCCGACAATTTATTTAAAGACATTATATATATTATGTCTAACGTTCTTTTTATAGAATATATGACGTCATTTGTTTACATTTGATACGCTAGAGCAGATATGAATAGAAGAGATTCATGGAAGATTTAAGTTTAAAGATAGTAAAATCGACCTTGCTAACTAGATGCTCCTCTGTGGCCGAACGGTTAAGGCACATCACACGAAATGATGGTTCCGTATAGGTTCGATTCCTGTCAGAGAGCGACAATTTTCTATGAAAATTTCTCGGACATTCAGGCCGGTAAATGTTATTTAATATTGTTTATTATGAAACAGACCATTTGCTTAAATACTTGTATCTATAAAAAGAACGTTAAACATAATATATATAATGTCTTTAAATATATATATATATATATATATATATATACATACATATCCCAAACTCTTCTTATCTATCTATCTATCTATCCCAGTTTCTTCATATCTATCTATCTAAGTCTCTTCATGTCTATCTATTCATCAATCTGAGGCTATGCGCTAGGAGGGAATTTCATCATTCCATCTCCCAAACATAAACTCCCTTATTGTTTTCTTCCAGCCCAGGTTCCTGTGGTACCTGAATCAAATGTTAACAAGCAGTAAACTCATTCCCTCCAGACTAGAAACACCCATTTTAACCCCTTTTCCCAAACGGAAGAAAGGACCTTTGGATTTGTCGGGAGGGGAAACCTTAAAGTCAAAAACTTTTCTTTGTATTGTCAAATTTCAATAAATTTGATATCGTTGTATAGGTTTATGATCATTCGATCCCAGAAGCCCATTATCATTTAAAAACCCATACAAATAAGGATTTCACTGAAGGCGGAAAAACCAAATCAATGCGAAAATATCTTAATTTCAAGTGCAACAATCGCGTAGAAAATTATGTACAGCCCCAAATACAACTTCATTGATATTTTCATGTAGCTTTGGGTTCTCTTAAACAAAAAAAAAGTCATCTTTCTCGCAGATATTTTTATTTGCACTTCACCAAACGCACCAGCTTTTAGCAAACAACAAAAAAGGAAATCTGGATTTGAGGGAGGGGAAACCTTAAGGCTAATAGCATTTCTTTCGATAGTCCAATTTTAGTAAACTTGGTATCATTTTGTAGCGTTATGATAATTCCATCTCAAAATTCCATTATAATTTAAAACATCATGTAAATAATGATTTCCCTAAACCTGAAAAAGCAAATCAATGCGAAAATACCTTAATTTCAAGAGCAACACTTACATAGGAACTTATTTACACCTCCAAAATAAACGTGATTCGTATTTTCTGTAGCCTTGCGTCCTGTTAAAGAAAGAATTGTTACTAGCAAATATTTTTTATTTGTACTTCACCAAAAGCATCAATTTTTAACACCTCCCCTAAATGGCATGCATAATTTATACTTGTGGATAGTAAAGAATCTCAAGCCAATAAATCCTTTTTGGATTAATCAATTTTTATTAAATTTGGTACTATTTTGTAGGATGATTAGAGTTGTATTATACATTATTATCACATTTTAATTTTTATATTTTTATTATATATATATATATATATATATATATATATATATATATATATATATATATATATATATATTGTTGATGCATGTTTCATTAAATAATATATATTTATTTTACGTAAATTCTTTTCATATCGTCTGATAAGTTTAATAACATTATCATTAAACGAAGAAAGAAAATCACAATATTGATACATATTTTTTAATCCTATCTAAGCTTTCGGCTTACATAAGCCATTATCAAAAATGCCAATTACATTACAATATATTAAACAATACACGGACAAAACAATAATGATAGTCTGTTTTTGTTTACATGGAATATTTCCAGGCAATGACAAACTCGTGCATATGAGACGCTGGAAACGAAAATCGCACCGCAGCTCATGGCGTCACACATGACCACGCGAGAGTGAAAACGAGAAGTATTAAATACGGGAAGTCATTTGTATGTATATATATATATATATATATATATATATATATATATATATATATATAAAGGCTCAAACACTAATATTCCATGGTGATAACACTAATATTCCACGGTTATAATTTATTACATTGCAATCGTAATCACGATCCAATTCATCAGAGCTACAAATTCAAATTTGTAGGTCTGATTTCAAATACATTTTATCTGTAGTGGAAGGCATACAAAATATTTTGATTTCGGCGTTAAATAACCCATGAAGATTGAGATGCCGCTATGCAAAATCAACCCAGCAAACAACTATAATAAAAGATTTTTTTACATTAATCCATAAAATATGCTACAATTCCTTATAGAAATCAAACTGTATCTCAAAATATTTAAAAATAAATTTTAAAATAAGTTACTCCGAAATTCGCTTGAGGATGAAATGGAACTAATGTTTTTAATTTAATTACAAAATTAAATTCGAAGCTTTTAGCTTCCATTTTTTTAATATGGTTATTAATGTGTAGCGAAAAACCATATTTTAAAACACTTAATTGATAATATTAATGCTCTGTAAATTTACCTTGAGCACTATTTTGTAAAAATAAAAATACATATAAGAATACCGGATTATATATCTTACTGTTCTTTCTTTTTATTTACATATATATATATATATATATATATATATATATATATATATATATATATATATATATATATATATATGAATGATTTGATTTGATTTTAGAGGCGGTGATATATATATATATATATATATATATATATATATATATATATATATATATATATATATACGAGGGTCGTTCAATGAATAAGGTAAATTTTTCGGTATAAGGACTTCTAATACAGATAGAAGCTTACTCTTTTTTATTTATTTTTTTGTTTTACTTCTTTTTCACAAGGATTTAATTTCTTTTACAGATTAAAAAATAACTTTGAGAGTTTTGGCGATTAACAAAGATGGCCAACCAAGAAGCATGCTCCAGGATTGAACAGCGATCAGTTATCAAGTTTTTGATTGCTGAAGGGTGCAAACCAGTTGAAATTCATAGGAGAATGTCAACTGTGTATGGTGCCACATGTTTCAGCCAAAAAAATATCTACAAGTAGGCTAAATTGTTTAAAGAAGGACGGAGCAGTGTTGAGGATGAAGACAGGCCTGGGAGGCCTACAGAAATGTGGTCTCCTGAAGTGATCGAATCAGTCAATGACCTCATTCAGTCTGACAGAATAAACTCAAAGTCCTTGCAATGTCATCCACTGTCACAGTGTATGACATTGCAAGGACTTTGAGTTTATCTGTTGGGACAAACGCAGGGGTCATCAGTCAGAGGTGTCATCTTGCATCATGACAACGCAAGGCCTCACACAGCAGCCCAAACGGTAAAGGACCATCAACGATCTGGGCTGGGAACTGCTCCCTCATCCCTCTTACAGCCCAGACCTTGCTGTTTGGTCCCTTGAAAGCGTTCACGAGAGGCACGAAGTTTAAAATTGACGATGAAGTCAAAAATGTTGTGAGCGACTGGCTGAGACATCAGCCCAAAGATGTTTACGCTGAGGGAATACGGAAGCTTGTGCACAGATGGGAAAAGTGTGTGACAATGTTGGGAGACTACGTTGAAAAAAAAAAGTAAGTTTCTATCTGTGTTTTCCTTATACCGAAAATTCACCTTATTTATTGAATGACACTGATATATATATATATATATATATATATATATATATATATATATATATATATATATATATATATATATATACACACACACAACTCCTATTGATAATGGAACTTTGTTTATTTCGAAAAATATTATCAAATGACTTTAATCATAGAGTGACAATTAGCCGACGAAAGTCAAAATGTGAGAAGTCGTTATATTAAACTGTTAAACAAAAATTGCGAACTACCTATATAGCGTAAATTTAATTGAATATTTCAAACATCATGCTATAATGCATGCATACAAATATCTGCGCATATTCTAGTACATGTATAATAGTTGGGTACCCAATGAGGATTGAATTCACTTCAGAATTTGTCGTCTGCGAGGCTGCGTTACAAAATAAATTAAAATAAACCCCTGATATACGGGTAGCATAACGGTTATCGTTGGGCATAATGGAATTAGCCTGTTGAGTTCAAATTCTAACCAAGTCATTCACTTCGCACTAATACCATCGGAAAAGGCATGAATCGATCTTCCTGCAGCTAAGAGTTAAATAGCAGAGCAGATTGAATCCAATTCCCCAGATTCTGAATCCAAAATCATCCTGAAGAGGGATGGGCTCTTTCGGCCTATCTTACCCTAGACACACCCAGATCTGCAGCACAACTGACAACTCTCTAATGAATTACAGGATTAGTCATCATGAATGTATACAAAATATTCCAAATTTCCTCAACTCTCAATAGAGATAGAAAGACTGTCATTTGAAGAACATACTAACCTGGAAAACCGCATTTCATTTTTTTAAACCTGAAATCGAACGTCGACCATTAATTCTAGTGAAACATAAACTAATCTTGTGCATCCTTGTATCATTGTTTCGAACTATTCTTCTCATCTTGCTTGATACAGATGACATTATAAACACAACGTTTCGACCAAGTACCCTCTGGGCATCATCAGGTGTCTATTGATTGGCCGATATGGGATATCTGTTGATTATTGTGATATTTTATCAGTTCTTGCTCGTTCCTGCTGAATTGGTGTTTCACTACCTGATCTAAAGATTGAACTCGTGGCTGCTATATGACAGTAACACGTGAACAAGCGATTGAAAAGTAACTCCTTTTTTTCTATCTGTTGGACTTTCCCCCGTCTTGTAGTTAGACGGGAGAGTCCAACATACATAAAATGAAGAGTTACTTTTCAATCACCTTGTGACACTATTTGTTACTGGTAAATAAGGAGGATAAATGAATAGAACGACGAATATACTGCCTTATGATCAAAGAAAATCACACCGTGGGATAAGGCTTGCCCAGGATTGAATCAATCACCTATTCTATCAGCCGCGGGTGTTGGACATCTTGGACGATAAGGGAAGTGGGCTTGAGGGCGACAACCCTGTATAATCAACTGTTATATCCACTACGCCACCCGAGATGTAACACTACATTATTTTTTGACCTTGCTCCAGACTGCGCAGGCACACACGAGAGTGTATCTGTTTGTGTGGCGCCACAAATAAGCTTTACTCGCAGACCAGTTAGGCTAAATTAATCTTCGTAAATATTGAAAGAAACAGAAAAACTCCCTTAGAAACAAAGAAAATGTACTGAACTGTTATGCGATATCTGTCCTCCTCTATGGCAGTGAATGCTGGGCAATCTCCTCAGAGATGAAGAAGAGACTACAAGCAACAGACATGTGGCTCTACAGAAGGATGCTGAGGATAACATCTACCGAATATGCGAGCAACGACGAAGTTTTAGAGGGACAAAAAGAAACCTATGCTTAATATCAGGAAGAGTCAGTTGAAATTTCTAGAGTACATTATGAGGAAAGAGGGCTTGGAAAATCACAGGGCAGACTGGAGGCAAGAGGGAGAAGGGAAAACAAGACATTACATACATAGTAAGTTTGAGTAAATATAAATGGATAGCGGAACAAGTTTTAGGAGAGATAACAAAGACATAACATTTATTAAGAACTAATAAGGACAGGAAATTGTGGAGAGCCGTGATCGTCTACGTCCTGATGAGACATGGCGCATAAAGAAGAAGTACAACTTGAAACTTAACATATTCGTCTTGCATATCAGATTGCGATGCGGAGTTGGTTCCTTTAATAGCATTCCAACTTCTCTGACCTTATGCCAGACTAAAAGCGTCGCCAGCAAACACAGCCACGATTATTTTTCTGTTTTTATCTGAAGTTTTCAGGCGACATAATTGCTATTTATTGAATTTTTAAGCAATTTAGTGATTCAGAATATTACGATAAAAAGCCACATCAACATGTAGTATGGCTGGTAATAAAAATCTTAATACTTTATAATAAAAAAATTATGTTCAATTAATTTCCTCTGCTGCATTCATTTCTCCCTTTCCTTGTACATCAGTCTTTCCTCCCTCTTTTCTTCCCTTCCTTCTACATCACCCTTTCCTCTATCGTTTCTCCCCTTCCTTGTATATCACTCTTTCTACTCACCTTTGTCCCTTCCTTGTACGTCATTCTTTCCTCTCTCTCTTTTCTGGCCTTCATTGTACGTAACTCTTTTTTTCTCCTCGTTTCCGCTTCCTTGTACAACACTCTTTCCTCTCCGTCTTTTCTTCCCTTCCTTGTACATCACTCTTTCCGTCCCCTCTCGTACGCTTCTTTGTACGTCCCACTTCACTCTCTCTCTCTCTCTCTATTTTCTCCCCTTCGTTGAACGTCACTCTTTCCTTTCAATTCTCTCCCCTTCCTTACACAATACTCTTACCTCTCTCTTTTCTCCCCTTCCTTGCACGTCACTCTTCCCTCTCTCTATTTTCCCCCTTCCTTGAACGTCACTCTTTCCTTACTTTTCTCCCCTTCCTTCTGCGTCACTCTTTCCTCTCTCTTTCCCCTTCCTTGTAAATCACTCTTTCCCCCCTTTCTCTCTATCTCTCTCTCTTCTCCTCTTCCTACTGTACACACTTGTGTCTGATGCACAATTTTCACTATTTTCTCTATCCTCCCAACCTTTCTTACATATTCCCTCTTTTCCTAGCTTCATTCTTTCCTCTGTTTCCCCTTCCTCTTCCTATTCTCTTTTTCTCCTGCTTCACTGTTTTCTTCTTCTTCTTCTTCTTCTTCTTCTTCTTCTTCTTCTTCTTCTTCTTCTTCTTCTTCATTTCTCCTTTCTCTTCCGATTCTCCTGTTTTTTCTTCCTCACTCTTCTTCTCTTCTGCTTCCTTTCCCAGTTTTTCTCTTTCCACTCCGCCGCTATTTTCCTCTTGCTCTTCCTCTTTTCCCCTCTCTTCTTCTTCTTCTTCTTCTTCTTCTTCTTCTTCTTCTTCTTCATTTCTCCTTTCTCCATTTCTCCTTTCTCTTCCGATTCTCCTGTTTTTTCTTCCTCACTCTTTCCTTCTCTTCTGCTTCCTTTCCCAGTTTTTCTCTTTCCACTCCATCGCTATTTTCCTCTTGCTCTTCCTCTTTTCCCCTCTCTTCTTCTTCTTCTTCTTCTTCTTCTTCTTCTTCTTCTTCTTCTTCTTCTTCTTCTTCTTCTTCTTCATTTCTCCTTTCTCCATTTCTCCTTTCTCTTCCGATTCTCCTGTTTTTTCTTCCTCACTCTTTCCTTCTCTTCTGCTTCCTTTCCCAGTTTTTCTCTTTCCACTCCATCGCTATTTTTCTCTTGCTCTTCCTCTTTTCCCCTCTCTTCTTCTTCTTCTTCTTCTTCTTCTTCTTCTTCTTCTTCTTCTTCTTCTTCTTCATTTCTCCTTTCTCCATTTCTCCTTTCTCTTCCGATTCTCCTGTTTTTTCTTCCTCACTCTTTTCTTCTCTTCTGCTTCCTTTCCCAGTTTTTCTCTTTCCACTCCGTCGCTATTTTCCTCTTGCTCTTCCTCTTTTCCCCTCTCCGTTCTTCTTCTTCTTCTTATTATTATTATTATTATTATTATTATTATTATTCTGATTCATTTTTCTTCTTCCCCACTCTTTTCTTCTTCTTCCCTTCTTCCCCATCTTCTTTTTTCGTCTTCTTTACTATTTCCTCCTCTTTGAAATGCCACACTCTTTTCTCTTCTCGCCCAAACTCCCGCTATTCTGCTATGTGTAACACTCTCTTCCCCCCTTTCTCCCCCGCCAAGATCTTCTCTACTTCCTCCTTTCTTCTTCTCCCGCCCCATCGACCTCTCTCTTTTCTCCCTTTTCCTTTTCTTCAAAATTTACCTCCTTCTCCCATCACTATCATTTACGTTCCGTCTTTGAATAGTTCTAATGATTCAACGATTATTCTAATGGGACAAAACAGTCGGGGACTCTGGCCGGAACATAGACATTAACCAAATCAATAGACTTCGGACGCTGAGTTGGACATAGCTAGACACTACCCGACCTCTCAGTCTCACTCATCCAATGAATGGCTGTCTTCTCAGATCCCAGGGTACAGTATATCATCTATCATGTCGAAAAATCATCGATACTCGACACAATTAATTTTAAACTGAGCTCTTCAGAAGAAAAGGTAATAAAGGTGAAAGATGCCATATTAGTTAAGTTTGTCATCATGGCTGTTAGATTGAGAACTCTTAGTAACAAAATAGGGGGCATTTGAAATCCTAATGCTCAAACTGTTATATAGGAATAAAGTGTCGCTGCCGACACTTGAGTTGGAGCATAGATCACCAGTGAGCAATCACAGGCGACGCCATTATTGAATTAAGTAGACCACGTGACCATAGAGGAAACGCATATATGTAGGAAGTAGCAGATGACTAACTATCTCCAATTCTATTCTTTCATCTATTACTATTCGGATCGTTATTTCTAGTCTATCCTCTATAATATACGGATCTTTATTTCTCTTCTATCAATATACGGGCCGTTATTCTCTTCTCTATTCACTATACTATTTCTCTATTCGGATCACTATACGGATTACTGTTCGAGAGAGTATTATCTACTAAGTACTATTACTGCGAGTGATATTCAAAGGCGTATGGCACCAGTATTGTTTAACGGCGTAATATAGTTGTATCTGCGATTGCAATGGCTCTGCTACAACGAGAATTTATGAAAGTGACAACGAGTATTCGTTGGCATCACAAAAGTGGCAACGAGTGTTTGTTGACATCACAAAACAAACAAAAATCAACATCTGTACCAAGAAATAGGACTCTAGATAAAAGCTTCCGAAACAGAAACTATGATCTGGAATTGAAATGGAAGCTATTCTACTATATTGTGTTGTCCTATGACACATGATCAGTAGTCAATTTCTTGCCTGTCTGTTTGTTTACTATACACTTTATATCTCTTATAGTTAACATATGCAAAAAGGTAGTCATCGGCATCCATCCGTTTCGGGAGACGATGGAGTAGCGCTGTAGGTGCTAGGTGATGGAGTTACACCGCCTATGGTGACTGTGTAGTCCCACTCTGGAGTGGCAGTCTCCAAAGCACTTGGCGCAGATGAAACTGGATGACACGGAGACAGAGGCTGTCCTTGCTTTTCTCCTGGCTCTCCTTTCTGCCTGCTGATCTTCCCTCGCGGCTTCCGCAATCGTGACGCCGTCTCTGACTGTGGCACTTCAAAGCTGACGGTTGTCAGCCGCGGCCTCCCAGGTGTCGGGGTTGATGTCGGCCAGCTTCATGTCTCGTTTGCAGATATCCTTGAAGCGGAGCTGAGATCTTCCAGTTGGGCAGGACCCCTCACGCAGCTCTCCGTACAGGATGGCTTTTGGGATGCGACCGGTACCCATGCGGCGTACGTGCCCCAGCCATCTGAGACGTCTTTGGCCGAGCAGCGAGAACAGGCTGGCGATGCCGGCACGTTGGAGGACCTCTGTGTAAGTGTACCCTGTCTTGCCACTTAATGTGCAGGTGACGTCTGAGGCAGCGGGGTTGGAAAGTGTTTAACCTCTTCTCCTGACTGGCGTAAGTTGTCCAGGACTCGCTGCCGTACAGGAGGGTGCTGAGGACGCAGGCCCGGTAGACGTGTAGTTTGGTGTTCTCCGTCAGCTGGATGTTGCTCTAGACACACTTGTTTAGCTTGGCCATGACTGCGACTGCTTTCCCTAACCTGGAGCTGTTTACCAATCCACTACACAAGTATTAATAAAAAATATACAAAGAGACATGTTTCAAAAAGGAAAATGAGCAATGAAGCTCAAGCTGTGAAGAGCTCAAAGCAACTTTCAGTATGTGTCTCCGAGTGAGGGGGGGGGGTAATCTAACAGTCCCTGTGGAATAAATGAAAACGATTATAATAAATAAAACTAATTTTTAATAGATACATATATTTAAACTCGCCTTACTCTAAAATCTTAGATATCTACAGAGACATTTAGGGCTTTTTTACTACATCACCCAGAGACTACACTAACAAGATACAATTTTCCACATTTGTGTACTGGATATTCCTAGTCCATCTCTGAGTAAAGAGTTACACATACTAATATATATATTATATATATATATATATATATATATATATATATATATATATATATATATATATATATATATATATATATATATATAAAATGAAATGGATTAAGTTCAACAATTATTCAATATATTTTCTGTATGTAATACTGTTTAATTAAAAACAGAGCATTTACTTAAATAAATTGTATCTATAAAAGTAACATATAGACAGAAAGTATATATAGGTACACACAAATTATAAATCTACATCAAACACTGTTTTATTACCACCAGCACTCATTGTGCACTATTTTATATAAGTCCTATGTCATTTTTGGTCTTTGAAGATTATATATATATATATATATATATATATATATATATATATATATATATATATATATATATATATATATATATATATATATATATATATGCCATCCAGTATGTACTTTAGCATTTGATGAATACCAGTGTTGTATTGTTATTTAATGAAACGTGATCAGTAGTCAACTTTTGGCCTCTCTCTCTCTTAGTTTACTATTCACTTTACATGTCTTTTACTTAACATAAACAAATAGATACAATCCTGTTTACTAATCCACTACACCTCCCTGGACCGAAGAGGTTTAATGCCTTTGGTTGTTCTCAAACTTCTTCTACAACCTCTTTCCTCCTCTCCCCCTTGAGGTTTATGTCCGGTTCTTTTGAATTTGGTTCTTTCCGCTATGACAAGTTTCTTTTTAGGTCATAAACTTATTTTTATAATTTCTGAACTCTCGACGAAAGTCAAATTCTTCCGGATATGCCATAATAGAAATGTTCATTATAGTTTCACAACCTGCCAAATTTAGAAAGAAATCAGTTATTTTATTTTATCTCCCTCTTGCCCGGTTGTCTTTCAATTTTTTTTTAACCCAAGCCGGATTCATCCAAGTGACTTAAATATCCTATTAGCAATGCTGTATTGATGTATTGTGTTGTTCCATAACATGTAATCAGTAGTCAACTTCTGACCTTTCTCTTAGTTTACTATATACTTTATAGCTCTTCTTCTTAACATATGCAAACAGGTACAGTGCTATTTACCATTCAACTACACCTCCATGAATCGAACAAGTTTAATACCTTTGGTTGTTCCCGAAATTCTTCTACAACCTCTTTCCTCCTCCTCCACCTTAATGTTTATGTCCTTTTCTTTTTAATGGGGATCTTGGTTGCATTTCTTCTTCTTCTTCTTCCGTGTCTAAGACACTCCCGCTATCATCCATAGGCTCGTCCTTTATGACATCATCCTGGTCTGAAAAACTCATCCTTACTTCTCCGTCAAGGTCTTCTTCCAACACGACGTCTTCCATATACATCTGAGGAAGGCCGGATGGTACAACGGCCGAAACGATGTCATAAAAGCAACAAAGATGAGGGCAATAGTCTAAATATAAATAGTACAGAAACCCTTGGGAAGTCATGTTTATCTCTTCCTCCAGGAAGTCTGGTCTCTTTCTAGCCCTAGGTGGCAATTAACTCTCTGAATTCAAAAACGATTTTGGCGTGGGGCTAGAATATACACCCTCTAAAAATCTACTTGCAAGAGAAACCACACTAGCAACGTCTAGTGTGGTTAAGTTGTGGCCCTACACTCTGCAGGGATTCTACAGGATTTATATAATGGCTGCCAATTCGTTGTCGCAAGACATTGCAATAATCAGATGTGACGATATAAAGCAATGCCTGTGGTCGACATTATTTTTAAAAGACATTCCGATGGGTCAATCCCATTCTCTAAACAAGAAAATTATGAAAACCCAAAATTTACATTATTCGGACTATTGTCCTCATCTTTGTCGCCATATTTATCACAACGTTTCGGTCGTTATACGCTCCGGCCTTCTTCAGGTGGTTGGAATGTCGAACTGAACCCTTTATTTCGCTAGTGTACATAATACCTCATCTCAGAAATATAGGCAGATTCTGAAAACCCAAAAGTAGAATCTGTCAACATAATTAGATACTGTCAATCTGTAGATGTTCATTAGAGTTTTTGCCTGGATTGGATGCCTCAATAAATGCGAAAGTGTCCAATATTCCCAGTGGTTCAGTGCTCCCCAGAACACCAACTAACGTATGACCGTTGATCATTAGGAAAGGATTCATTCGCTCTATGACAGGTCTTGCTTTTAATTCTGCTGAGGGCCTAGCAACCGCCCGACCAGAACTGATGAGGAAACAGTTTTAATTGCTGATAACCCAATTATGCGTGGATAACCCTGGGTGACACTGCATAGATAGGACTTATAGTCATATGTAACGGTTTAGGCGTTTGAAAGCAAAGAAAAAAAAGATTTTCAAAAACACGGCCCTACAAATTTAAATGAATTTTATTATTCAGTGTTTGTTTTCTTCCAAACTGAAACAGCTTCCAAAGGATCTTTCCTAAACAAAATCACACAAAACATTAATTTGTTTTTCTTTCTGTAGAATACAACCGAATCAATTGTGTTAGTATGATAGAAGAAACAGAATGTGTCGACATAGGGAGAGTGTCACGTATTTACATTGCTTTAGGAAGGTGGGTAATTTTCTAGAAGCAGCAATGAGCAATCAGTGAACGATAGCCATATTATACAATTACTTACGTTTGTAAACTAACTCAGTTTAGAAGTTTCAAGTGAGCTTAATTAATTTGCTTTTAAATCGCCAGGCTTTGTAAAAAAATACTTGAATAAAATATACGAAAGCTTTTGAGAATTCAGCTTGTCCATAACAACGAACAACCGACCCTGGTCAAAGTTTTACGGAAAAACTGAAAACTGAAAAAACTAACACATCACGAATATTTCTAAGGAATAAAAATGGCTTCAGAATCCTAAATGTTAAATTTTATTAAACACGCAGTTTATTGATTAATAAATATTTTCACAATTTATAAAAATCTATTTTAAGAAAAGGAAAATATTGTTGATCATTTTCTGAAGTGAGCTTTAAAACTTTCGTAGCAGGCGATAAACATCGTTGCCTAAGAATTTCAAAGGTCTCCACACGTACAATTAACGTCACCGATTGGTTAATGTACGTGAATGTGGAAATACAAATTGGATCCGAACAATTGCAGAAAAATGAGTTAATTTTGAGTTGAAGTAATATAACGTAAATATATTGCATTTTTCTACAATACTTCAACGTCGCTCCACACATAAAAACTTCCTATAAGCTGATCATAGACTCAAATATTTTGATGATAACACTAAGGCGACTGATGGAGCGATACTGCAACGGGTTTGAGCGCTCACCTGCATTTTTGAGAAGAGGGTATACTACTGGCTGCTTCCATAGACTTCTTGTATGCTTTGTCTTTTCAAGAGTTATATTAAACCAAAAAAATAGAGTATCCCTGCTATATCTGGAATGGTATCACTAGATCCACACTTTTCAGCCTTGAAAGTGTCAAAAACGTTTAATCGACTTTGATAGGTATGACATATCTACCACCCGGGAAGCTTCTTTCCGGCAACGTTCCAAGCCTGTCGCTACTCCATCGTTTTATCGATAGCAAATGTTCGGAAGAGCTCCATTCTTTAGTTCCAGTAGTGTAGAGGGAAAAACGTGTGAAAAGCGAAGAAAAGAAATAATCTTCAAACACAGCTCTACAAATTGAAATAAATTTTATTATTCAGTATGTGTTTTCTTTCAAATTGAAAGAAACGAATTACAAAAGTCCTCGCAAAGTCACACAAAAATATTTTGTTTTGGCTTTTTTTACGACACAACAGAAATCATTGCGTTAGTATGATTGAAAAGCTCTTAACGAGAGAGTAGTTATTTGATTGTTTTATGTATGTCTGTAATTTTCCAGCAGTCTGCAGTGAGCTATCGGGTACTGTTGTTAGTACTACTAATATTCGTTTGTTTGCATATCTCCATTGGCATATTTTTACATGTTGTATAATTTACTTTAAAATTGCGAAGTTACTAAATATCCTAAAGGTTGAATAATTAATTATACAAAAGGTGTAAGTAATCAGCATTGCGCAACAACCCTGGCCAAAGTTTTACGGAAAAACTGAAAACTGATTTTGTAAATTTACGCGACGATATTTATAAGAGAGCATAGACTGAAGTAAGCTGAAAGTAAGATTTACTAAACTCAGACATTTATTGGTTAATATATTTTTTCATAATTTTTACATATTTATTTTTAGGATGGAAAATATTGTTAATTATTTTCTAGAATGAACCCTCAAATTTTGTAGCAGACAGTATGTGTTCGTCTGAAATTTGAAGGCTTTTTCCAAAGATGATTGGTTAATAAATGCTAATGTGAAAATTCGAATTTTGAACCTATTTATTTGCACAAAAATAAATCTATTTCTGTGTGAGCCGATCTGGGAAGATCTATTGAATTCTTTTACAATTTTAACGGGGTTCCACGGAAGACATTTACAGTTACGATCATGTTACGACTAATGAGTCGAAACGCTCTCAATGTGTCCGTATTCCAATTTCCTTTTTTCCAAGAACTGTTTTGTGGAACAGATACTGCGTGGATGCTACTCCTGACGCTATAACCATAACCTCTTCAAGTCAAGGGTTAATCTTTTCCTATCCTCCATACCCTCATAATATTCACTTCCTGCCAACTCCCATGTCATTCATATCACACACTTTATTCAGTAACACTCTACCTTGAGTGGCTCTTGAATCGGGTAAACATTCATGAAAAATAATTTAGTGTATGGAATTTCTAAATAAAATGAAATATCGTGGAAAATTAAATATTTAATTAATGCATTGCTTGGAATAATTGGTTTTGACAAATAGTTAAATAATTTAATTTTAATTTTAATCATCACTTAATGTTGCCTGTTAATCGATTTTTGGTTTTCGTTTTAATTCTTACGTCGGAATTTCAAGTCATGATTATTATAATAAAGTGGGTATGCCAATTTAATGTTAACAAACATTGACTAATATATATATATATATATATATATATATATATATATATATATATATATATATATATATTGTCATCCACAGACAGCCTGTTTCGCTGTATCACAGCTCTTCAGTGTGGTTAGACGTCCGATTGCTTCAAGCCGTGATCGAAACCCGATCAATTTGGCATCATTCAGAGATCCTACCCCTAGGCTATCGTCGCGCGGCAAAGAGAAGGAAATTTTAACGTTTTCTATACGAAATACGCCAGTGGCCCGGATCTCTCTCTCTCTCTCTGTCTCTAAAAACTACTAAGACATATCACTCTGTTAATTGAACTATCTACTTAGTTCATGTCATGTTAACCAAAAAACACTTATAATAAAAAATTGTTGGATCGACCAAATTACAAAATTCAAAAAATTCTCACTTGTAATATTTGATCTTTAGCGCTGCGATTTGCACGCTCCAACACTACATAGCCGTTAATAAATAGTTCATTCTTAAAAACATATTTCGGTCGGAAAACTACATTTATTTCGTCTTCCAGTTTTGATTCTAAAGGAAAAAATACAGCCCGAAGATGAATGCGCGAAGCATTTGAAAGTACTAGCTGAATTAAAAAATACACCATATCCATTTTATACATAAGGATCTCCTCATTCAGTGGATTATTAGTAGTATAATGCTTATAATTATGTCTACTAGCGAAGGGATTTCGCCAATAATTGCATTAATATTGCTAATTGATTCAAGGTATGATTAACTCTTTGTAATATATATATATATATATATATATATATATATATATATATATATATATATATATATATATATATATATATATCTTTATAAAACGAAAGATCAGTCAGATTTATACTCCAGAGTTCTTTAGCATTTATATTTAAAAACAGTGCTCAATACACAGTAGAGCATAATATTATAATTATTATTTAAAAATATGTATTCATCGCGACACAGAAATGACCATGTTTCGAAACCAAAAATGTTGTAATCTTTTTCCCCCAACAACTTAAACTATATAATACTATTTAGTTCATAACAAGTGTAAATCATTTTTTCGAAAGTTATCCAACATCGCTTGAAAATGAAACAAAAACTTTAAATTTTAAGATAAATTTAAGATTTAGGTTTTGGTTTCGAATGATGGTAATTTCTCTATCGCGATGAATTCATATTTCTAAATAATAATTATAATATTTTGCTCCACTGTGTATTAAACACTGTTTTTAAAAATAAATGTAAAAGAACTATGGATTATAAATCTGACTTTTCCTTCTTTATATATATATATATATATATATATATATATATATATATATATATATATATATATATATATATATATATATATATATATATATATGAAGAAATATAATCTTGAAGTGTACTATATTTATGGGATAAAGTGCTCAACATCAGAGATAGAGCGTGGGTAAATCTAAAAGTGAAAATTCACTTAGTCAACACGTAGAGGCGACAGTCTGTCGCCTCTAAGTGTTGACTTCTATGTTCACTTATATATATATATATATATATATATATATATATATATATATATATATATATATATATATATATATATATATAGCACGGGACTTCAATCTTTTAAATATAACATAACATTTTATTTTCTCAGGCACTTTTATTTTATTTTCTCTGGTCAGTTTATCTCGGCTAGTCTGATGTCTTAGAAAGACGATTCAAATTCTCCTCGGGTGCGACTCTTTATACAACCGCTTGTATTACAATTTTCCCCACACTTACAGTGCTTAACTCATGTACTTCTCCGTTCGTCTATTCTGACTTCATACGTTATATGCCTTCCAATATATATTTTCAACTTTTTTTAACTTCCCATAAAATATTAATTATTTTAACGTTTTTTAGCTGATTATTAGTCTGTCATATATATTCGTTCCTTTTTTTTCTGATGTTGTGTGAATGATATCGAATAATAATCTTTTGCAGCATTATTAGCCTGTTATATATATTGGTTCGTGTTTTTTTCTGATACTCTGCGAATGCTCACGAAGAATGATATATCGTAGCAGTTTTTACTTCTTATAACTCTAGTCATCTTGTGAAACTGTTGCCTAACGTTATTGATAGTTTCTTTCATATTAGACGACCCTTTTGGGATGGAATGCTCGGTAGACAAGAATGAGCATGTTTGATATCTCCTCTTTGTTTTTAATCAAGGTCACAAAGTTTCACAGGTTGCTCGTAATGACTTCAATGCCGACAGAATGGCACAGAAAATCCGCATCTGTCTATATTTCTGGGATGAGTTATTATGTACACCATTTACATTATTCGGACTATTGTCCTCATCTTTGTCGCCATATTTATTACAGCGTTACGGCCCTTCAGTATCTGTCTATATTTCTGAGATGAGCTATTATGTACACTATTTACATTATTCGGACTATTGTCCTCATCTTTGTCGCCATATTTATTACAGCGTTACGGCCCTTCAGTATCTGTCTATATTTCTGAGATGAGGTATTATGTACACTATTTACATTATTCGGACTATTGTCCTCATCTTTGTCGCCATATTTATTACAGCGTTACGGCCCTCAGTATCTGTCTATATTTCTGAGATGAGGTATTATGTACACCATTTACATTATTCGGACTATTGTCCTCATCTTTGTCGCCATATTTATTACAGCGTTACGGCCCTTCAGTATCTGTCTATATTTCTGAGATGAGGTATTATGTACACTATTTACATTATTCGGACTATTGTCCTCATCTTTGTCGCCATATTTATTACAACGTTTCAGTCCTCCGGCCTTCTTCAGGTGGTTGAAATCTTTTATCACTATTTACATCAATTCTCCTGTCTGTGAGGATTATTATTATTACTATTATTGAGCACTATTCTGTCATCCACTTGCTTAAGCCCGCCAGGTATATCACGCGATGCTTTCCCTTGTCTCTTTTCCCTCTATTCGACCCGTGAGTATCAGATTCTGCAGGCCCTCCTTCCTCATTATGTATCCCAGAAATTTCAGCTGCCACTTCCTGATGTTTACAACATAAAACACGCATAAATCATCGCTTCCAATAATTATGTTCGCACAAACATATACATGCACAAAAGCTGAGTATCATCTACCATGTATTGAATTGTGAAAGCAGAATAACATATATCACATTTTGTATTACTTTAAAGTTCCCAAGAAAAATAAATTTCGGCATTATAGGACCCACAAGGAGTTGATATACTGTTAAACAAACAAATCAATCAGTATCTATCTATATTTCTGAGATGAGGTATTATGCACACTATTTACATTATTCGGACTATTGTCCTCATCTCTGTCGCCATATTTATTACAATGTTCCGGTCGTTGTAAGCTCCGGCCTTCTTCAGGTGGTTGGAATGTCGAACTAACCCTCAAGGACACATGGCACAGTGTTGAACTGAACCCTTTATTTCGCTCACTGTAGTAAACTGATCTAGTTCCACGTGCCATGTTTAATGGATGTCAGTTATCAGTTATCTTCTGTTAATTCCCCACTCCAAGTTCTCCACTGCCTTAACCGGGTATTGAACTCACACTCTTTGGTTCCTGTCACCCGATCTAACCAACGCTTTTATCCACTGTGCCATGTGTCCTTGAGGGTTCATACTTAACGACCTCAACGATGTGGAACTTAAAGCATGACTTGATGAATTTTTCGAGTAAAAAGCTAGTGATTTCTATCACGAGGCATTGGACAGTTAGTGGGGCGTTGGCAGGAGGTCGTAAAGAATAAGGAGAGAATACATTGTTGAATCATTCATCAGAACTATTATTAAATAATAAGGATTAAAATAAATGATAAAAAACGAAAGATTTTAACTAACAACATAATGGTTACCTTACTCTTTCGTTTTCTTTCTTTCAAGTTCATACAATAGATTATTTTTTTATTCGCTTGTCATAGATTGCGAACTAACAGAACTTATTTCCCTACATTTATTCCCCTTTATCCCAACCTGCCTTTTTATTCGAAACTATTCTTCTATTGTAAACTGTTCTTTTATTCGAAACTACCCTTTTATTCCAACATACTTTTTTTAAAATTTCGACCTGCCATTTAATCAGCATTTTATCCCGACCGACATTTATTTAAACCTCGCCTTTTATTCCATTAATCTCTTGTCTCTTTTTAACAGTCTCTTTTCTTGTTCTTTCTCTCTTTTCTGTCTCTGTCTTTAGACTCCCTCTTTGTCCACTCCCTTTTCTCTCTCTCTTTTAACTCTCTCTTTGCCCACTCCCTTTTAAGACTCTCTTTGTCCTTTCTCTTTTCTTTCCCTCTCTTCTCTTTCTCTCTCTCTTTAACTCTATCTTTGTTCACTCTCTTTTAACACTCTCTTTTTCTTTCATTTTTAAATCTCTCTGTGTCCATTCTATTTCAACACTCTCTTTGTCCTCTTTGTTTTCTCTCTCTCATTTAACTCTCAATTTGACCTCTCTTAACTCTCTTTTTGGCCTCTCTCTTTTTTTCTCTCTCTCTCTCTCTCTCTCTCTTTCTACACTCTCTTTTAACACTCTCTTTATCTTTTTCTCTCTCTCTTTTACCTCTCTCTTTTAACTCTCCCTTTGTCCACCCTCTTTTAACACTCATTTTTTCTCTCTCTTTTAACTCTCTTACTCTCGCCACTGTTTGTAACACAATTTTTGCCCTCTCTCTTTCTTCTCTCTTTTTTCTCACTGTCTTTCCACTCTCTTTTAACACTCTATTTTTACTCTCTCTCGCTTTTAACTCTCACTTTGTCCCCTCTCTTTTAATACTCTCTATCTATCTCTCTCTCTCGTAACTCTGAATTTGTACTCTCTTAACTCCCTCTTTTTAACCTTACTTTTTCCCTCTCTCTTTTTTCTTTTCTCTCTTTCTTTCTTATTTTCTCTCTCTTTTTCTCGGTACTTTTAACTCACAGTTTGTCCTTCCTTAAATCTATTTTTCCTATTTTAACCCTCTCTTTGTCTTCTCTCTTTTTCTTTCTATTTTCTCTCTCTCTCTCTTAACTTTTCTCCCTCTCTTTAACTCTCTCTTTTTCCTCTCATTTTTCTTTCTCTTTTTTGTCTCTCTCTTTTTTCTCTGTTTTTGTCCTCTCTCTTTTAAATCTCTCTTTGCCCTCTCTCTTTAACTATCTCTTTGTCTTCTCTTTTTATTTCTCTTTGTCCCCTCTCTTTGTTTTCTCCCTTTTATTCTCTCTTTGCTCTCACTCTCTCTCTCTCCCTGTCTTTGTCCTCTCTCGTTTAACTCTCCCCTTGTCCACAATCTTTTAACACTCTCTTTGTCCGCTCCCTTTTAATACACACTTTTAACTTTCTCTTTGCTCTATCTCTTTAACTCTCTCTTTCTCCCCTCTCTCTTTTCTCTCTGCTCTCTCTCTCTCTCTCTCTGTCTTCTCTTTCTCATTTTCCTCTCATTTTTCTCTTTCTTTCAAATCTGAGTTGGATCTTTTCTAATCTCTCTCTCTCTCTCTCTCTCTCTCTCTCTCTCTCTCTCTCTCTCTCTCTCTCTCTATCTATCTATCTAGCTATCTATCTCTGCGTGTTCAGTTACCTTTTCTTTTATCCCCACCATTACCAGCATAGTATTCACGTTCTTCGGTGAATAGCCTACCAGACGAGATTTTATTCAGACATTTTGTTTTTTAAGCCAGAATTTTGAACATGTTAATTATCATGAAAAAAATAAAGCACTCCAAGCGGAATATCTCTTCTTCTCCTTCTTCTTACTAATGCAATGTACATTCTTATAACCAGCGAACTTACCTATTTATTTATTTATTTCGCGAAGGAATCGGCATCTTTCTTATTATTTATTTTCGTATTTATTCCGTCGAGACTTTTTTGTTAAGGTTAGCACCAGTCTTGTCTTTTAATTTCCTGGCAATCTTTTCTGGTCATGAATATCTGTGTTCCACTTAGTCTAATTTGATATTTGCTATGCTCAAGTTTCCGTAATATATATATATATGTAGTTCCCGTCATATATATATATATATATATATATATATATATATATATATATATATACAAGTATAGGATTGGTATATACAGAATAAATTCCAATAACGAACAATTATTATAGATAGATAGATAGATAGATAGATAGATAGATAGATAGATAGATAGATAGATAGATAGATAGATAGATATAAGTGCATTTCAACTGCACTTCGACGGGGGGGTGATCGACTCTCACCCGTCGAAGTGCAGTTGAAATGCACTGAAATCAAATTGCATCTTAGTAGTGAGTAAAATGGTTTTGTCTATATGATAAAATTATAATAAATAAATAATTATCGCTCTACTATCGGTATCGAGCCCTCTTTCGGATTAATGCTATGAACGTTGGAATTTATATATTACTTTCGTTCTCAAGGTGCCTCACAGGTTTCAAGTACGATTTAATTTACAAGTTTTTTTTTTTACTGTTCTTTGAACTATCATAGCTGAAACTCCTCTCTCAAGTGCCAAACGCGATATGGATTGAGTTGGATCTTTTCTAATTGATCTCTTTAGTTCTAAGTTTAAATGATGATCCCTCTTCCTGTTGTGATCTCCTGATCCAGTTTTCCTCCCAACTGTTCCCTCTTTTTTAAAAATATTCACCGTTCTGTTGATGGTTCTTGAATGAATGGACTTTGAAGATGGAAACCAAAATATGATTTTTGGTAACATTACTGAAGGCCTGAATGATCTTTTTCCTCTCACCATTGCTCATTTGGTAAGACAGTGCTGCTAACACAAAACTATATTAGCTTGTTCTCTTTCTAGCTGAATAACACAAAGGATTTTTCAGTGATTCTTACGACAAATGTTGTCACACACACACACACACACACACACACACACACACACATATATATATATATATATATATATATATATTAGATAAAATATAGTTTATGCTGTACTGTATTTATGGGTGCTCAATATCAGTGTACAGTGGTAAAAGTGGATATTGAAGTCAGCACCCAAAGTCAACAGACTGCTAAACGTAATGGCGTGACGATTGCGTGCAGCATAAAACAGACGGTCGACTTCAAAGTCCACTGTCATATATATATATATATATATATATATATATATATATATATATGGATTACTATATATATATATATATATATATATATATATATATATATGAAGAAATATAGTCTTAAGATGTGCTATATTTATGGGATAAAGTGCTCAATATCAGAGATAGAGCGTGTGTAAATATAAAAGTGAACATAAAAGTCAACACTTAGAGGCGACAGTCTGTTTCATGCTAGATGCAATCGTCAGGCCACGGCTAGCCGAGAAAAATAACAGCACTCGTGGCCTGACGATTGCATCTAGCATGAAACACACTGTCGCCTCTAAGTGTTGACTTCTATGTTCACTTTTATATATATATATATATATATATATATATATATATATATAGTCATCTAGTGACAGACAGTTTCGCTGTATCACAGCTCATTAGCATGACTAGACATCCGATTGCTTCAAGCCGGGATCGAAATCCAACCTGATTCTACCGGAAAGCTATCGTTGCAAGGCAGAAAGTAAGGGAAATTTTAACGTTTTTACTATACGAAATACGTCAGTGGCTAGGAGAGCTCGATTCTAGTTGAAGAGCATTGCATTAGCATCATCAGCAGCAGCCACTGTTTATAAAATCACCCCTTACTCTCAGAATGCTCAATCGAATAATTTCAAGAGCATAGTCATCAGCAGACTGTTTCGCAGTATCCACAGATTATCAGTGTGGGTAGACATCCGACTGCTTCAAGACGGGATCGGTCAGAGATTCTACCAGCAAGCTATCGTCGCACGACATAGAGTGAGGTACATTTTAACGTTTTTACTATACGAAAGACGTCAGTGGCTAAGAGAGCTTGATTCTAGTTGAAGAGCATTGCATTATATAAATATTTTAAAGTCAAGGAATTCCCGTTCAAATAAATAAACAAGGCGTTTGGGAAATACCTCTTACTGCCTGAAGAAACCTTACCGGTGGAAACCATGGTACCATGAGTGGTTAGTATTCCTTGCCTTTCATATTTAATATCTCTAAACATTCGGTTTTCTTTCTTACATTGTTTATTGAGCACTCTTTTATATAACCGTTTTCAGGACATGTCTATCTTTCACCACAAAAAAATTCCTTCAGATATATATATATATATATATATATATATATATATATATATATATATATATATATATATTTCTTTTTGAATTTGTATGCCTGATGAATTGGATCGTGATTACGATTCAAATGTAATAAATTATAACGATGGAATACTAGTGTTTGAGCCTTATATATATATATATATATATATATATATATATATATATATATATATATATATATATATATATATATATGGGGAGGGGGAGTTTGTATAATAGTATCCGACACAAATGTGATGATGACGAGACAAATTTTTATATCGTTTTTTATTTTAATCGAGTTCACTCCATGCAAGGGATTAAAGCCACTGAGACAGATGGAGTTACTGAGTGTGGAGTTAGAATCAGGGATATTTCTAAGGAGCGAGAACAGAGGAAGATTCATCAGGGAGACAATAGATAACGGTTGGCATTGCTTTTAAATTTTTGAAGATTAATATTGACTGGAAAGCATGGGACCCGAAGTGAGTCTTACCAGCGACATGTGCGAGAAAAGAAGCTGTTAGCATAGAACTTACGGTTACATCTATCCAATACAACTGTAAAATGAGACCTTTTTGCCAATCGAGTACTGCGCTTAAACTCATAAAATCTAGGTAACATAACGGAAAGTCCATCGGAACAATTACTATGAACGTATTTATAGAAAAGGCAAAGTGAAGAAACCTTACAGCCGTGGAAAAGTGACTGAAGCCGAGATGACAGATCATTACCAATAATATTGCTGATTCTTTTTGGATTTTATCAAGGTGCTCTAGATAAATAGCAGGAGCACCGGACCATATGTGGCAGCAATATTTTAAGCATGGACGAATGGTAGACTTATAGATATATAAAATAGATTCTGGAGATTTTTTTTTTATTTATAAAAGACGCGTTTTGTCGTAGAAAGCTTATGCTGTCTTTGGCATCAGCAGTTTGATTTAAAAAAAAAGACAAAACTCTGTATTAGGAGAATGTTTTGGAATCTCGGTGTACAAGTTGATGCTGCATACAAAAATAATAAAAAGTCCATGAATTAAAATCCTACAATACCAAACGACTCTGAAACAGATCTAGATAAGACAAACAAGCCCAGAGTTATACAGACTCTCTTCAAATCTCAAGCCAGGAAGTGATAAGCTAGAGTAATTAATGTGATTTACGACACCAACTTATCCTCAGAGAAACGAAAGCCTTTTCCTCACACACGCGAAACGCATTTAATAAAACCTTTCCACAACGTTTTCACACACACACATATATATATATATATATATATAATATTCTTAGGTTTTCAAAATTTTTAAATTTATGATTTTAAATATGTAAATTCAGCAACATCATTTACTCGCATTCAGTTATGAGATATTAAATTACGTCGCTTAGCATTCTTTATAATTTACCTAGACATTTTTTCAGTTAACCTGATGAATATTTATAAGCTTCTTTTAAATTTAGAAATCTAGAAAGACTGGCAATGTTCATTTTCTGCTTTCACAGATATATTTTAATTATATCTGAAATAATTTTACACACACACACATCTCTCTCTCTCTCTCTCTCTCTCTCTCTCTATATATATATATATATATATATATATATATATATATATATATATATATATATATATATATATATATATATATATATATATATATATAACCAGGTAAGATAAGAACAAATGGAGTATAATTCCACTGTATGAGAGAGAGAAAGATAGAAAGAAGAGCACGGTGGAATACTGAATAGCGGCTCTGATTGACGAATCGGAGAGCCGATTTCGAATACCAGTTGAATCCATTACATTCACTTACGTGTTAATACTCTTGGGAAAGGTATTAATCCTCTTCTTCTCCCTTCAGCTATGGGTAAATAGCAGGACAGACTGGGTTCTATAGCCTTGGATGGCAACTGGTCTAGGAGGACAACTCTGAATTCAAAACCTGCAGATGGTCGTTTGGGGACTTTGGGACATGTAGTGCACCAGGTCTCTGTATTCGACCGTTCAAAAAGTGTGGTTGGTTCTGCACAAAGAATTCACCACTATAATCAAATCATATGTGCTGGTGTCTGGCTGTCGTTTCCAAGGAATTCAGCTGCTTGACCCTCATACATTGAATACGACGGGAGCGTCCACCATATAAATATATATATTTATTTTAGGACATTAAAATAACATGTAAAAACCGTTACACAATTGCAGTCGGATTTCAACGCATACCAATGCTTCTCTCAGGCGAATGTAATTTACTGGCAAGTGACCGCTTAATTTGGTTTCAAAAGCAAAATACATCCTCTTTGTTTTCTTTTCTTTTAAAAAAAAAAAAGTTATAAGGCTTGGGGACTATACTCTGATCACCCAATCGAATATTGCCTATGTTCAATTCAAACTAAGCGAAGAAGAAACAATTAAAAGTTTCTTAGAAATCGGTCATGGTCGGGAATTATTTGTCGACATCAGCCAGACATTAATTCAAAAACTAATACAGATGTTTACTAAATGTATTACAATTTGTATCCATCCGTATCAGTTTATATATATATATATATATATATATATATATATATATATATATATATATATATATATATATATATATATATATATGGAGAGAAAGAGATAGATAGATAGATAGATAGATAGATAGATAGATAGATAGATATTATTTTGTATGTGCAGTAGTTAGTGTAAAGCGCTCAATATCAGTGTTAGAGCTTAAATATTCAGTTTTATGAATATGAATTTGTGATCCAAGGTTTCACTCTTTTGTGATCATCAGGCAAACTGGTTTATTTTTTTTTAATTGGATCTGTTTATGCTTGTTTCACCATGTTTGGTGGGGAGAGGGGGAATTTCGTTCCATGCCTGTTCGGGATGACACTCTCACACACATAGACACACATACATACAGGTGTACGCATTCTAGTTCACACAAACGCACCCATATATACAATCCGATGCCAGGTGCAGATATACAACACATGCGTTCGGGCATACATACATACATACATACATACATACACAATTTTAACTCCATTTCGGAGGTCGGGACCGTGGCTTTTTATGTGTGGCGATATTCCTTTCAACAAGGGGCGAGTAGGGGGTGTCCTTGACGCTTCTCAAATCTACTGCCTGAGTCGTCAGACATAACTTACACTTCCTCACACACACATACACACATGCAGACGCGCATATACACTCCTATAGGTCTAGGCCTTTGGGTTCTGTTTTTGGGCATGGTGATGATGATGTTTGTATTTTTAACGCTGACTGCTTGTGTATTATTGACGATTGTGATGATGCTGATAGTGATAATATCTGTGGTATTAATATTATTAATATGTTAATAATGGTTATTGAGGCGTGAATGGTAAATTTAACCTTAATGATGATGGGAAATTATTAAATGTAATTAAAAAAAATTGAAGTGGGGGGGGCAGTAATGAAAATTCTCATTATGATAATAGTTGATAAGAGAGCAACTTCTACTCTCGAAGTCGAACCGACTCCGAAGAGATCGGGAAAAGCATCTTTCCCGATCAATAAAATCTTAGCCTGTTCTAGTCTAGGGTTCCTGAAATATCCGCATAAACTTCACCTCTTACTCTATAGCCCTCTTCTTCGGGTGGCCTTGTACACAGTGAACCTCATTGTAAAAAGATAATCTTTCTAGTGAGATTTTCATGTTAAAATATATTCCAAAACCAACGAGATTACAATAGAAACGATATCATTTGTTAATTTTACTCTTAGCCGAAGTGAAAAAAAAAACGAGTTACTTCAATTGTTTATATCCTGTATAAACTCAAAATTGCTTGGAATGGAAGAAACAGACGACTAATGGTGTTATCAGAGAATGGTTGTAAATTCTGCGTATTAACAATTTTCAACCTGTTACTGCGCATGCGCGAATAGACTCTATCGTGTCATTGCTAAAAAGCAAAGCTATTATCAAAGAATATTTTGGTGAAGGCAACTATATTTGTCTCCCCCTCTAACTATTGTACAGATTGTTCCCAAAAATTAACATCATTTAAATTGTGAATATCTAAGTAGCTATATGTCCCCGGCAAATGAGGGTAATAGGCTTCATGTTAAACAATAAAATATCAATTTATCAAAATTCGAACAAGATATTCAAAGGAGTGTAGATTCAAAAACCGATTTTAAAAGTGTTCAGTATGTGTACCACCCGTGACACGACACGCGTCAAGACGCTAGTCTAGCTCCTGCCAAGCACGCTGTAGCATGTCTTGCGTAACATTCTCCAGTGCCGCAGTGATTCTCTGTCTAAGTTCCTTGAGTGTAGGGAGAGAGGAATATAGACTAACCTTTGAGATTATTTGAGCTAGAATTGGCTATGTTATTAGACAACAATGTTTTTTCGACACCCTGTACTATAAGTGAGTGGTCAAAGCACACGAATGTGCCGTGGTCGAATTGTTTTCAACAATTGTTTTAAACATAAAGGCTCATATGCTTGTACTTTTTTACAGGGTTTTATAGGGTTGAATCTACAGTTCATACATTGATTTGTGCTTTTGTTTATATATATATATATATATATATATATATATATATATATTTATGATAGAAATTGTAAGGAGGATTTGATAATTATAATTAAGTAATTCATTGAGTCTGAAAGAAACCTCAACAGAATGCAGAAAGCACTGGACGGCCGTTTCGTCCTATATTTGGGAGCAATGCGCATCCACTACCGAGAATTGAAACCCTGACAGTTAGGTTGTCAAGCAAACATCATACCCACTGTTCCAACGGACCTCGGTGACGAAGAGGTGGCAAATCAGACTCAATATAGCGCCGCTGGCTCACATATTCCGTAGTGGAACTCAACTGAAATTCTCTGTAACCATAGGACTTTGCCACCAGGAGCCACGACTACTATAACCAAGCCGCTCAAACTGAAGCATTAGAAGCCGGATCAAGCAATGATATAGACATGATAGAAATTGTTAGGAGGATTTGATAATTATAATTAAGTAATTCATTGAGTCTGAAAGAAACCTCAACAGAATGCAGAAAGCACTGGACGTTCGAACAGTTGGCATGACGTTTGCTTGATAACCTAACTGTCACAGTTTCAATTCTCGGTAGTGGATGCGCACTGCTGATGAGTCCCAAATATAGGACGAAACGGCTCTCCAGTGCTTTCTGCATTCGGTTGAGGTTTCTTTCAGACTCAATGAATTACTTAATTATATATATATATATATATATATATATATATATATATATATATATGTGTGTGTGTGTGTGTGTGTGTGTGTGTGTGTGTGTGTAATAACATCAATTAAAATAGAAATAACTGTTTCAAATACAGTTAGAGAGCAAAGAATATCCTGGGTATTACGATAGACTACATCCGACAGCAAAGCTTCTGTCTGGGAGATTTTGAGGAGCGTGGAACCACCTCTTAATTGCTGTTGATCCCAAATCACCCAGACCCCGGGTGGTAGCACCTGTCGGAGTCCCAGCTATGGGCAAATACTGCCCCCCCCCCACTGCCAAACAAAAAAAAACTCTATGAAAGTATAAAAATACATGTTTATAGTAAAATAGCATCAATATAGTTTTATATATAAATATTACCAACATGTTCATAGCAAAATTACTTAAAAACTCAAGAAAATTAAATTTCGGCATTAAATGACCCATAAACAGTTGATATGCCTTTAAAAAATCAAATCAAAATCAAATCCAGTTATCGTTATGTCAGCAACCCGGTTTTATTACACTTTAATATGTGTAAATTGGCAGGACATCTTGGGAAATACAGTCCAGTGATTTCCCGTTACATTTTCCGCTGTTTGGGATTCAGTATTCTTTCTCTTAGACTGGCTGGAACGCAAGGCTGGATCGTCCAGTCTACCCTGATATTTAACCAAAAGCTAGTAGCAGTAGAAGAGATGGTTTCTTGCCTTTCCCAAGGGTGATAGTGCAAAAATAAACCGTGCTGTTTGATCCTCATTGGAAGCCCTAAACTTGTGGGCCAGAGTAAACTAAGATTATGTGGCGTCTCATTGACGAGTAATGGTTAATGAGATAGTTATATAGACAGTGACTGCGATCCTCACAACTTGCATTCACATTCGTTGGAATCGTGTATAAAGATTATAATGGTCAAGATCTATCTATTCGCTATAAAATTAGATGGTTAAACCAATGGTAACTGTAATATTAACTGTTTTCTTATATAGGGGATATGATCAAATCGTCCAATTATCGAAGTTAAGCATAGCTGAGTCCGGTTAATACTTAGATGAGCGACCGCTTAGGAACATTGGGTACTGTAAGCAACCTCCTTCAATCCCAAATACATTTCGGCTAAAGGGTTGGTAAGCCGTAAAAAAATCATCAGTGCTAATATAACAACACTCGGCATCCACTGTCCGAACAGCCTGTGCGAATATCGGTTAAGATTTTTAAAATATTTCTATTAAACAATTTTATCAGGAAAATAGGTTTCTCAAATCCAGTTATCGCTCTTTCCAGTGTTGATGGGATCCTCGTTCGTAACATTTTATTTGGAGTAGTTGTTGCTGTTCTTGGAAGTGCTTAAGTGATACGACTTCTGTTATTTAGCGCAGTTCTTTGTGATTTTTTTTTCAGCGCCATTCAATGAAGTTCGAAGAAATACCATCCTCTTTAAGAGCTACGAGATTCATTCGCTTGGAGCCATTTTGAACCATTGATCCGAGAAAGCGGCCGTATATGGATGGCAGTTTAGACATTTCTGACCGAGTTGAACGCGCACGCATAACATGTATATGAAAGTATCGAGTTTTTATGATCTCCAATCTCGTTAAAGACCAAGATTTCCCAGGCGAACCTTTCTCTTAGAAGACTGCGACTTTAAAACGTACAGTTTATATACTAGTATATCAATTCGCATTTGTATACAGATCTCAAATACTTGAATGGTACTCATCGATCTTTTAAGAAGTGAGAACAATCATATTTTGTAAACTGCTGACTGTTATTATTTGAAAACTTACACATGAGGTTTTACATTTATTCGTTATATATATATATTAATATACTGCATATATATATATATATATATATATATATATATATATATATATATATATATATATATATATATATATATATATATATAGGTAACTATACTCGTGTCGAAAAAACTTCGAATTCTTGATTTAACAATAGCCAAATCAATCACGAAGGGAAAAAAAGGTTTTTAAAAAGAAAGAGCCAGGAACATGGAAGTCTGTCGAAAATAATCGCACAGATACAGGTTCAAGGCCCAAAGAAACAACTAACGAAAGAGCTCAATACAAACGTAGAGCAAATCTAGTCAAACCTAATGAGCCAGACAAACCTACCAAGGTTTCACTGAGGCAGATCGTTAGGGTCGGCTGGCCCTGATGATCTGCCTAAGTGAAACCTTGGTAGGTTTATCTGGCTCATTAGGTTTGACTATACATATATATATATATGTGAAACAGCGAAACAGTCTGTCTGTGGATGACAATATATATATATATATATATATTGTCATCCACAGACAGACTGTTTCGCTGTTTCACAGCTCATCAGTGTGGCTGCCTCTAGCTGGGATCGAAACCCGATTGAATTTGCGTCAGTCCGAACTTCTCCCGCTAAGCCGTCAGCGTACGGTACGGAATGAAGGTGAATTTTAGTGTGTTTATTTTTAGATTCTGATAAACACACAGTGACTGAGAGTGACTCAATTCTGTCGAAGAGTGTGTATATATATATATATATATATATATATATATATATATATATATATATATATATATATATATATATATATATATATATATATATATATATATATATATTATGTTTATATGTTCTTTTTATAGATACAAATATTTAAGTAAATGCTCTGTTTATAATAAACAGTATTAACGACATTTACCGGCCTGAATGTCCGAGAAATTTTCATAGAAAATATGCGTCCTCCTACAGGAATCGAACCTGTATCCTATCCGCAACCATCATATAGCCTGACGTGCTTTACAGATTTAGCCACAGAGGAGCGTTTCGGTTAGCAAGATAAGGAAGTAATTCCCCGTTACTTTCTTGCACAGTTTTGAATTCAGTCTTTTTCCAGGGATGACTGACACCCAAATCTATATATCCTAGCTTACCCTGTGATTGAATCCAAAACCGCCGGGCTAGAGAGGGAGAGAGGGAAGAAATAAAATAATGCCTTTCCCAAGGGCATCAATACGAAATTGAATGCAACAGAGGAGGACAGAAGTTGAATTCGCCTCAGCGATCCGGCTTTCCACTTTGATAAACGTTACGCTGACAAACGCATCTAATGAAAACGATTTGTAGTGGAAATAAAAGATGGATATATTTATTACGAAATTAAAAAGAAAATCAAGGACAGGAAAAACAACTTCAGTATAAAAATTGCGAACGAAACGTTAGATAAAACAAACGAGCCAACCAAAAACAGAATGTTTATATTGGA
This sequence comes from Acanthosepion esculentum, assembly GCA_964036315.1. Lineage (NCBI taxonomy): Eukaryota > Metazoa > Mollusca > Cephalopoda > Sepiida > Sepiidae > Acanthosepion > Acanthosepion esculentum. The sequence continues at coordinate 108,732,912 of OZ038483.1, read as the reverse complement.
AGGAAAATCAGGAAGAGGAACAGAATGTAATAAATGGAAGAAAGAATATCAAATGATGCAAATTGCTTTCTAAAACTAAAGTCATCCATTGTTAAAAATGCCTAATTATTAGGTGTATTTAAATTTAATTAGGGAATTCCTTAGGAAATTGCAAGACGAGAACGATTGGTGGCAAGAAAACGTCATTGAATCTATACAATATTAATCAGTGAGGAAAACAATATGAATGAAGCAAAATGAGGACGCGGGAAAAGAAAGAAAGAAAGAAAGAAAGAAAGAAAGAAAGAAAGAAAGAAAGAAAGACGCTAAACGAAGGAGATAAAGAAAGAAAGAAGTAGATAAATAAAGAAAAAAGAAAGGAAGAAACAAAGAAAGGAAGAAACAAAGAAAGAAAGTCTAAAAGAAGGAGATAAAGAAAGAAAAAGGAAGCGAAACGAAAGAAGCTAAACAAAATGTAGAAAGAAAGAAAGAAAGAAAGACGCTGAACGAAGGAGATGAAAGAAAGAAAAAGAAAGCGAGAAGAAAGAAAGAAACTATACGATGAAAAGAAAGATAGAAAGAAATAAGGAAAGAAAGAAAGAAAGAAAGAAAGAAAGAAGTAGAGAAAGAAAGAAAGAAAAATCTAAAAGCAGGAGATAAAACGAAACGTAGAAAGAAAGAAAGAAAGAAGTAGATAAATAAATAAATAAATAAGTAGATAAAGAAAGAAAGAAAAATCTAAAAGAAGTAGATAAAGAAAAAGGAAGCGAAAAGAAAGAAGCTAAACGAAATGTAGAAAGAAAGAAAGAAAGAAAGAAAGAAAGAAAGAAAGAAAAAAGTAGATAAAGAAAGAAAGAAAGTAAGTAAGAAAGTTTAAAGAAAAAGGAAGCGAAAAGAAAGAAGCGAAACAAAATGTAGAAAGAAAGAAAGAAAGAAAGACGCTGAACGAAGGAGATAAAGAAAGAAAAAGAAAGCGAGAAGAAAGAAAGAAGCTATACGAGGAAAAGAAAGAAAGAAGTAGATAAATAAATAAATAAAGAAGTAGATAAAGAAAGAAAGAAAGAAAAATCTAAAAGAAGGAGATAAAGAAAGAAAAAGGAAGCGAAAAGAAAGAAGTTAAACGAAATGTAGAAAGAAAGAAAGACAGAAAGAAAGAAAGAAAGACGCTGAACGAAGGAGATAAAGAATGAAAAAGGAAGCGAGAAGAAAGAAAGAAGCTATACGAGGAAAAGAAAGAAAGAATGAATGAAAGAAAGAATGAAAGAAATTACCCATTCAAGGAGTGCGGTGAAAGAAAGAAAAAGGACGATAAGCGAAAGAAATACAGAAATGAAAAAGAAGCGAAGAGAAAGAAAGAAAGAAGGTAAACGAAAAGGAAGGAAGAAAGAAAGAAAGAAAGAAACGTGAAAAAATACAGTAAAATTATGTACTAAAATAGAAAGAAAGAAAGAAAGAATTAATTTCAAGCATATTGAAAAGAAAGAAACAAGCAAACATGTAAACAATTATTCAAAAGGAGAAAGATAAGCGGAAGACAAGTAAAAAAAAAAAGTTAAAAAACATTTAATAATAATTAAATGAAAAGAAAAATGAAACTGAAAGGGAAAAAGCAACGAAACAGTCGAGAGAAACAGAAGACAGAACCGCAATATAAAAGGAAAAGATGAGGAAGAATAAAAAGTATGTAAAGGAAAAGGTGAATAAGTTGAAATTATAATAAATTGGAATAAAAAAGCGAAATTAGGAATTGAAAATTGAAGTCATAACTTGAAAAGCAATATAAAAGAGAAAGAAAGAAAGAAAGAAAGAAAGAAATTGAGCGAGAAGAAAGAAAATAAAAAACTAAACGAAGGAGATAAAAAAAGTGAACGAGATGAAAGAAAGAAAAAATGAAGCTAAACAAAGATAAAGAAAAAGAAGCGATGTGAAAGAAAGAAACAAAGAAAGAAAGAAAGAAAGAAAAAAAAGAAAAAAGAAAGAAAGAAAAAAGAAAGATAAAAGGAGGAGATAAAGAAATTGAGCGAGATGAAAGAAAAAAAGAAGCTAAACGGAGATAAAGAAAAAGAAGCGATGTGAAAGAAAGAAAGAAAGAAAGAAAAAGATGCAAAACGAAGGAGATAAAGAAATTGAGATAGATGAAAGAAATAAAAAAGAAGCTAAACGAAGGAGATAAAGAAAGAGAAGCGATGTAAAAGAAAGAAAGAATGAATGAATGAATGATTGAATGAATGAATGAAAGCGCTTATGAACATGTATCTAGTTATCTGGCAATTAGATGTTCAGTGTTCAATAAGTCAGAGTTAAAATGTCACGGATCGTGGTTAAGTTCAAGAGACGGACAAGCAACACAAGGATGAATAAATTGCTAATTATTAATCAATATGAAATCGGCCTCTAAACATGGAAAGTGGAATGAGGAATATGCTACTTCTGTGCATTTCATAAACGGTTTCGTTCGAAATTCTATGTGACTTACCGGGTACGAAGATAATCCTGAAGAAGACCGGAGATTACAGCGACCGAAACATTGGGAGTATAACTGCCAAGATGAGCAGGCTGGTCGGAATAGTAAAGTATATGAAAATGAAAATTCCCCAACTCAAATATTCCAACATAAATCATGAAAGAAGGCCTGAGAGTAGAACAGCCTGAAATGTTGTAGAGTATAACAACCAAGATGGACATGCTGGTCAGAATGCAATAAAATGAAATAGGAGAAAGATTAATGGCAATAGCGGAATAAGAAAGAAAGAAAGAAAGAAAGATTAATGATAAGAAAGAGTATTGAAAGAAAAACTGTTGAAAGAAAGAAAGAAAAAAAAACGAATGACAAGGAAGAAAATGTATTGACAGAAAGAAAGAAAGAACGGCAAGAAAGAAAAGCAAGAGAGTTGAAGAAAGAGCGTTGAAAGAAAGAAACAAACAAAAAAGGAAAGAATGCAAAAAGAAAGAAAGAAAGAACGTGTGTAATAAAGAGTGTGTCGAAAGTATGAATGAGCGTAACAAATCGAAAAATAAGTATATTCAAAGAATGAATGAAAGAAAGTAAGTTTACAATAAATAAAAAAAAAACCGTACTGACAAAAGTAAAATGTGTAATAAAAAGAAAGAAAAAAAACATTGAAACAAAGAACGTTTGACTGCGTGAATGAAAGAAAACGGCCAGTATGTGTACAAGGACTATGAATAGAACATCTGCAATCTCACCTTGGACGTTATTCGAACATGGAGCGGCGAAAGTCATGGTTCGAGCCTGTTGTCCATCGATCGGTGTACCATTAATGGAGTCGACTGACCGCCACTCCCATCGGCATTAGAAAGGCGAAGGCAACAGGGAAGGAATCACTCAGCTGACTATCCTGTGCGAGCTAAATTAAACGCTAGGGTTCACACGACAACCTCCTTTGCAAAGGGAGATCGATAAGTGCAAATTGTCTTTAAACACTGGGGATATAGGACCCATTTGTGAATTGTGTTCGGTTTCTTCTTCACAGTCTAATTCTTGTTCATTTTAGAGAACAAAATTTCAACAGACGAGCAGCAAACTGCATGCCGCGAGGCTGATAATACTCATCATTACAAACTTGAATATATTTAAAGAAAAAAAACAAACGGTATCTTGTAATGATAAAATTGACTTCAAGTGGAATGTTTTTATATTTTTATTTTCCAAACACGGTCAGTACATTTTGGCCGTGTTCATAGTTGATGTTATTGAGTGTTGGCTTTTTCTTTTTTTATTATTTGTGCTTCTATTATTTTTGCCTTTTTCTTTTACATGTCGATGCATTGCATTTTCTATATGTTTCAGGTGGAGTTTTGCAGGTCGCCATGTGTATTTAAATGAGTCAGGATTGAGTTATAGTCGGAAAGGTGTAACGTGAAACATCGATTGAAAAACAATAAAAACAACTCATAGATTTCGAAAAAGAGTTAATAAACATAATAATTAAAATAGAAACAAGAACAAACAACAATAAATTCCAAAATCAATTAATAAACGATACAAAATCAGTATATAAATCAAATAAATTACTTATTGTTATGGGTCCATATCTATAACTACAGAATGAACTCTTCCTAACGCTATGTATACTACGCCTCTCAAGAGAGAGGAAGGAATCGAGTCGAGCCGATAGTAGTTCACTCCAAACCAGACTGAAAGTCATACTAACACCTTCCACATCTTTGATTATTCCGTGTTATATATCTTTGTTATTTCTACTCTTGTGTTCGTGTTGTTCTTCCTTGGTCCTAACCTGGACCATAACACTTATTCATGCAGAAAATCATTACTATACTACAACAAATAAACCACGGATAAAAAAAACATGGATAAAAAACACAACAGTAACAACAAGAATGTGAACTTTGACGTAACAATGGGCAATTATGATGGCGTTATTTATGAATAATCATAGGAATATATATCTTAAATAATTTATCAAATATTTTTAATAGAGAGGATATAATTTTATATAGACATGATAGTTATTATAACGGTAGGAAATTATAACGGTAGGAAACTATAACGGTAGGAAACCGAAACTATAAGAGAACAAATAATAAAAATATTTAATAAACTAGAATTAAACATAGACATAAAATATTACCTAAAATATTAATTTTTCTAGACATAACATTTAATTTAAATAATAATATATGCAAATCATACAAGGTTATTTACCTTACCTCCCCGCAAGGCAGGAGGTTTCACAAGGCTGTTTTTTAATGCGGAGCAAAACCGAGCCCGTAGGCTTGGACAACAATTCCCCGTAGACTCCATATACACAGGGTCGGGTAGAAGTTTACCACCCCAGGCGAGACTCTGCCCTTCGGCATAGCCTCGTCTGCGTTCCTCTTTGCCCGAAGGCAGAGAGTTCGACCAGCACAGCTAGAGATGAATCTCCAACTAATTGCCGAAGCAAATCATACAACAATGCAAATATTAATCCAATATATATAAACAAAAATTCAAATTAGCCTCTTAATATATTTAAACATATACTAAAATCTATTAACAAAAAATTGCAACTAATTCTAGTAATATAAAAATATTTAATAAAATAAAAAATATATGAATAAGAATTAAGATAAAGTATCTATTCGGCTACATTAGAAAACATAACTATAAACAATACACGCAAAAACAAAAGAAAAAGAAACATAATCTGTTTTAAACCTCCTTATGATATAATAAAAACAAAAATTGGAAAAATATTCTTTTAATTATTTGAAATCACTTCCCTAAAAATAGTAAACTATCAAAAATCTATAACAAAAATACAATAAATATCAGTTATAGTTGCAGGAATAATGTGGAGAAAATAATAAATAAACATAATAAAAAATATTAAATAAAAGCAATTATAATAACACATATCCGCCAATTGGCAATAATAATTGTAATTGTCGAAATAAAAATAACTGCCCACTTAATAATAAATATTTAACTAGTAACATAATATATAAACCATCTGTATCAAATAAGATAAACACAGAAAAAAATTACATAGGAAGAATCGAAACCACTTTTAAAGAAAGATTTTAAAATCATACGATATCATTTAAAGTAGATAAATACTCAAATAGCACAACATTATCAAAATAAGTAGGTATATTACTTTCTTTTTGACTCCTATATGGAGTCAAAAAGAAAGTAATATACCTACTATAGTTAAATGGGAAATTATAAAAAAAGTACCCCATATAATATTAACAATAGGAATTGTAGACTGTGCTTAGATGAAAAATTATCAATACTAACTTTTAATAGTCAAATTAAATTATTAAATAAGAAGAATAAGATTGCCAAATGTTAACAAATATTTACTTCGTTACTTTAATAATAATATAAAATAATAAATCAATTAAAATATTAATTAATACAAATACAACATAAAATATTATAATTGAATTAATAATACAAATTCACAAATAATACAATTTAATTAATAATATAACAACTTCTACTTAAACCGTAAAAATTTATTTAATTTAGAAGAAAAATCCAATTTCAAAGAAAAAAATTAGAACTGGAAGAAAAATCTACAGAAGAAAAATGAAGACCTAAACGCATGTAAAAGAACCTTAAACTCATGAATAAGCACGTGTAAAAAGCGGAATGAAAAAATGAAAATGACGCGGAACAAATTAAAAACATTGGAAATATCATTTAAAACCGAACCTCCTGAGAGAGATTACTTGTAAACTACCGGACTGAACAAGAATACAACACACGGAAATATACACCATATAAGTTCATATCATATAGGATTTTTTTTTTCAAATATCTACCTAGCAACACTCTATATTTTGAATTTATACCTCAAAATTATATTAAATTTATAACCTTGAACTTTGAATCTGCATATATATATATATATATCGTTCATCCCATGAGACACAGCTTTTGAAAAAAAGGGGGATTAAATAGTTCATTTATTATTTGTGCTTGATTAATTGGGTAAACATGAAACTGAGTTGCACTACAAACGTAGCTATATGTGTATTTATTAATATATATATATATATATATAGTGATGTTTAACTACATTGCCCATTGTTTTTTTTATACCTTAAATTAAATATTTCTTTGCTCATCTGTATATGTACGCTATCACACATATATATAATTACTAATATCACGTTATTCACCCTTTTATATATATATATATATACATATATATATATATATATATATATATGCGTTTCTATATATAAACGTGTATATACATATATATATATATATATATATATATATATATATATATATATATATATAAACGCGTATATATATATATATATATATATATATATATATATATATATATATATATATATATATATATATTTGTACGGGTGTATGAAGAATAGATATTCCGATGAATGTGTCATCTTCATCTTTTTGTCTAAAATCTTACATATATATCTCAGTCTTTTTCTTCCGTCTTCTTCCTCTTTTCACATTCCAAATTGTGTCCTTGCCCGAGGCTCTTGTGCCGACAGCTATTCTTTTTCATCTCATGTGGGATGTATCAGTTTCGTATCCACGAATTCCTTGGTTCGGGCATGATCGCAGATACGGTATCTGCATTTCGGAAACAGTGGAGAATTCCATTTGCGCTTGGATTCAATTCCCTCTGGCCGTAACTGGAAGCCTGTAAACACCACTTTTACAGAAGGAAGTTACTGAGACGAGTTGAAAAGTATAGTTTCCGACCGATAATGATAGTTGTCGCCCATTTTTCTCTTGCTTTTGAAGGTTTGCAAACGCCAGTAAGAAATAGATGACTTCGGAATTCGACGGCGTATTGGAATAGCGAAAGGCGCCTTCCAAAATCTAAGTTCTAAGAAATGGTAAACGTTCAATGGAAACAAAGAAAAGAGTACCGACCGAAATGCTGTATAATATCAATTTTTCTGGACGATAGTGAATGTTGCTTGATGAAGAGAACACTTAAGATAACGGAAATGTGATTCGACTGAAGAATTCTCAGAATAAAATGAAAGAAGAATGTAAGCCAAATTTAAGTACGTTGAAATAAAAAAAAGGAAACTTATATTTAAAATCAGAAAGTGACAATTGAAAATTCTGGGATACGTAAAGAATAAAAAGGGCTTGGAGAATTTGATACTCACAAGCCGTATTGAAAGCAAGAAAGGACCTACAAAGCATAAAAAGTTGTAGAGAGCGATGAACACCAACGTCCTAAAGGTACACGGCACATACAAGAAGATTGATTTGTTTGCTTGTTTAACGGCATATCAACACTTTATGGGTCATTTAATGCTAAAATTTAATTTTCTTGGGAGCTTTGAAGTAATAAAAATATGATACATGTCATTCTACTTTCGCAGTTGAATAAATGGTAGATGATACTCAGCTTTTGAGCATTTACATGTTTTTGTGGACAGAATTACTAGAGGCGGTGGTATGTGTGAGTTTTATGTTGTAGCTTTGTTGAAGTTATATTTTTGAATACTGTTTGATTTTTTAAAAATTATAGGATATTATATGGATTAATGTAATGAAGGAGTTCTTTCATGTTGGCCGATTTCGTTTCGGGTTGACAAGACTTTCGGACCACAGTGTACCTCCGGTAGCAAGTCCTCTGTTCGGGAGGTTTTGTGGAGCGTGGAACCACCTCTTAATTGCTGTTGTCCCCAGCGCCATGCTGATCCGGGTTGGTAGCAACTGTTAAGGTACCAACTATGCGCAAATGGTTAACCCCGAAACTGGGGTCAAAATACTATGAAAGTATGAAAATAAATTTTATAGTAAAAATGCCAGCAATATAATTTTCATAGTTAAAAAAATACCAGCAATAGATTTTTGGAATAAAAAATTAACAGTATTATATTTCTTTTTTTTTTAGAAATTACTAATGCTCACATTCAATTTCGGCTTTAAATGACCCATAAAGTGTTGATATGCTGCTAAACAAACCGAACGAAACTCAAACATTAAATGCACATTTAGGCGTTCATAAAAGTTTGCTAAAAAATCGTCCTGTGTTCGTCAATAGAAAAATATAGTTCGCCTCAATAACAATGACAATCGAGTCCGCATACAGAAGTAATAACACACTACAACAAATTTTGGAACTCGGTTGGTCTGTTCTGCTTCGCCTGACATTGCACCAGTGACATACTGTCTAGATAGGTGTTATTGTCCAAGGTTAGGACCAAGGAAGAACAACACGAACACAAGAGTAGAAATAACAAAGATATATTACACAGAATAATAATACAAGATGTGGAAGGTGTTAGTATGACTGTCAGTCTGGTTTGGAGTGAATTACTATTGGCTCGACTCGATTCCGTCTCGATATTTAACACCCCTCCCACGTGGGTCACATGTGGCACAAGGCCGGCTTAATGTGGGTTCTCCGAGCCCGTAGGCTCGGCCAAAAATATGCCCATTTAGAACCCGTATAAACGGGTTCAAGGACTGTCTACCTCCCCGAACGAAACTTTGCCCTTCGGCAAAGCCTCGTCCGGGTTCCTCTCTTGCCAAAGCAGAGAGTTCGACAGAAGTCGCAAACAGTCTTGAGAGACGCAGTATTCATAGTGTCAGGAAGAGTTCACTCTGTCGTTATAGGTAAGGTCCCATAACAGTAGGCAAGATAGGCAGTGCCTACCCTGAATAAAATAGAACAGCAGCTACATTTTCCTTCTGTGGCACAATATGCACCTAATCCAACATAATTATCAAAGTTACTATGATTATTATGTATAAAATGTAAAATATTTTTCTATAGATTCGTTAGTCATAATTCGCCTCTGCCTTTCAATCTCAGTATGTAGGCTACGCATAGTCGTGATGTAGTCTACGTACCGAATACACCCCTTCAAAGCCGTTTTCTTTACGCGCCATCAACGTAGGACGAAATCTGCCTTCAACTCTGTCGCTTGGCATCTTACGTTGAGTAATATTGCGTGCCTGTGTTTCGTTTATTCTCTTGTATGTTTTTTTCCTATCCAGCAATGGATAGTGAACATCTTAAGACATAACTTAGGAACCTAAAAGAACAGGAAGGGACCAAAATTATTAGAACATTTCAAAAGAGTTTGGTTACAGCAACAACAACAAAAAAAGACTTTTCAACCCTACTTTCAATTTCTATTAAAAAGTGACAAATAATTTTTTGCTATAAAGAAAGAGAGAAGAAAGCGTTTTCTGTACAAATAGGCTAATATAGGTTGACCCCCAAAAAACGAGAATTTTTGAAGTGCGTATTGCCAGACATGAGCAAGTGACAACACTGCGAGACAGTGACCTTGAGCAAGTAAACATTTTGCCATTTTAGTAACGAGAATGAAATTCACAGTATCCCAGCTGAGATGTTCCAGCAGTCAATGAGGAATCTCAACAGCAGATTTCAAGAATGCATTCGTACAGGAGGACGCCATCTACAGGACGTAATTTTAAAAAAAAATGAAAATTCCGTCATTGTTTCTTAAATGGCACGTTTTAAGGTTTCAATTACTATGAATTAAATATTTTTCTTCCATCACTCTTGGTTTTATTGGATTGTTAAAAAGTTCCCGTTTGGGGGGGGGGTCACCCTCTATAAGTAGCAAATAATTTTTTTTAATACTTATATGCCTTTATATACTGGCAAAACTGTTCATGACATTTTACTACATAAAGAACACAAACTGCTTACCCTGAGTAATTACTGACGGCCCGTGCCTGTCTTGCACCAACCGACTATTACCGTTATAACGGTCGCTGCAAAAAGCTTTCATAGGGTAGGGTAACTTTGTCTAAAAAAAACACATTCAAAACTTCGTCACATCAAAACCTGCCGGCGTCAAATCGAAGGGTATCGAAAGACAACCTGAAAAGTAGTAACAAACCATTGCGATCAATGATGAATATATAACTGAATAAACTTTAATTACACTTTTATTTTTTGAAAAATAAAATTAGCAACCAAAACGGAAATTACTCATGACTTAGAGTTATTAAATAAATTCCGTAGAGGAGCGATTAATAAAAATGAAAGAGAAGCGACGGCGGAAGCAGCCAAGTTTGACATCAAGGCTTCAGCAACAATAATAGTTGAAGCATGCGCAACATTAGTGTTTCGCTCCGAATTCTATCTTCAAGAGTGTCCGAGGAGACAATAGCTTAGAGTGGTGCTACTCAGCGTGTGGTACGGTACCGGTGCCGGAACACGAATCATCGTCTGCCGGTACGTGGAGAGCTTCCGGGAAACAAAGGAATAGTAGTCACGCCACGGATATCTGACTTGCTTTTTTTTTAAAACATTTTCATTCTACATATTTATAATGTTTCGGCCGGAGCGTACAACGGCCGAAACGTTGTAATAAATATGGCGACAAAGTTGAGGACAATAGTCCGAATAATGTAAATAATGTACATAATACCTCATCTCAGAAATATAGACAGATTTTCATTCTAGTTTTATATTTATTATAGTTACATTTTTCCCTTACTCACTTATGTTAAAAGTCATTGCTATACAACTAACGAATGCGATATAATGAACAGCAAAACAGTGAACTAAAATACGTATAACACCATCATGATGATGAGATGTTTGATTGTGTGGCAACCACATCTAGGAATACGCAAAGGCCATTTTCATGGACATATATTTCTAATTTGGCCTTTAAAAAAATTCGACTGACTGTGGAAAAAAAAGGAATAGCCACGTGGATTTGGGCCTACATTTTTAAGATTAGCATTTAATTCTTTAGATTCATAATCTAGCTGCCTAGGAGATTTTCCAATTTCACTGTCTGTTTGTAACATCACAGCTGCATGTCTGGCTAGTGTGTATGGTCAGAAGTAGCAGCATCTTGTGTTGCCATGAATGATGACGTTTCTCCTGCACCCGTCACGCCATATCCACCGCAAAATAAAGAGGAGAATAGAGCGTGGCCAGCTCGTAATACTCCTGGAACCTCTAACAGCGAAGCTGGATTGGAAATCTTCGCTCGTCGGCCCTTCGTAAATTGAAAAAAAACAACTACTATATCGCTACATCAGATAGTTTGAGAAGCATTGGCCTAGATAATTAAAACATGTATAACAGAACATGAAGCAATAATTTACAATATTGAAAATGCATCACATTATATTGATTTTCTAAGCGAGGCTTAGATGTGGCACTTGGCCGAAAGTATGGGGCACCCAGTGAGAATCGAACTCACTATTCAGTTGTAACAAGACCAGCTTGCTAACCGTTACACTACGCCGAGGCGCCCAATGCATCACATTATATGAGTAAAACAGAACTTCAAGTATAGTTGGTTATGATAATTATTTTTACTCTACTTGCAATAATAACAATAATAACGACTTGATAAAGTAACCCTCACAATACGACCATTCACCACTGTCAGTATTCGAGAATGAGCAAGTGAAGCTCATGTGGGACACGACTATGTTAAGTGACAAGCGCTTGGAGAGCAATCGCCCTGATATCAGACTTGTTCAAAAGAGCAGCCATGAATGGAAAATGATAGAGTTTGTGATAGCTTCGAGTGAAAACATTGTGAAGGTGTAGCCGGCGAAAATACAGAGGTCCCAAGACCTGGCAGGGCAAACTAGAGAAATATACCTAGCAGCAGCTCAAGTTGTCTCTTTTGTGGTTGGCGCACTCGAGGTTCTTTCGGCTACGCAGGACACCTTGCTTGGGGGTACGTGACATCGTTGGGAACGCGCAGATGACAAAACTACTTAGAAGAGCTCATGTGCTGAGGAAAGTTTTATGCCTCTATGTTGTGGGTAGAAGCTAAGACATATGATCATCGTCACCCGCCGAAACTTCTAATTGACGGAGAGGATATCAAATTAAATAATAATAATAATAATAATAATAAAAATAATAGGGAACACCTTCACTCGGAGACCGTATAAGCAAATTGGGTTACCCGACATGAACGTATTTCTACCCGGTCTCCACTTGCAATGTCATCCACTGCTTTTGGCAAAACTTCCCACCATATTGGAATTGGCTGTGATTCATGTGCTCGGTATACTCTTATTAGATTGGGTATCTTGAATTTATATTAGGACTTGTATATGTTTACCCCATAATCACTATGTCGATGTACTATGTTCTCAATCAATAATAATAATAATAATAATAAATCTAATCGCCCAGACATTGTTATTAGAGACCGCAAACACAGAAAGTGCCTCCTTATTGATATAGCAGTCCCTGTAGACTGCAATGTATCATTGAAAATCTTCAAAAAGCTATCAAAATACAAGGACCTTTAAATCGAAATCTCAAAAATGTGGCACATGAGAACATCAACAATCTCTGTTGTAGTTGGAGCCCTCGGATTGATTGTAAAAAAATTCAAATTGACGCATTGAAGGGATTCCTAGCCGTCCATGCCTTAAAGAAATACAAAGAAAATTATTCTCACGAGTACACTTTACAAAGGGCATTAGCTATGTAAAATATGTGTGATTTTTTTTATAATTTCTCAGTAGAAAATATCAGGATGCTATTTCTGACCTTAGGTCTCCGGCCGGGACCCAAAAAGAAATGAATACACACCAGAAATCAAAGGAAATAATAATAATAATAATAATAATAATAATAATAACAATAATAATAATAATAATAATAAAAATAATAATAATAATAATAAAAAAATAATAATAATAAAAATAATAATAATAATAATAATAATAAAAATAATAATAATAATAATAAAAATAATAATAATAATAAAATAATAATAATAATAATAAAAATAATAATAATAATAATAAAAAATAATAATAATAATAATAAAAATAATAATAATAATAATAAAAATAATAATAATAAAAAAAAAATAATAATAATAATAAAATAATAATAATAATAAAAAAAATAATAATAATAATAATAATAAAAATAATAATAATAATAATAATAATAATAATAATAATACGGAAAAGTAATTCATGGAAAACCTGACTCTGAAAAAACCAAAAAACTAAATATGAAAAAGAAGAAAACAAATTCATCGATAAGAAAGTTCATATAATTCTTGAAAGAAACACGATGCAGACAAGGCACAATAGGACATCAATCGGAAAAAAAGGTTATTTGAAGAAGGAAACTGAAGCATTGTTGATGGCAGAACAGGATCGGACATGGCAGACAAACTGGGTGATGGTGAATGTTGACAAGGTCGGCACTTCAGTGTTGTGTAGATTGTTTGGGGAGAGATAGAGAGAGTGGGGCTGAGATTATCCGTCATATTGTATCAGAAGGCAAATGTATGGCTTACAATGAGCATAAGAAATGGAGAGATGATAAAGTTGCCGCCATTATTTAATGAAACTTGAGTGACAAGTATTATGAACCTGCAGTCACAAAGCTCTGGTGTATAGCAATGTGAGAATCCTGTGGGATACTCCGATATAAACAGTGACAACTGCAAAGCACAGTAAACCAAGTTTAGTAGTGCTGGACAAACACAAAAATAATTTGCTACCTGATAGATGTCTTCTGTCAAGATGGTATGATAATCTGTTTTAATGATTTTACCCCAAATATGGCAATAGAACCACTAAGCGACAAAGAGTTACTGAGTGTGAAAGAATAAAAAAAAATAAATATTATTAAGGAGCGAGAACAATAAAAGAGGAGTAATAAAGAAGACAGAAGACAACGATTGACATTTGCATTTAAATTTTGGAAATCAAAGTTGACCAGAAACCATGGAAACGGAAGAGAGTTGCACGTGCCAGAAGTGCGAGAAAAGAAAGTCTTAACATAGAACTTACGGTTACAACTAGCCAATTCAACTGTAAATTGATGCGAACTTGTTACCAATCCAGTACTGCACTTAAATTCATAAAGTCTAGGTAGCATAGCTGAAAGTTCATCGCAACAATTACCATGAAAGTATTTATAGAAAAGACACATTGAAGCTACATTACGGCGGTGGGAAAGTGACTGAAGCCGAAATGCCAGGTCAGGATCAATAACATTGCGGGATTCTTCTTTGGATTTTATCAAGAATCCCTAACTCTATAGTAGGAGCGCCATAAACAGTATTCAAAGCATTAGACAAATGGTAAACTTATAAATATGTAACATAGATACGAGAGAGAAAAATTATCTAGCACCACATAGTGAACAAAATTTTTTAGCATCAGACTTAGGAATGGATTCAATATAATCTTTCCACTTTGAGCAGAGAATGTTAGCCTGAAAATTTTCGACGAGTCACTCACTTGGAGGTTAGCATCAGCCATGCTGATGGAAGGGAGAAACGGGTCTCGCATATGATTAATATAAAGAAGCCATTCCTTGCCCCAGTTAAAAGTAGATTCTAGGTCATTTTTTAGATCAGCTGCCAATTTGACCTCATCGAATCGATCAGATTTACTATTGTAACAGTAAATAGTTGTAATATCATCATAGATACCGAGTTGAGTAGTGATGCCACCAGGAAGGTCATTGATGAAAATTAGGAACAAAGCAAATTCAATTAGAGAAACCTGGGCGCACCTGCATTGATACAAAAAGATCTAGAAGAGTGGCCATTCAAGAGAACTTTCATTTCGCGATTTGATAAGAAAGATTGGCTGAGTTCAAACATTCATCCAGAAATACCATAACGTTTAAACTTGTGTAGAAAACCGGTAACCCAAATCCTTTGAAATGCTTTCGAGATATCCAATGGAACAACTCGAACTTCACCATTCTTATCTAAAGTCTGATATAGTCTTTCATCAATAGTCGGTAATAAATCAACAATTGATCTAGAGAAGCGAAAGCCATATTGCTTGTTTGAAAGAAGGCCCTGCGTTGTGAAATGTTTATCCAATTCAGAATAGTGCCTCTTGTAATTTACCAAATAGAGGTAGAGAGAAAAAATCAACAACTACAATGATTTAAACTATAAAATTCTGAAAATATAACAAGGAGTACCAAACAAAGTAATTACAGTACCAGTGATCATTGGAGCACTGGGATGTTGTACTAAAAACATGAAAAAACTTTACAAATATTCACGAGGTATTACTGTTGTGGTTTCCATAGTAAGTTTTGAGCTGCAAACCACGCCTAACCAATTTTGAATTCAGATTTGTCAAAGCTAGAGAGCTCAGTCTACCCTGCTATTAAACGTTAGCTGGAACCAGAAGAGTTAGGCACATATATGTTAGCACCTAAAAGAAACATTAGTTAGTTTCTACTGCACCGTTCTTCCAGTCGAAGACAGTCAACCTTCTTTTTCCGCCTACTTGCATTGAAAATCAACATTCCCCAGATTTGATCAATGCTCTATAATATATAATAGCTGGCCACTCGTATTCGAGGATAACCGGCTACTAGGGCGGCTAGCCAATCCCTAATTCAGACGCTGGCTCAGGCACATTTGTGTTTGTTCAACACCCCAGATTCTATACTGCAACTGTGCTGAGCAGACCTTAGTTACAGTTTATGGGAGAGAACGTATTATCTAGCGTGATCAATAATTTAAACAAGGCCAGTACACTAAAACCCTCGGTCAAGATGACTTGTGACTTCGTGACAGCACTGCTATCGACGGTACCGCAGGTGTCCCGTCTACCCAATTTCACTCACAAGGCTAGTGATACCCGTGGTATGGTTTTCAGGCACGTTCCAAAGTTTCCCTCCAGACTGGTAACATCAGGAAGTCTCTTGCCTGACAAATCAACCGTGGCGAGATTCGAACCCAGGTCTCATAGCCAGAAAGCCAACGTTCTTACCCATAACGCTGGTAATAAATATACAACAATCTAAGTCGAAACGTAAGCTATTAATGGTGCAATCGGGCTTGTCTATTCCGGAAATAACATTCTGCACAAGTCGTTTCAGAGAAAAATGACTTCTCCGACAAACGATGGAGGGTTTTAAGTGGGTACATTGATCAAAGCAATGGCTTTCTTCTATTCGGGTCACGGACTTGTTACATCGTCTGCTTTGTGAGTAACTGTTGCAAATGTGGCGGTGTCATTTGTAAGCATATTGAACTGTTAATTTTCGGGCTCTGACGACAAAGTTCATGACCGGGTCCCAATCAATCAGCAAACGCTGTAAACAAGCTCACTTGACCAAAGCACGAAGTGATATAGGTAGGCAGCTTAAAAACAAGGAAGGGGAGAGAAAAAGAATGAATAAAAGAGAGAGTTAAAAGAGGGGATAAACAGAAAGGGGAAAGAAATAGTAGAGAGAGATGGGGAGAGAGATATGACGTGATACAGGTGGACAGCTTAAAAGCATGAAAGTGGATAGAAAAAAGATTGAATAAAAGAGAAGGTAAACACGAAGGGAAAAGAAATAGAGGTAGGGAGGGAGGAAGGGAGAAATAGAGAGATATGAAGCAATCTAGGTGGGCAGCTTGAAAGCAAGAAAGGGGATAGAAAAAGAGTGAATAAAAGAGAGGGTAAACAAAAAGGGAAAAGAAATAGGAGGAATAGTGAGACGAGGAGAGAAAGCGAGAGATACATGATGTTACTGGGTAGCATAAAATAAAGAGAGTGGAGAGAAGAGTGACTAAAACTGGGAGGTAAAAAGAAAAAGAAAAGAAATAGAAGAAGGGAAAGGGGAGAATAAGGAGCAACAAAAAAGTTTTAAAAAGAAAGGCTAAAAAGAAAGGAAAAAAATAGGAAAGAGAAAGAGATTCAGCGAAGAGAAATGGTAGTTATAAATTCCAACCTCAGGGTTGTATATCTATAGGCAGGGAGAAAATTGAGTGAGGAACAGGACTAATACTAGATCAATACATGATGAAATGTTTTCTGGGATACGGTCAATTCTTCTTCCTAAACTAAAAGTAAAGCCATTTGATATATCCATCGTAGTTGTATATACAAGGGCCGTTCAAAAAGTTCTAAACCTTAATCGTGAGTTGGAGAAACAATACAGTTTTTCACTACTTTTCAATATAGCTCCTCTTGACATGAATGCACTTTGGTCCAACGATGTTTAAGAAGGTGGCTTTCTGTCCCCACCCCCACAAAAAAATTCCTCCACTGCACATATGATCTCAACATTGTTTCCCAAATGGCAACCACGCGGGTGGGATTTGAGTTTATGAAAAAGTCAGATGGAGCTAAGTCTGGTGAGTAAGGGGGATGTGTCGGCTTCAGCGACTGTAACCGGAGCAGTGTGAACGGGCACGTTATTCTGGGGGAAAAACACACCTGCCCCCAGCTTTCCTCTGTGTTTCGACTTGATTGCTCCCTGCAGTTGTCTATATTCTGATGTAAAGTACTGTCCGTTATTAGTTTTTTTTTTCCTTTTCCAGGTAGTCAATCATGATTACACCTTCAGAATCCCAAACCACAGAAGCCCTCACCTTGCAAACAGGCGCTGCCTGCTTGAACTTCTTCGTGGTGGAGAAGCGGGGAGTTTCCACTGTTTGCTTTGAATCATTGAATCACATTCGAAGTGGTGAAACCAGGTTTCAACTTGTTACTAATCTGTGGCGGAAATTGTCAATGTCAACCCTTTTTAGCTTCTGCTCTGGTGTCAGAATTCTTAGGGGCCATCTTGCTGATAGCTTGCTCATCCCCAATATCTTAGTTAAAATAGTATAAACCGAACCAGAGGCAATGCTATGGACTGAGCTATGTGATGGACAGTAAGACGCCTTTCATCCAAAACAATACGGTGAATGGCATCAACTTGTTCGTCAGTGGCCGAAGTTTTTCGACAACCTAAGTGAGGGTCGTCTTCTATGCTGTCCCTGACCCGCTTGAATTCCACACCACATTTCTTCACGGTTGCACAATAAGGGGGGACCCCAGCAAGTGTCTGTGCCATATCCTCATGGATTTCCTTGGGTGTCATACCTTTCTTTTGTAGATAATTTATGACAGCTCGAAGCCCCTGTTTTGTTCATTTTTAGATTTGTCGTACAGCTCTCACCTTTGTATGGGCCTCACCTGCCCAGAAATTAAGACATAAATCTGAATTAGTTTTTATAGTTGATAAGAAGTGGTAGTGTTTGCCACAACAAAAATGTTCAATTCTGGCTCTTCTTTCTGGCTGGGGGCTTAGAACTTTTTGAACGACCCTCCTAGACTGACAGATCAAAGCACGAAGGAATAAATTGAGATGCTTACTGTAAATTGGATAAGGTTAAGAGTACAAATCGCAAGTAATAACAACCGTTATGGGAGACCTGAATGCCAAAATAGGGAAGGAAAGAGATGGTGAAACAGTTGGCAAATTCGAACCAGGACCACGAAATGAACACAGAGAAAAATAACTTAATGGTGCACAGCAACCATGTAGTGGCCAACACTTAGTGTTAAAAACGACCAATATGCTTATGGGCCTTGAGAATCCCAAGAGGAAGAAAAGAAAACCAGAATGACTACGTAACGATCAATAAGAGATTCGGGGATGCAACTTTACGAGGTTTGGTAAAGAAAAAGAGTATCAGGACGGTTGCTATGGTAAAGGAGCTAAATTACGCTGAGTGAAACCGCTTGGCACAGATGGACTTTGAACTCTGACACTTAGAATGAAAGTGTGCAGAGTGTGGTCGTTTGAACACGCCACAGAAGTTTTATCATGACCATCGCTTTTGCAGCAGTGTTTGGCCAAGTACAACATTCCCCAGTTTCGAAAACCACCGTATTTTCCATATCTCACCCCTTGCGACTTTTCTCCTTTTTTTTTCAAAATCTAATCCCAATTGAAAGGAACAAGATTTCATGACGTCGAGGAAATCCAAGTGAATACGATGAGGCAGTTGTTCGCTATCACAAAAAGGAGTTCCAGGAATGTTTCCATCATGCCTGGATAAAGTGTGTGGCTTCAGAAGCCGAGTACTTCAAAGGAGATTAAATGGAGACTCGATATGCGTTTTCTTTTTTTTATTTTTATAGCATCAGGTATGTATCATACGTGATCAGATAGTGAAATATATGTAGCTGCAAACTGTAAGTGCGATACATGACTGACGAGGCAGGTTTTCTGCGATAGACTAGTTGCCATCCAAGGCTATAGAACCCGGTCTGTCCTGCTATTTACCCATAGATGAGGGAAAAGAAGTGGATTCATACCTTTCCCAAGGGTATTAGCACGTAAGTGTATGTAATGGATTTGACTGGAATTCGAACTCATCTCTCCAATTCCTCAATCCGAGCCTCTATAGAAACAGATATCAGCAGGCAAAAAAGAAATGACTCAATGAGAGGTGTACAGAAATAGAATGAATTAGCCTCATAAATAAGGTGGATAGACATAAAATAATAAGAGCATTAACAGGACAAAAGATGTTTTCATCGACAGGACGCATAAAATCAAAAGAGGGGACGCTGAAGATAGATAAAGAAAAATACTTCAAAGATGAAGCGAATGCGCCGAAGAACTCTTTCTGGTCAGTTCGATAACATCAAATTGGCAGCTGATCCAAAATATGACCAACGAATGCTTAACTGGGGAAAAGAATGGTTTGTTAATATAAACGCCTCCAAAACGAACCTTCTCTCTATTAATCATCTGAGAGACCCTTTATCCCTACACCGGCATGACTGATGCTAACATCCAGGAAAATTATTTTTTGCGCCTTCTCAAGATAACATTCTCGGATGACATGAAATGGAAAGACTATATTGAATCCTTTGCTAGGTCTGCTGCTAAGAAATTTGGTTCACTGTGTCGTGATAGACAATTTTTCTCTCCAGAATCTATCTTATATATCTATTTGTCCATGTTTTGAATATTGTTACCATATATGGTCCAGTGCCCCTGCTATATATTTAGAAATTCTTGATAAAATCCAAAGAAGAATCTGCAATGTTATTGGTCCTGATCTGGCGTCTCGGTCTCAGTCCCTTTTCTACCGCCGTAGGGTTGCTTCCCTGTGCTTTTTGCTATAAATACATGGTAATTGTTCGGAGGAGCTCCTCGCTGCGGTACCTAGACTTCATGGATTTAGGCGCAGTAATAGATTAGCAACAAGTTCTCATCTATTCATAGTTGAGTTAGTTAGATGCATCCGTAAGTTCTATGCTAACACTTTATTTTCTCGCCCTTCTCGCTTGCAGTACAGTCTTCCGGTTCCATGATTTCCGGACAATTTCGACCTTCGAAAATTTAAATACAATGTCAATCGCTATCTACCCTTTTCTAGATTGCTCTTCTATTGTCAAAATGGCAGCTGATGTACAAAATTACTTCATGACAATTCTTAACTGGGACTAAAGATGGTTTGTCAATTTTAACGCCTCCAAAACGAAACTGCTCTCTATTAATCATCTGAGAGACTCCCGTCTCTGTCTTCCATCAGAAAATGAATCGTTGAGTCTTCTCGGGTAACGTTCTCAGCTGATATGAGGTGGAAAGACTACATTGAAGCCATCTCTAGATCAGCTGCTAAAAAATTCGGTTCACAGTGTGTTACATATCTATTTGCCTATGCTTTGGATATTGTTACCATATATGGTCCGGTGCTCCTGCTATATATTTAGAGATTCTTGATAAAATCCAAAGAAGAATCTGCAATATTATTGGTCCTGATCTGGCGTCTGGGTCTCAGTCCCTTTTCTACTGCCGTAGGGTTGCTTCCTTGTGCTTTTTGCTATAAATACATGGTAATTGTTCGGAGGAGCTCCTCGCTGTGGTACCTAGACTTCATGGATTTAGGCGCAGTAATAGATTAGCAACAAGGTCTCATCCATTTATAGTTAAGTTAGTTAGAAGCAACCGTAAGTTCTATGCTAACACGTTATTTTCTCGCTTGTAGTTCAGTCTTCCGGTTTCAGGCTTTCCGGCCAATTTCGACCTTCGAAAATCTAAAATACAATGTCAATCGCTATTTACCGTTTTCTTGATTACTCTTCTATTGTTCTTGCTCCTTAATCGTGTTTTCTTCTTTTTTTTTTTTCTTCTTTCACGCTCAGTGAATTCTTCCGCCTTAGTGGCTTTACTGTCTTGCATGGAACAAATTAATTTAAAAAAAAAAGCTTTTTAAAGTGGCTCTAACCTGATTGCAATTCGAATTCGGTTCTCCAATTTCATATTCATAGGCGCTATACATTGCACCATTCGCACATCCGTGTAACTCACTGCAATCTGGCCCTCCGTAAGCTCCAGTTTATCCTTATTACCTCTTTTTTTTTTCTTTTTCGTTTCTTAACACTTAAGATTTTATACTCACGCCGATTTACTGCCTTCGAGATAAGCAGAGGCGATCAATTACAAACATATTTACTCTAAAACGCGACCTGCCTTTCGACTCTCATAGCAAATCCTAATCTTTTCTCTTGAAATCTCTTTCCCCTTTCACACATCCCACACACTTAACGTTTGTAAACTAATATTATGGCGAAGTAGAGGTGCAGAAGAGAGATGCATCCAGTCGATAAAAAAGTCATTTTGATTCCCAATTCCGGGCATGCAATAGGCAAACGGAAAACAAGTAACTCTTAATTTCGTGACTTGAATGATACAATCATTGATCATGTGTGAGACTTGCGAAGCAGACGATAAAATTAACATGACACATATCGCCATTGTAACAGAAACAACAGCTTCTTTTTTTTCCAGGTTGTTTTTTGATCAGGTGAGATTTTTTATTCAAACAATTATAAATTCGATTAAAATTTATAAACTTCCTAATTCCAAAATATTTCTCAACATTTAATCTATTTTTCGTCACAGGCATCATATCCAGAACGCAGAAAGTGATCTTATATAAACTTGGCACCGATCTTCAGAGAACTTAAAACGATTACTTGGTTACTGATTTTAGTGTATCAAGTTACTTACATTTATTGCCACGTGGTGCAAACAATAACCAGTGCATTATTTAAACAAATTAGCTATAAATAATCAACAGTGCTTTTTGTCACTTGTATGGTTGCCAACTATGACTGTTGTTACATCTTTGTAACCTTTTATCTATTTTTTGATGAAAACATTTCACTTTGTTCATTTCATTTAGACAAAAACGGCCGAAAACTTTTTCTGAACTCATATATTCAATGTCATCTTTATCATCTTCAAATGAACATTCGCCATAAAAAAAAAGAATCGTGCACAAGGGTCGCCAAAACGATGACATTTAAAGGAAAACATTTCGACGGAAGTGTTGCAAGATCTTGTTTATTGGATGGAAGCGAGGCAGGCCGAGGAAAGCAACGGCTATACTAATAGTCTACTAAATTTGCATAATAAATCATATAATAATTTGCATCCGTTTAAATATACATAAATCTAGATTAAATTCATATCCATAATAAATAATAATAAATTTGCATCATTTCAAGTTTTTGACATTAGATCAAATGCTTTCTACACATTTGTATTATAAGGTTTCAAAAACACTCATTTAAGTAACGCACTAATCAATTTAGTGTTTTAGAGAAATTATTAAATAAGTAGCGATGTAATCTTTCTAAGTAACGCTGCTAATCGAAATAAATGTTGCGTAATTTTGCTGCGTTTAAATTATATACACCTACACTTTCCTCTTGCCAGATTGTTCTAAACGCAAAAGGTGTTCCAACCTTTTGCATTTAGAACAATCTTTATTATTCTTGGCATAGATCTGGCAATGTTCTCAACTTAGTTCTTTTCGAAATTTGGGTTCATGCTATTATGGCATCGCGCAATATTTTCAGGATTGTCTGACTGCACATCCAGAATTCGAATCTTTCTTTCCCCCACATCCCAAATGTGCTTCATGGAATTACGGTTCGGAAACTGTAAAGGGTAAATTTAACACACACAAGAAAAGATCACCAATTTTCCCCTACTTCTTGTTCGTGGGACGGATGCTTTGTCCGGTTGATAGTGGCTACAAGTGGATGGCCATATTGTTGTCATAAGCTGAAGCACCTATATAGGCTGCGGTAATAAAATAGCTACCGTACCATGATACCACCACCACCAGCAGTATGAACCATTGACACACACCAGAATGGTGTCATATTTTCATGTTATTTACACCAAATTCTGGTTTTACCATCTGAATGTCACAAAAAGAAATCGGGTCTTATCAGACCAGGCAACGTGTTTTCCAATCTTCTACTTTTCAATTTTTGTGATTTTTAGCAAATTATAGTCTCAACCCCTTGTCTCGATCTGACGGGAAATTATGGGGTTATTGTAAATGTGGTTATTTAAACTACGGTCGTTTTTCTATCAGCTTGAACAAATCTGTCCATTCTCCTCCAACCACCTTTCCTTTTCTGACGGTTGTGCGAGAAAATTCTAGCATATTATTTCAATAACCAGACCCAGCCGTCTAGCACCAGTAATCATGATACATTCAGAGTCACTTAAAAACCTTTCTTTCCCATGAAATGAAATTCAGTAGGTCAGCATAAATATGTTTGAATGCCAATACATTTGCTGCCACAACATCCGGGTGATTAGAGATTTGCATGAAAGTGCACATATATTTGGCATTAATACTTAAATATTAATTACTGTACTATATATGTTTATTAAGTTTTCTCAAGTGCGCAAGTCGATAGACGTCATGCACACTGTTTCGCAATATAAAAAGCGAGGCGTCTGTTTCAAACACGCGCATCCACTAAAAATTGAAGTAATATACGGAATGATTGAAAAGTATCTCCACATTTTAAAATACTTATAATTTATTTATTAGCTATAATTTTTTACAAGAAATGTATATAAGAGGAAAGCATTTAGCATAAGGTTTTATTTAAAATTCTATATGGGCACCAGGTTTCGCTACGAGCTCAGCGAGCTGCCCAGCAATCGCGTCAACTGATTCGTTACATTCACTTACGTGATAATACCCTTGGAAAACGTATGAATCCACCTCTTGTCCCCAAAGCTATGGGTTGATTAGTAAAAATTGTATTACTAAGTTGTTATTATCTTCAAAAAAATCTTACAATCTAAAAATATTTTCTAGCCTTAAATAACCTGCAAAGGGTTGATGAGCCGTAAAAACCATTCAATCAATAGTATGAAAAAATTAGCATTCGTTTTTATAAGGCCTATAATAGGGTCTATAATACTATTTTATAGGGCCTATAATGAAGGCCTATAATACTATTTTATAGGGCGTATAATACTATTTAATAGGGCCTATAATACTATTTTATAGGGCCTATAATATGGCCTATAATACTATTTTAGGGCCTGTAATAGGGCCCATGACTATTTTTATTGTGCCTATAATGCGGACTATAATACTATATTAACCACCGAGCACGTCTCTTGCCACATTTAGCATCATCAAGAATTAGGAAGCTATTGCGATTCAGTGGTTTGCGAAGATGGGGCCGATCTGAAACAGCGCAGCGAAGTTGACCTCGTCCGGTCAACCAACCCCAGCAAGTCCAGCTGACAGGTCCATTGATCAGTGAATCGATTTTAACTTCTGGTGTGTGCAGGGTTTTCTTCTTCTTTTTTTTGCGGGGGGTAATATTGACGACCTTTCCTTTTTAAAACGTTTTCATATAAACCAACTACATTCAATCCGAAATTTGTTTTTTTTTTCTTTATTCACATGTCGCCACCACGTCGGACAATTTGTCTTTGAAATCGGAAAATCTCAGCCGCAAGAACTGAGTCACTTTAATTAAAACTCGCAAAAAGAATATAAGAAATAAACACTGGCATCATTGTGGAATCAGATTCTTCGTGATTGATGTCTGGGTCAGTTACAGCAAAGTAAGGTCAGTCGTATTGGATCTTATACGCCGTAAATCCGGCTGTACACAATATGTGGAGACAGCTATGCATTCCAAATTATTTTTGAAAAATTGCGCTTTCCCTGTTTACAAAGACAAATTCGAAAAAATAAAAGTCTGGCAATTAACTTTGGGATCAATGCCAAGACCATTTGGTCATTCATTGCAAATTGTGTCTTTTACGTGCAGTGTCCTTTCAGAACGTTGGCGATCTCCACATCTTCCCTATCCTGTGTAGCTCTTATCAGTGTTTGTCTTTTTTACTATCTCTTTCGACAACCTTCTCTGCCTTCCATCTTGTGAGTGATGAATTATCTTCCACTCGACAATCCCCTTTCCCAAAGGCGAAAAGACGCGTGCCTATCGCTAATCTATCGTTATATCTATGGTATGTATTCTGGCGAGCTATATTCTTTGCTTTCGCCAGCTCCAGCCTTTGGAAATTGGCCCCGCTATGCCACGTACACAATGTTGAATCACCCACATTGCCTTCATATTCCATTAGTAGGAAGTAGGATATCTTCTTCCCAGAAACCGGTGCCTTGTAGAACACATACGCCCAACAGGTTGCCTTCACAATCACTATAATCTTGACCTCTTCAAGTCTAGAGTTACCAGCTATCTTTCCTGCATAACCTCGTGAACAGAACTTTATAACTTTTCTTATGCTCATTCAACACCACACAGTAACCCGCTACCTTCAGTGGCTCTTGGGCTTTCTATTCGGTGAACATTAATATTAAAACGCACAAGGTTTACTCACTTCTTTCCTCTTTCCTTTTTTGCCTTCAATATGACTTATGAGTGTCAAATTCTCTTAGCCTTCTTTCCTCATGATGTTTCACCGATATTTCTCTTTCTGATTCTATGTACAAGAGTTCTTTTTGTTTCCATTTCCCTTAATAAAAAAAAACATCCTCGTAGATTACATTCTCCGTCCATGGCATTCTCGGCATCCTTCTGTAGAAACACATGTCTGTTGCCTCAAGTCATCTGTGAGGAAATTGTCCAGCATTTATTGCCATATAGATCGATTGATATTACACGGCAGTTCAGCATTTTCTTAGTTACTAATGAAATTTTCCTGTTTCTTTATACGTTGTTCAGCTTTTGAAGGACAACTTTTTTGTATTCCAATGAGACTTCAAATTTCAGCGTCTTCTGTTTTAACGCTTACGTTCTAAATACAAATGCCGGCACGATTAAATTATTTCTTTCAATTGAACTTCCAGTTTATTTGGAACTGTACATTTATTATTTTTCAAGAGATTTCCAAGCATTAATATCCGAAGCAGAAGGTTTACTAAACTGATATTAAAAAAATCGGACGGAACATTTATTACAGTACACTTATTTTATAATTTGAAAAATCCCACCGACACTTGTATTGGTACAAAAAAGTACCTGCAGGAACAGAGAAAATTGAGTAGTAATAGACAGGAGATAGTAGCAACAGCAATTTGTAGGGTGCTGCTGGATAAGTTGGGGGTTGTTATGGGAACTTACCTATAACGATAATGGACTCTTCCTGACTCTATAAATACTGCGCCTCTCTGAGAGATAGAAGAGGAACGAGTCAAGTCGCAGTCTCAGACTGTGCGCGACTCCTGTCGAACTCTCTGCTTTGGCAGAGAGGAACCCGGACGAGGCTTTGCCGCAGGGCAAAGTGTCGTCCGGGGAGGTAGACAGTCCCTGAACCCGTTTATACAAGTTCTAATGGGTATATTTTTGGCCGAGACTACGGGCTCGGGAGACCACATTAAACCGGCCTTGTGCCATATACGACCATGTGGGTGGTTGCTAAATATTGGAACGAGTCGAGTCGCAGTCTCTGACTGTGCGCGACTCTTGTCGAACTCTCTGCTTTGGCAGAGAGGAACCCGGACGAGGCTTTGCCGCAGGGAAAAGTGTCGTCCGGGGAGGTAGACAGTCCCTGAACCCGTTTATACGGGTTCTAAATGGGCATATTTTTGGCCGAGCCTACGCGCTCTGGTCGCCCACATTAAACCGGCCTTGTGCCACATTCGACCCACGTGGGAGGGTTGTTAAATATCGAGGAACGAGTCGAGTCGCAGTCTCTGACTCCTGTCGAACTCTCTGCTTTGGCAGAGGGGAACCCGGACGAGGCTTTGCCGAAGGGCAAAGTTTCGTCCGGGGTGGTAGACAAGCCCTGAACCCGTTTATACGGGTTCTTAAGGGAGTATTTTTGGCCGAGCTTACGGGCTCGGAGAAACCCACGTTAAACTCGGCCTTGTGCCACATAGTTTCCTCGTGGGGAGACTGTTAAATATCGGAACGAGTCGAGACCTAACGAGTCAAGACATATTAGTTCACTCTAAACCAGACTGACAGTTAATACTAACACCTTCAACTTCTTGTATTATATTTCTGTTGTAATATATCTTTGTTTTTTACTATTGTGTTCGTGTTGTTCTTCCTCGGTTCTACCTTGGACCATAACCGTGGTGCGAGGATATTATACCATAGCTGGGTTAGAGGAAGATATCGTGTGATTTTCAATGCAAAGGAAAGTTTTAATGAGCTTGTGACATGACACTAATTTCAAAGATCTTAAGATCAACATTTTTTATTAATAATTATTCCAGATACCACTTGTATTTGGTACAAGAAATACATTCTGAACAAACATGCATGTATTTATAACTGTGTGGACGCGTGGCCTAGTAGTTTGCTTTCTAATCCTGTAACCCTGGTTCGAATCTCGCTATGGTCGAATTTTCAGGGAGATAACTTTTGATATTATAAACTTGGCAAAACGTACGACACTGTAGGAAAGCGCCTAAAAAAAACAATACACCGGGTTGGCCCAAACCTTGTTGGTGGGTAGAGGGATATGTTCTGGCAGCCGTCATTACGAAATCTACCATTCGTCCATGCTTAGAATATTGCTACCATATACGGTCTGGTGCCCATGCTATGTACCTGAAGCACCTTGATAAGATCAAAGAAGAATCAGCAATATTAAAGGACCTGATCTGGCAGCTCGGCTTCAGTCACTTTCACACCGCTGTAATGTTGCCTCTCTTTTTATGAATACTTTCATGGTAATAGTTCGGGCGACCTCTACGCTGTGGTACCAAGACTCTATGCATTTATGCGCAATACTAGACAGTTTCTTATCTCACACTTCTCGCTTGTGGAACTTCCTCCAGGCTCCATGTTTTCCAGACAACTTTAATCTATAAAAATTTAAATGAAATGTCAACCGCTATCTACTGTCCTCCTGGTGGCTCTTTTCTGTTTCTCCTTGTTACAAATGTTTCCGTACCTAATTCCCCCACACCCTGTAACCCCTTGCGTGGTAGTGGCTGTGCTGCCTTGCTTGGAGGTGATTTTGATTTTTTAAAAAGTGTAATAAAATGTAATAAACAACCTTGAAGTGTGTACCTAATTTTCACCCACCCTGTATATATGAGGGTTGTCTTTTCTGTATGTATATATGTGATTGATCAAAAAATATCGAGACTGTTACTACGCTAACGGGGCTAAGTTACGCAGAGTGAAGCCGCATGGCAGAGATTTACATTGAACTCTGTCGCGCATGCGCATTAAGTTACAACGTTCTCGCTCACTTCCGTTAGATATAGTAGTGCTTGAAATGAAAATGTGTAGAGTGTGGTCGTCTTACGACACCACAGAATTTCCATCAGTGACTAATGGCTTGTGCAGCAGTCTTTGGGCAAAGAACAATATTCCGCAGGTTCAACAACCACTACCAGATCTAGCCCCTTGCTATTTTTGACTCTATAAAAATCAAATACCAGTTGAAAAGAACAATGTTTCAAGACATCGAGGAAATCCAAGAGAATGCGACAAAGCAGCTGATCGCTATCCTAAGAAAGAAGTTCCAGGAAGGTTCCCATCAATAGAAACGACGCTGGATAAATTGTGTGGTTTCAGAAGCGGACTACTTCGATGGAG